>JBAKGM010000233.1:29698541-29732278 GCA_037177215.1 Asparagus racemosus
TCATAACCTGCTTATTCAAGTAAGATTGGTCCACTGCAGTCAAACTCACTTCATGACCTAAACAAGGTGGTCCACAAAAGGGTTAGACATAAGGTCTAAGCAAGAAAATATGGAGAACTATAAGAATTAATGGTTAGCTGCACAATAATAACCAAATCCTTAATAGTTAGATAAAAAAGAATAAATGAACCAATGATAACGATCATAAGGTTCAACAGGATATATCAAGTAGTGTTGTGCACGTAACATACATTTAACATAAATAACATATTAAAGATATTAATTACGTTCTTATTTGAATATGAAATGATTGACTTTGCCCACTTAAGATGGTTACACATGACTAATGCAAAATTAGCAAATAAGTACTCATGTCAAAGTCCTTTGACTAACCAACCAACCTATTATAATAAACAAGTGATCTACATCTATTATTGTGCCAATACTAGGGTGGTGACCATTATAATGAACAAATTCTAATTGATGCAAGTGTTCTCTCAAACTATTTTATAAATCTATTAATACAAAATCACAAAGCATCTATATAGTATTTTCCAACTATCAACTTGAATGCAGACCAATAACATGTGCAAAAATCCAATTATCGTTACAAAGCATTATTCCAACTCTACAATTCCTAGTTGTCTGCTGTTCCATAGAAATATTTCTTTTCACCTATGAACTTTATATGCCAAAGGATGCACCAAGTCTTAGACCTCCCTCTATAACTTAGATCATTAGGGACACATGATCTCTATTCGAATCTCGAAAATCCTATCACAAACAATAAAGTCATGATGAATACCTTACCATGCTTCAATCTTGATTTTTGTTACATCATCTATGACGGTCATCTTCCTTTGTATTTATCTCATTCATGGTAGATGTGCTCTCAAGACTCTAATGATCCGTGTAGATGTCAAAATCCATAAACATAATCTATTTAGGTCTTTAATAAGAGACAGTCAAGATTATAACCTTTGAAATATGCAGATGATTAAGTTCATAAAGCATAAACTATCTTGTTATATATCCTTTACTTTTACTAGTATAATACGCTTGCGATGTATTTATTTTACACTAAATAGAACTAAAATATCTTATAGTTTACATAACTTTGCACTTATATATCATAAGTATTTTTTTATAGATATGTAAATACCTCATTGTTTTTAAAAATCACACATTACTATACATTGTATCTCTGAAATATATGAATATTATCAGTAAATGTTGGAATATCCCCCTGAAAACTTATATGTGATTTGTAACATCTTACTAATAGTTTCCTCTAAAGCTAGTTTTTACTCCACATTTAATGGTATTTCTAACATCTTACTAATAGTGAGCAGTAATGTGCAACTTCTAAAAACAATCGGGTATTTAAATATCAAAAGAAAAACTTAGAGTATATAAGTGCAAAGTCATGCAAACTATTTAATTAAGAATACCGCAATATTAACTGCTTCATCCCAAAAACATGATGGGACCGGTGCGTAGGCAAGAAGAGTAGGAGTGGTCTCAATGATGTGTTGATGCTTTCACTTGACAACTTCATTCCGTTCAGGAGTACGAGGACATGAGACACAGTGAAGTGTTCCTTGGGAATCAAGGTGGCGATGAAGAGACTGATACTCTCCACCCCAATCAAAATGAAACATGCGAACACATCAGATTTATTGCTCGGGAAATAGCCATGTAAATTTTTAAAAATCATTGCCAAACATCACGTAATATCTATAACTAGAATTAGAGACAAATAAAGTGGGTCCCTAAACATCAGACAAAATTAAATCTAAAGGTGCAAACGAAACAATGTTTGATACATTAAAAGAAAGTTTATGACTCTTTACTCTCATACAAGCAAAACAAAGAAACAAATTAGGACTCTTAATAGTAGGTAAATTAAACATAGATAATATACGGTGCACAGTCTTCAATGCAGGATGACCTAGACAACTAACGTGCCAAGACGGAGTGGATGTGCGTTCGCCAACATGTGCAGCGTACGAGGAGGCTAGACTAGATGGAGGTAGATGATAGAAACCATTCTCAAGATGTTCGATAGAACTGTACCCGATTCCGAATCCTAGACCTGACTTCTCGATTCTAGACCTAACCACAGGCCGGGTTCAAGCTAAATCCAAGCTAGGCCTTGACCAGCCCAAATTAAATAGGGCCGGTCTTGAGCCTGGGGGTTTGGGTTCTGGCGCTGCCCAAACCCAGCACACCAGGCTGTGAATTGGGCCAAGACCGATTAATTTTTATTTTTTCTTATAAAAATAAATTGTTACATGTACCAAAATATTGACAAAATAAAATAATTTTCATTAATAACTTGCATTGCAAACTACTAGAACAAGAGAGTTACATACTAAAAAGAAACTACACTAGATTAAGAAAATAAAAAATACAAATTGATTCCATGATTTTTTTCAACTTAGACTAGGGATGGTTCTGAAGCTGCTCCTCCTTTTTCTTCAGGCATCCTTTTTCAACAACACTTTTCTTAAACTTCTCATTACACAAAATAAATATCTCAAAGAGAATCATGGCCTTTCGATTCTTTCAATATGTATATGAAGTTTTAAATGCTTACGTAAACTTCCTGTGGAACCACTTGTCGGAGCTTGTAATACTATCCCACATTGCGAAGTTAGAAAGGCTAAGACCCATTAAAATGAGAATACTAAAATTTCGAACTAGAGAGACTTGACAGAGTAATAAAAGAGAAGAGGAGAATATGGCATGAGAATGAGAAATAAGCATTGAAGTTGAATGGTATTTGTAGGAATTTCAGAAATGATTTTAAAAAAAATCAAAGTGTTAAATAACAGAAAATAATGGCCCATCTGAAAATGCCAAAGGGCAAAAATTGGCCTGTTGGCATTTTCAAACATCTAATGAGTGGATTGGGCCTTGGATATTGGACTTGATAGTTGGCTGGGCCTTCTCTGTTCAAACAATTACAAAAGACTTTATTAAATTTCCAGGCCCAACAAAACTTAAAGGCCGACTAAGATATTAATTTGTTTGCTAAGTACTTCTAGGTTTTGTGTTTCTTGGTACTTTTAAGGTTTGGGTTAAAGTTATTGTTTAAAATTTTTAACCATCTATGAACTTAATTTTAAATTAAATGATTGATCACATTTAAACATAAAAATTTAAAGATAATAATTTATAGAAGAAGAATAACTTTATTAATAAATTGCTAAAAGTTTTACATAATTGTAGAAACTAGAAATTGAAGAATTACAAGTAGAAATTGAAGAGTTACATGACTAAAAGTAAACTTTTGTATAGAAAATGAAAAATTACAAGACTAGTCACTAGTTCGACAAGAGTTTGAAAATTATAAAATAAAATTTAAAATTTCTTCAACTATGGGATAGTCGGGATGGACTCACTTCTCTCTCTCGGTAGAGAATCTTCGTCAAATACTCTACCGTATGGAATTTATTGTATCCTTTGAGTCCTTTTATCCGCCTTCCACCAGTCTGCCAACAGCATCACCCTCTTCAAGCTCTCATCACTCAAGGTGGTTCTCTTCTCAGTTAATACCCTGCCACAGTAGAAAAAGCACTCCCATATGCCACTATGGAGGGGGTCAGTATATCATGAGCCATAGCGAAGAGCACAGTGTAAATTCCACTTTTCTCTTTTTACCAGGCTAATACATCAATACTAGCAGCTTTTATTTTATTAGTTGAACCATCTAAGAGGTCAAGATAAAAACTAAGTTCATTTGCATCTTGTGAGGTTCTTTTCTGTCTCATTAAAGTTTGAAATCCATGAGGTTGAGGTGTTAAAGATGAAGATTATAAAGTTGAAGTCTGAATTCTAGATATTGGTGGTCCAAAATAACTTTTATATAATTGATATAATTTATCCCTCGCATTCGCATATATTCATCTACTTTTAATTCTTTATAGTTCATATCAATTTTTATAGTTTGAATTAAATTTTCCTAACCAGCCTTTTACCTCTAGGATCTAATATTAGAGAAAAACTATAAAATAATGGTAGATCTTTAATTTTTTTCTTCCATATTCTTAGTAATATCAGATAAGAGTGGATCACGTCGATATGTAGCAAACATGTAAGATTGTACTCAAATGAACTAAAATGAGGTTTGTAGTTGGATAATAATTACTAGATAATTCTCTAATTGCTTCTTCAAATGGTCCTAACTCATTCACAATTGATGAAACTTGTACCCAATCATCATCAGTCATAATAAGAAATGAATGCAACTCTATTAAACTATTAAAATAAAATGTAATTGGTTGTTAATATGGAATGCATGTGCTTAACATTTTACAAGTAGAATTCCAACGAGTTACACAATCATCAGGCAATTTTCCTGGTGACAAATTAAATGTAGAGCAATAATCATCAAATTTTTTACCCCTAGCACCACCACATTTAATATGTTCAACAACAATTCTTTTTTGTAAAAGCTTGTTGTGTAGGATGAAATCCACTTTGCACACAAAGATTAAATATGTGGCACACACATCAAACATGAAATAAATATCCATTTAAAATAGGATTCATATGTGATTTAAGCAGAGGTATTGCAGTAGTATTATTTGAAGCATTATCAAATGAAATAGTAATGATCTTCTTTGTTATCCTGTACTCATTTGTAGTATTTAATACATTTGTAGAAATACAATCGACATTATAAGTAACAGGGAAATGTTCAAAAGAAATGATTTTTTTTTGCATTATCGAATCAATATATATCCAATGAACAGTTATACACATATTAGAATGACTGTTAGTCTCAGTCCAAATATCAAAAGTTAATGAAACTTTGTGGGGGATAGATGATAATGTAGCAACTAAAATTTTTTTCATCATGAATGCTGTAAATTTCTCTTTTTATAGTGTTTCTAGGAACACGTTTAAATTCATATTAAAGTAATTCTTGAAAAATTTTCTCAAGCGCTTCACTTACAACTTCACAAAATGTGTGCTCACCTAAAATTATATACTTAGCCAATGCTCTTTTCATTCTATTTAATTTATATTTCCAAGTAGATAATGTTCCCCCTGTTGTACTAAGTTGCCCCCATGATATTTCCTATTCAACATGAGTTCTATACTATATAGTTAAAGTGTTACCATCTTTTTGAGGATATTTTTAATCTTTTTAAACAATTATTACATATAGCAATTCTATTGTTATCTTCACCTTTCATTTTGAAGTGATCCTATATTTCTGCTCTCTTTTTGCCTCGTATCAGTGTTGGAGTCAGAGCTTGTAGTTGAGTAAGAGTAGGATTTTGAGCCGAATTGGGTTGTTGTGTTGATGAAGTTCCCCCTACCAGAGAAATCGTCAAGGTGTTAACGTTCTCCTCCAGAACTGATTGAAGTCAAAGGTGAGTATGAATGATCCTTTTTTTGGAAACTTGAGTTTTTTTGGGAGAACTTGAAACTTTGAACTTGAGAGAAATAAAAACCCGACTACTTGAGATTGAGAGAGAGCTTTGAAAACAATGAGAAGAGAAGAGGAGAAGAAGATTGATGTGAGAAAGAAGTGAGAGATTGTGGGTTATTTATAGAATTTTTAGCTTGATTTTCAACTTTTTAACTTAAAAAATAAAAAATGTCAAAGCCCATGTAAAAGGGTAGATTTCTCCTGTTGACTTGAGCTATGAGCGAAAATCTCTCCTGTTGTGAGACTTGCCAATGACTGGCTACCATGGCAATCAGGCATTCACCGCCCCTTCACTGGCCGACAATGCCACCATGTTTTAGTTTGGCCCCACCTGTGGCCAACTGGCCCATTCTATGTTAAATTTTTCTAGGCCATACCCTTTTTTTAGGCATGGGTGAACCTATAAAATATGGATATGTTTTATCTTTTTGACCAAACTTTAAAAAAAAACTTGTGGGCTAATAGTTTATTTGTTAGCTTAACACAAGTTATAAACAATCTAAATGGCAAGTTAAGAACTGGGCCGGGCAAGGGCCGGTTTTGAGCACGGGCCAGGTACATCATGGGTCGGGTTCGAGCTCGGGTTTTGGATCCTCTACGCAACCCTACCCGAAATTTCGCTGGGTTTAGGCTTGGGCCTGGCCCGTCAAAACAAACAAACAAAAAGGTGAAATTTAATGACAACATTATTATCTTTTGTAAACTGATGGACAAATAACATATTTTTTGTAATGGAAGGAACATGTAAAACATTATTCAATGAAAGGAAACGGGAAGGGCAGGGAAGAGTTGACTGTAATCAAGTACCATTGCCTACTTGCCTACTTGCGCAAACATGTACCATTGCCTACTTGCGCTCTGTCCATATCAGGGTAGGGAGTTGCGGCAAGGAGTTGATTGTAATCAGGTGTGATGTGATGAGTTTCTCTAGAGTCAGGATACTAGGATGATAATGTAAAGTTGGAAATACCGTCATAAGGATGCAAATGAGCTAGAGGTTGAGTCGTGTATTAGGCCTCTGGAGGATAAGGACTGGTTGGCACGTATCCCTGAATTGGACAATTTGGTCGAGCGAGTGCCGAGTTTTGTCATGATCGTGGCCTTCCAGGAAAGGATTGATTGAATCTTTATGGGCAACCATTCCTATAGTGTCCTATTACCATGCAGCCCCTTACCTAGACCATTACCTCCTCTTCCTCCTCGACTCATAAGGTCACCCCGATGAGAATAATTGTGGAGAGAGTTTCCATATCTCATGGATGCAATATTGACCGGTGGGAAAGGTGTCCTCAATGTTTTTCCCTTTGTGTTGAAGGAGGCTCTTATGGGCAAGGAGCATACATTGTAGGTCTTCAAGAGAGATCGCATCAACTCTTATGGTGATAGATGGTAGGAAGGAATCATCGAGTGGACCGAGGCCAGTGAGAACATACATGACGAAATTTGTAATAGCCTACTTTTTCACTTGATTATAAGTATTACATTTTACAAATTTCTTTAGTAATTATAGGAACTATTTGTTTAGCTATATTAATTATGAATATTAGATTACAAAAGACCTTTATGCAAATATAATATAACTATCTTTGAGGGGCTTATTGTAAATTAGTGTTTCATATACGTGATCAAACCCTACTCTCCTATCTTTGCCGCAATCTCTAGAGGTAATACTATAGATCTCTAGACAAAAAAAAAAAGAGAGCAAACATCCATGGAGCACTGAGGGTTCTGGATCAAGAATATTAATCAAGGTAGATAATTTTTTTATTTTATTATTTGATCTCATTATCTGTGGTTTGGTCATAGCTTCAACCTAGGTATTTTTGAAATCTTGTATTAAGCCAAACTTGAGTCTTATGGTTTTCCTAGGATCTTTGTACAAAGTTATGAATCCCATAGTCCTCTTCTTCGGATTAGATCTCATGGCGGCGAGATCCCTTACGTCTTTTCCCTTTGTCTTTGATATAAAGTGACTAACACATAGCCTAGTGCAAGCCCTTCTCAACTCCTCTTAGATCTTATAATAATATAGATCAATAAGGATGCTTTGACTTGGTAACTGAGAGGCGTAGGAGACATTGGAATTAATTTTTGGTCAGGGGATACAAGCTAGAGCTATAACGCAAAAAACCAGTAAAGTTGAGTGAACATGTACTGAGTTAGTGAAAATAATAAGGAATTAGTATGTGTTATTATATCAATTAATTAGCATGGTGATTATATTGATGGTTGTTTATATTTATCCTTTAGGAATTTCTAAAGGCATCGTGGTACAATCGTGAGCAAAATTTGGATTTCTTGTGGTATTCGGTAAGTGGTGAATTTATGCATTTTGTGCTGCATATTTTTCATATAAAGTTATATTAAGTATATGTGGATTTGTTCTGAATGGATTATATCATTTTGTATGATTTACTCATATACCAGTTGTGGGTTCGATTGTATCTTGTGATGCACGCAGATATTTGGTATAAGCATATGCTTATTTTCTTTGTTGGCAATCATGTCTTTTCATATAGTAGTAAGTTGAGATGCATATATGGTTGATTAATTTCACTATTGGTTGGTCTTTGACAATTCATTATAAAGTATTTGGTTTTATGAACTTTGTTCATTTTTCTTAAAGCATATGCATCTTAAGTCAATATACCGGTATATGTCGGGGATAAGTTAGTCATCTAAACATGGCTCAATGTGCCTCTGTGAGGTTTTTATTTTAGCGCTAAGAGCCCAAATTTGGGTCTCACCGTCCCGGAACTACAGACATAATAATTGTGGGGTTTACCGAGTCAACCGGGGTATGAAGTGTTGACCGTATTGAGGCGTGACCTACTCATTCTCTATCTCATGAAATTTTTATTTTAAAGATATTGTATCAAATTTGTGAGCTCATTAATGATTTTTATCATTTTAATTATTTTACTTATCAAGTCAATTATTTTAGTTTTGCAAAACTAGTGTTTAATATATAAATTTATCCACTTATTGAGTTGTGAACTCATTGTGTTATATTCATTCTTTTCAAAGACTCGGGATTAGGTGGAGTTGGTGGTTCCTAAAGTTTTAGAAGGGAACAAGGAATAAAATTTATTGCTCTTTTCTTCTAGGTAAAGGTTGAATAAAGTTTTCGATATGTCGCTGATAATTGGAGCTTTGTAATAATGGAATATTTTTTCCTTTATGTGGACTTTTATTTCAAGTTGAGGAATATTTATTGTCTCAAAGTTAATTTGGATTAATATTGACTTTTAGATTATTAAAAATATTTGTTGTTGAGCATTTTATTTTTTGTGGTCTTTTAATGTTTGTAGATTTTTAGATGATATTTTCACAGATTTAGTCTGGCGTCACCTTTCAGATTTAGAAATTGGGGTCGTGACAAAATGTATTAAAAGCTAACGTAGACCCCCGGTCAACTTCATTGAACCCATTGGAAATTGAGGTCATGACAGAATGTATTAAAAGCTAACGGAGAACCCCGGTCAACTTCATTGAACCCAATACGGAACCCCCACTTTAAAACGTGTAAGGCGTCACGGATACTGTGCCCATTACGTATCAAGACCGTACATTAGTATCCGCTGCCGCGTGATCCCATCAAGTTCAGGCGTAAACTCTCCATCCATATATTATTCCTCCCGTTAAAAAAGGCAAAAAAATAAAATTAACACATAATACCTTCTTTCTTTATTATTTTATTATTCTTTCTCAATCCCCTCCTTTATAAATACCCAGCTCATGAGAGGAGAGAAAAAGCGAAAACAGAGGCAAGAGGCAAAGCCGGTCCTTATCGGGTTCCGACGTTAAAACCGTTGGAAGCTCCGAAACCATGGTAAGATCTTTTGTTTCTCCTATTATTCGCTTTTTTTTTTCCCTTTCTTTGTATTCGTATTTTTATACATACTCTTTTTTTTTTTTTTTTTTTTTTTTGAGAATCCGGTAACTAGTTGATCCGAAACCCAAACGCCAAAACGGATTCCGGCGCGACCGTGCACTGTAATAAATCATCTGCAATGCTCCTTGCTAACTTGCGCTTCTTTGGCCGACCGGTGCGGTGGCGTACATATTCGATGTTGGCAATCTTTTGAGACTGATATTTTCACACTACGTTTTTGTTGGTTTACACGCTTCCAATGTGAAATAGAAACCACTCTATTCGTTAATATCATCACTTTATACATAAAGGCAATTTAGTACTTATAATATCCCGATACTGGTTTTATTTTCCAAAAGGTGGTCTGGGTTTTTTGAACTTTTTTTAATTTTCCTTTTAAGTTGAAGAAGTTAGGTGTGGGAATATCGAAGTCCCACGCCTTTCGAGTTCGGCCAATTTGCGCCAGGGGTTCTGCGGTAATAACGAAGAGGGTCGCAACCCGTTTTAATTCTATTATATATTTTAATTTAATCATTTGTTTATGACTGGTCCTTGTTCTCATTAAAAATTTTAAATTAGTAAATGAATAAGTTAAGCAAGGATGATGATTGGTTAACGAGACGTGTTTAATTCTAGCTCATAAATTGTGGCATTGTACGGCTGTTGTTTGAGGCGCAGGTTAGCAACGAGCAGGAGGATGAGCGCGAGGCAGTGCTGACAGCGCCTCTCGCGTTGGAAGGGGGGTTGGCTACGGAGTACCGGCAGCCTAACGTGCTCCAGCAGGTGTTCGGGCTTTTTCGAGGCATTAGACCGGGAACTGATCTCACAAATTTTCAGGCCTGTACTATAATCATTCTTTTTTTATTCTCCAAGAAGGCTAACTTGTATAATACTACCTAAGGTTTTTGGCACATATATGTTAAAATACCAAATTATACTCTTCTAATTTCGTGTTCACTTTGTTAGAGTATAAGATTATGGCGCTCAATCCCCATCACAACTTAGGAATTTTGTTGTAGTGACATTTGATATCGTATTAAAACAATACAAATCAAATTTCAGCCTTCAATAATTTAAATGGATTTAAATAAAAGGTTTGATTATTATATGAATCCAGATTTTAACCATAGAAAAAGTGGTCAACTTATAGGAATATGTTATAATGCAAATTAATAGCCCTCAAGAATCCATATTTTAGCCATATATAGAAAGAGTAGTTAACTTATAAGGATATGTTAGAATATAAAATTATAACTCCAACCGCAGTCCTAAAAGGAGGCTTAAATTTTATGAAATGTCTCCTATCCTCCTCATGTTAACGAACATCATATTTGTATGCGGGAAAATTCTGATAGAGTAGGTATTCCGTGTGTGCAAGACATGGATACTTTAGGTAGTTATATGTTAATTAGTCACTAAAATTGAAAATATTCACAATTAATCAGAAGCTGTGATGACATCTTGAATTTTTCAAAGCATACATTGATTGTACTCATAAATACTTTCAAATGTGTACAACGCCTTTGACTATAGCTGAAGGAACATGTAATTACTATGACACGATAGAAGTAGATTGATAGGACAATGTCCTTTTTTTAGATTTTTGAAAAATATGTAACTATGAGCCTATGATTATGTTACATTCTCACTGCAGATTTTAAAAAATTATCTATCATCTGCAACAATTGATTTTGAAAGGCTAAATTACTATATTGATATTTTAATTAGACTTTTTTTTAGCAGTAGGACATTTTAAATAGATAACTCTATCTTAAGTTATTTTAAATAAGACAAATATGCAACAAGACTTAAATTTTCATCAATGGCTAATTTTCCGACCAAAAATTGTTATTTTTTTACTGCGAAAAAATTCTTCTACCCCTCGACCTCTCAAAGTTATTGAATTCATACCTGAAGATAAGGTTTATGTGAAAGTGACCATTTAAAAAGTTTTATTTTTTCTATCCACACTTCATCATCAACTCCTCATCTTCTCACTCCTTCTCCATATTCCATTATCATCAATGACCTCTATCATTCTCACCCTCTCTTTCCTCATTCCCTCTCCTTTCTCTCCCCTATTCTCCCCTTCAAAGGCTCCATGTCAACCCTAACATTATCCAAAAACCCAAATAGAGAGTGGATAGGAAAGATGAAGCTTTTTAAAGGGACAATTTCATATAAATGCCCTCTTTTGCGACATTAAGATAGATTAGATATAGATTCAATAATTTTGAGAGGTCAGTGTGGTAGAAGAAATTTATCCAGCAAAAAATAATAGTTTCCTGATGGAAAATTAGCCACTAATGAAAATTTAGATCTTGTTGCACTTTTGACTCATTTAAAATAACTTAATATAGAGTTGTCTATAGAAGAGGTTTAATTAAAATATCAATTGTAGCCAATTTCGAAATGGGACCTTAGGTACAAAGCCTACAATAATTGTAGCAGAGGCATTCTGTACTAGCATTCAAGTACTGAATGCTGTAGAAAGTTGACTGTTGATTTCATGCTAGTTGCTCAAGTCGTGATCACGGTCAGAGAGTTAAAATGTAGGATCCATTTTTTTTTTTTTTTTTTCATTTTTGTTTGTGTGAGAAAAAGTAAGGTCATTTTCAACAGTAATGAACGTAGTCCATTAAAGACGAGCCCGAGGCCAGATGGGACTTGGTCCATTTATTATCCACCTGTCCTTTGTCACATATTCATATTTATGTTTCATCACACGTCAATAAATTTATCATAAGGGAGAACTATTTGGAATAAAACATTTGGTACTGTGAGAATTTAATGAAAAGCTTTTACTTAAATCTCGTTCATCCGAAAATAATTTTAAGAAGAATTATACTAGTTTTTTACTACATGTCATAAAATATAGGATCTTTCCTAGCAAATTGCAATGAGAAATCATGAGTTTCTAGAGACCCCATATTTTTGTGTCATGTAGTTCAAAAATGATGCAAATCTTGTAGCATTACTCATCAAAAAAGCACAAAATGGGGACTTGGTCTGAGTTAATATTCATATGTTGTTTAATGGACAATACTGTTAAATTGACAATGAACATGTGAGGGGCAACTGTGCAGTTTACTTGACAAAGAATGTTTAGACTACCTATGCCATTTTAAATTAACCAAATATTTCTTGTAGGTTTCTCAATTATTTTTTCCAGAGTTACTTGAACCTAGCGCTTTCCACAACTTCTGTTCAGCCTTTATCATTGAGCCAAATTACAAACATCATAATGTTTTGCACTATTTTGGCCGTTTCTTGGTCTATAGAGTAATATTATTATTCTTTGACTAGGTTACCCGGACACTTCTTTCTAGCTCATGTATTCGTGTCTGTGTCCCCGTCACTCTTTGGAAACTTCTTCAGTATATACATATCCTTATGCAGACATGCGCCCAATTATACAATGCATGTTTTAGTTTAAAACACTCACGTTGCACTTCTTGAACGTATATCTTACACTTCACATCAAATTTCGACAACTTGTTGGGCTCGGATCTGATTCATTTCTACCCATATTATATTCATAAGTATGATTTTAAACGATGATTTGGATATCAAGTCTAAAAGTGAGTCGTTTTTTAATTTATAATCTACTCAATAAAAAATATTAAAAAGTTATATGGATTTTAGTTCTCATAATATATAATAAAAAAATAATATCGGTCTCATATATATTATTAATTTCTATACACACACACACACACACATATCCGTGTCCTCATTTCCTGCATTTTACAAATTTGTCGTGTTTCATATCTACACCCGTGTCTGTGTCCACACCTGCACCCATCCCCGTGCAACATAGCTCTTTGATATTGTCCAAAGAGAGTATGCAGGGTACGTCGCATACAAGTTAAGGAAATAAAACAGAAAAGAAAGAGAATCTCTGGATTTCCAATTCTTGCTCTAGAAAATAGTATTATTAATACAATAACACTTCACACTGAAGAAACTATTAATGTCTGGGGGCATATGCAGAGTCAAATTGTAACGTAAGCTATGATTTAATAATTTGAGGAGGCAAGAAAGATTTGAGTCAATGCGCAAAGGAGGAAGTAAACTTTTACAAACCTTTTTCTTTTAACTGACGAAGGTTTTTAATAATTAGATCATGTGTTGTTTGCTTCACAGAAAATTATACCTACAACTGTACTTGCAATTTGTAAAAGTGCAAAGTTGTTCTAATCGTAATTGTTGTTTAGCAGCAATTGTAACCTTTTTCTGGATGTGACTTTCAAACCAAATTGATCTTACAACGTTTTTGGAAGGGGAAAAAAAGATTCATTTTCGTATGTGAAATTTTCAGCTTCCTCCTATCTTCAACATGCCAAAATCACAACTCCAATGCTACGGCGAAGCTGTGTACTGCATCGGCGAGGACTACCTAAAAAAGTGTGCACGAGGAAAAAATAAGTTTGACAGGTTATTTCTGTTGCTTTTTTCTAGACAAAGGCTTGGATTTGTGATTTATTGATAATAAACAGAACTTATATTGACAATTATATGAAAAAAATAGAACTCTGTTGTTTTTTCTAGATTCACTTCTGTTGTTGCTTGGTGTATTTCAAGTGCACGCCCTCTCATTTTTGGCTTGACTCCTTTCAATCCTATTCTTGGAGAAACCCATCATGTCTCTAGAGGAACTCTTAATGTTTTTGCTGAACAGGTAATTTCATGATAAAGATAATTGAAAACTATTGGTTTCTCCAACATTTATAGCTTATATTCACATTAGTATCTTTGATAGATATCTCATCACCCTCCGGTATCTGCTCTCCATGCAACTGATACAGAAGAAAACATAGAGTTTATAGCGTGTCAGAATCCGCGTCCAAAGTTCTACGGTAAAATTTCATTTCAATTTTTTCTTTTAGAAATCTATGGTAAAATTTCATACCTGTGGAGTTTCTATTGTTTGATACGATCAAGTAGCAAGTGCATATCTTGAGTGTTATATTTTACAAAATCAAAATTTTCCTATTAACCCTGAGCTAAAGTCTTCTGATTTTACTTTTCTGATCAAGCATGCATAGCGAGCGTTGCCATCAAAGTTTTAATAAGTTGAACTCGGGAAGCAAGGTAGGAAATTTCAATGAGTATGAAACCTATCACAACTCAATAGTTTTAGCAATTTCAAATCATAGTATCAGAAATTGATCTGCTAAAGCTTATAAAAAATAGACTGATCATAAAGTGAAGCTTCTAAAAAAAATCAACCATGAGATTTATCTTTCTCATCACCAACATCATAATTTCCACTGTCATATATTGGTATTGAGTTAATTGCGGATAGACCCCATGCACGAAATTTTTGATTCTTTTACTCTCTGAGAAGAGAACACTGCTTTTAACAAATAGACCTTTTGAGGGTAACGGAGTTTAAATATTCAGTCAGAGGATCTTTCCACAATTGGGCGACAGTATAGGGCTATAGTACTGGGGGCCTATCTGCAATTAACCCTTTTATGTTATAAATTCCATTTCGCATATCTCTTGCCATATCATGTGTTATGTCCATACTTATATCTGGAGCTACCTATTGCACATACTTGCATACATCTGATTCCTTTTCCACTGTAGGGACTGGTGTTGAAGCTGTAATCCATGGGAAGAGGCAGCTGAAGCTACTAAACTTCAATGAGACCTACGAAATGGAATCGCCAAACCTACTCATAAAAATACTTCCATTTCCTAGTTCTGATTGGACTGGAAATGTCAGCATACGATGCAAGGATTCAGGCCTGGAAGCAAACTTATCCTTTGGTGAAAGCCGCTCATTCTTTGGACTGAGAGGAAATCCTCGGTCTGTTAAGGGTAAGATTGTCAATTCAAAGACTTCGAAGACAATATATGAGATTGATGGCCAGTGGGATAGGTATAATGATCTCTCTTGTATGTGTGTGATTTGATCTGTTTTGCCATTTAAACTCTTCTACGATTTGCTTTGATTTGGTTTGGCAGAATTGTTGAGTTGAAGGAGGCTACAAGTGGAAAAGGTCGAGTTCTATATGATGCTGAAGAAGGCATCACAAATCTCAAAACTCCTAGCGTCAAGGATCCCAAGGTACTGCCCCTTGAACAACACAATCATGTGACTATAAATTACATTTTACCCTCAGTTTTAACTATTAAAAAAAAAAGAGCAAATTGTCATCTAAATTGAGGGTAACAAATAAGACCGACAAAAGTTGAGAGTGTATCCATGCTAATAAAATAGTTTTAAGAGGTGTCAATGACGCGTGATGTTGATGATATCAGGGTTTGTGGGCAACTGAATCAGCGGTTGTGTGGGCTGAAGTAAGCCAAGCTATCCTGAAGAATGACTGGGGAAAAGCTAAGGAAGCGAAGAAAAATATCGAGGAAAGAGAGAGGAGGCTGAGGAGAGAGAGGAATTCAAGAGGAGAAGCTTGGGTTTCAAAGCACTTTAGAGTGGCCAGCACCAAGGAAGGAGACTGGGACTGTTGGCCTATAGAGCGCTTGGTGCCACCAGCTCCTATCACAGTTTCCCCTTGAATATCAGACTGATTTGGTATTTGGAAGTTCAGTCGTATCATCTATACAAGTTATATGTACGTTACAGCTATTTTGAATAATGTTGTGTACATTTATAGAATTTTGAAGTTAGTTGTTATTGCATCTCTTGGCTCAACTAAGGTTGATCCGATCCAGAGCCTGGGGAAAATGTTGGCTTTTGTTGCACTAGAAGAGAGAGAGCTCTTTCCCCCCTCAATTGAGAGCCTGCAATGCGTGCAAATACTGCTATTCTTAATACACACACACACACACATACAATAACCAGTAGTAAAGTCTCTTATAGTGAGCAGGTCCAGCGTACATTAGACCATTCTCACTGAGACTCAACGAAAGAAAGAAAATAAGTAAAAGATAATAGAGCTCCTATAAATAATTCAGCCAAAGAGCACTCTGAAAAACTAAGCAATCACAGAATTTCTTAATTATAGATCAGTTGGAGATGTGAGAGAATAGACACTAACAAACATTGACCAGCCAGGGCACAATCCAACACAGGAAGATGTATGTAGGTCCGAACCTATCATTCTTAACTATTAATTCTTAACTATTAATTCTTACAAAATCCATCATTACACATGCGCATCGCACACCACCAAAGTAACATTCCTCAAAAGCTAGCATCTACTACTTGAATACCTTTAACATTTATACCGTGGAGTTAAATATGATACAAAGGACTGCGTAAAAACTTCCGCGTGCCTCGCTTATTCTATCATACACTACAAAGAATATAACACCACACTACAAAACCTCCCTTTTCCCGGCTACTGGTAGCCCATGGCCACTACTGGGATCCTAACCTTGTGCCCTCGGTTCCCTTTCATCAGAATCTCCCCAAAACTGTAACTACCAGTGAATGACCTAACAGTGAGGCTCACTGTTAATTGCCTTGAGGATCCAGCGAGCACTGTCATTGCTGGAGGGCTAGCGTCTAGGGCAACCTCGGGTGATATTCTCGTGGTGATGATGTAGGTCTCGGTCTCAGCTACGTTGGTCACTGTTCTCTTTAGCGTCTGGGTTCCCTCGAGATGAGAGATTGTGATTGATGGGCTGTTGAGTTCGGAGGGTTTACCTTTGGTTGCATTACATGCTGAACCTGTGATGTTTCTCACTTCGTGAGGGTCCACGTCTGGTACTGAGCACAGGAAACTGATGTAGTCCTTGTAAGCTGTGCATAAAAACAGATTCTTGAAGAAGTAATAGAAGTTTTGAAGATTATTCAATCATGTATTGTCATGGAGAATAGTAAAGTTTTGGCATAACACACAAGTGCCAACAAAATTATTTGAAATAAGAAAAGCATACTCGGTAAAATTCATCCATCTTCTATTGTGTCACTTGGTTTGCTCTGATGTTTTGAATCATTCATTTGCTTTAACCAGTCATTAGATCTGACACGTACTCTACTCTCAGTTCCTTGTAAACAAAACTTTACCCTCTAAAAGGAAATCTAACTGGACCGCATACTAACAAGTTATATCAACAAAGGCAACCATAGAAGCCAAACATCATGTCATATTCATATTATTATGAAGATGTTAATATATGTTGGTATGCCAAGTGATACTGCCCCTTAATACTGCTCGATTAATCTCAAGAATTTGTCATACCACTAGAAAAATGTCAATCAACAATGATTCCATATATGATAATATTTATTTATACTGATATAACTAATTTTTCCCTGCTTATACTTGTATATACTCAGAAAAAACTACTAATATCTGTATATATAATATGACAAAAAAGACATTTACTCATTAGAAGTTTTGATGGCACGAAATGTGCAAATTTAAATACTCCTTGTCCCCGGAACTTGGTGTACGCATAATGGATCTAAGTTCTGATGATGGGTATATATAAGCCCATCATGGAATTTATTGCATAACTATATTCATCTAGGCCATGCGTTATAAAATATGGAAAAATAAAGGAAATGGATATATCTGTCATTGGATAATCATAAGGAGTTTTGCAAAATTGTATGACAATAAGATATTTTTGTATCATAACTTTAAACAATATGCATCTTGAAATAAGCAAATAGCTTACATGCATCGAAAATGAGTCCAGGATCCAGCGCAGCTTTTGGATTAACAGCTCCACTCCCAAAATCAAACGGTGTGGCAGGCAGCAATTTCACGGCTTCTGTCTCAGAGTACTGCTGTGCTTGAAGAGGCTTCCCTCCTCGATCATTGGTTGTAGCTGTTGTCATCAAAGCTGACTTGATAGCAGCTGGACTCCAGTGGGGATGCTTCTGCTTTATAAGTGCTGCTATTCCAGCAATATGTGGAGCTGCCATACTAGTCCCAGATTCCATGGCAAAACCTTCACCTGTTCAGCTTCAGCATGAGATAAATGGAACAGAACTATTTCAAATGCATGCAAGGTCATTATGTAGTGCAAGTTTTTGAAATTTATTCTCCAGCCAATACATCGGTTCTCAGAATTATCTTTACCCATATATTCTATTCATGAACAATTCAAGATAGTCATTTGCAAACTCCAAGAATTTGTAAAGCTTACCAAACATGCATAAACAACTATTTACAAGCTAGACTGTTAAACCAGATGCTATTGTCATTGATCAAGCCACCTTTTTGCTATCACCTTTCTTATGTGTTCTACTTCGTTTTATGAAGTGGAGCACAGATAAAGACTACTTTCAAATACTTATTCTTGCATTCCTTCAGGAAATTGTTCTATAGTATGTTCATTTCATTGATCTCTGGCACATCCCTGTCTATGATATGACAACTAAAATAATCTGCACATGCTCCTTTTTCTCTCTTTTGCATACTCACTATTATGGGCTGTTGGAAATAGCGTTGTATTTCAGTACAGGACATGTGGAAAGAGTCAGAAACGAAGCAGAAGATGAAACGGCATGGAGCTGGTGGTGCACTAACCGGTCCGACCGGTTGGGTGCTCTGGTGGTACACCAGCCGGTCGGACAGGTCCTGTCAGACTGTTTTCTGTTTTTTGGAATCCTTTTTGGGTTAGAATTCCTGATCGGCATTATACCTGGATTTAACTACAGGTCTTCCAGGTCTACGGTTTTGAGATTAACTTGCATATTGTAAAAGAGAGGTAGAGAAAAACAAAGAAGAGAAATCTAGGGTTTGTAAGGATCTTTTGGTAAGATTAAGAGAGGGTTTCTTGCATGTTCTTTCAAGAACGCTAGAAAGATTGTTTTTTTGTAATCTCTGATATGGAGAAGACTCAAATCTCCCCCCGTGGATGTAGATGATTGCCGAACCACATCAATCTACCACTTTTCTGTGGTAGATTGATTTTCTCTTTTATTCAAATATCATTCTTTCTCGGTGTTTCCCTATTGCCGAGGTGATTGTTTGCCCTAGGAAGACAGAGGAGATCTAGTTAGGCGATCTGGGCGACAGTTATGCATCATGTGCCGATTCTCAACATCATATTGTGTCTGGGTTGTGTGAGAGTGTGTACCCATAGAAGTCGAGAAATTGGGACATTATAACGAACACGACCAGGGTTCAATCATCCCAAATTGGCATGGAACATGGCCCGATTCACCAACTCCAGCAACCCAATTTAGAATTCAAACCCGTTAAAATTTTGAAAAAAAATCTTTTTTTTAAAAGAACAAACAACAAAAAACACGAAAAATTAAGCAAATAAAGTATGTATACCTTGTTGCAACATGATTCCCAAGGTTTTTTTACCATTAGTGCTATCAACTAGCATATTTCTTAAATTTGACGCTTGCAAAACCTCTAATTCCTACATTTAAGAACCGAACCTAAAGCGTACCGTATAAGCCTACCCCCCTCGTACCCGATTCCTAATGAGCGGCATACCACACTCCCGTACCTGTCCCGTGAACCGAAATGAACCAGATTCCATGCAACTATGTGTGTACCCACTCTAAAACATACTCCCTTATACACACATCCAAGCACATGCATACACGGGAGGAAGCAACTATGCACTTTTAAACTCTTTAAAAGTTGTTTTCATCCCATCCCCACATGCACACACGAGAAAGAAACATCCTTCACATGCACGCATATGTGTCTAGGATTTCAAAATATTTGTTTTCTCTTTAGAAAAAACCAGTTCTTCTCAGTGTCTCTTGGACAACCTACACTTGATTATAAATATTCTTCTTAGAGTTAAATGAGACAAATTAACCTTTTCTTCTGAAATAAAATGGCAGAATATGTATAAAACGTACTTCTAATGGGTATAAAATTACAGAAGTTTGCTCATGCAACCAAGGATGTAGCTACAGTCACTTGGAGGGGCCATGGCCTCTTCAATAAAAGTTCAAATTCTATTGGTCAAGATAGTCCCACTGACAAACATGCGGACCGTACAAACAAATATTCCTTGAGTTTGTGACATTTTCTTTCTCCTATGCTCAATAGGACCGGGGCCCCTAAATTTTGGAATTTCCCCAAAAACCAACTCTAATGACGTTTTATCATTACCAATGCCAGCCTCTACATTGTTCATATTTATATTTTCTATATATGTGATAATCAAAGAATCCAGCTATTAGCATCCAATAAATACACAAGGTTCATCTTTATTTTTTACAGGACTCCCAAATTAGATGCAATTCTCTCTTAAGCAAATGATGGCAAAATATTTTTTCAGGCAGAAAAATCTGCATAATGTTTTGATTTCTTTCGCAGGGAGAGAAGAAATTAAAAGTCCTGTCTCCATCCCTGTTCATAAATAAGTTTAGTAACAAGGGGGTCCATATTTCTTACACTGAGACTACAGGAGATCCATGGGATCCAAGTGATATATTTTACATCATTTCTTAAAACTACTGGATACATAAACCGTTTCATTGATTAAACAATAGCTTGAAAGCAATAAACATGATGCATAGTGCAATGAGAAAAAACCAAGGATGGTAAATAAGTAATAGTGAATGGATTGTAAACAAGGTCACAACTCACAAGTTCTTTCATCAAATACTCATACTTACTCAAGTTTAAAAGGCATTAATTTACTAACAAGGTAAATAACAATTAATGGATAAGAGCATATCCCACCTAGATGTTAGTTCTATATGATGTCACCAGACAAAATTTTAACAACTATGATAACAAAGGATTGAGTGTAAAAGTAAAGAAATAAAAATAAAATACCCAAGTAATTGGCTTCATCTGTTCCATTTGGTGCCCATGCAGCCCAAATAAGAGAGCCCGGAGCTAATACGTCTGGTTTGAGGACATCTGCATCTTGGAAGCTGAAATCTTTTACATCTGGCCCTCGGGAAGAAAATATTGCCACCTGAGGAGCTGAACTGTGAAGTATGGGTGCCAAACCATCAGCAACACTGGCTGTTGCTTGGAAACTTGTTGGTCGCCCAACCCAATCTCTTTTAGTGGAAGAGTTATAATAGTCTATAAGCACCTATACTTGCACAGTAAAAAAAAGTTAACAAGTCAAAAGTCAAATTCTAATATTAAAAAACACTTGTTATGTGTTCTTCAACGAGAACAAACCTTTCCCATATTTTTACTACTGAACGTGGAAACTTATTCGTTACTTGTCAAACAGTTACAAAAGTTTTATTCGTTTGTCATCAGTACTCTTATGAAGAAGGGAACTGGAAGGACTAGACACTTTACATGCTATCTTGAAAAGCTTTTACCTAGAAATGCAAGATAATTGGTTACATTGCATTTACCTATACTACACGTCAGATAAGTTGCCTAGAGAGTCGCCTAAGGAACACCCATCCATCTCATATGTATACAGATAGGTACATACATGCATTTGCATGGATACAGGTACATAAGCTTATTTTACACTATGTAAATCAAGAAAGTGGATTTGAGACCTTTGCCGCTGCTGGTTTCACTTAATTTATCACTCACTTCACTCACATCAGGTAGTTGAATATTGGTGCATTTCATGATAGGAAAGGTGAAATGTTACCTGGGCACTTCTAACCTGAAGCCATACCCGTACCCAACACGTACCCGTACGCAAACACCTTGGACACTCCTTGCACATATGTAATACATTTATTCGGGCATGTACTCAATTATACATTACATGTTTTAATTTAAAACGCTTCTCATACATTTCTTGGACATATATCCTACACATCCACTTTTTGAAACTCGTTGGACATAACTCAGGTTCCAAATTATGATTTGGAAGGATCGTTTGGATGTCTAGTTCAAAAACTAGTGATTTTCAAATTTATAATCCACATAATAAAAGAATCATAAAAATGTTTTAGGAATTTTAATTCTCATCCTTGTTCTCATATAAATTATTAATTCCAATATAAAATATATGTGTATGTAAATATTTATATAGTCATGTCCCCGCACCATACCTTTTACAAACTCGTCATGTCCCATACCAGTACCCATACCCATGCAACATAGGTGATATCTCTGACTTTTACAAGTTGACACATATTCCCTTGATTTATATATTATTAAATAGTTCCCAGAAATAGAATAATGTTTCAATAAGATATCTAAGAGTTGCTTAAAAATCTCATCGTGGAACATCCAAATAGATGGTTAGCAATTTCACACCATTATTTGCAATCTTCATGTTAAACACCTATAGAAGAGAGCTGACATGATTTGATTATCACTACTCACTAGCATATCAAGGCTTCTAGTTATGGAATAAGCCTAAGAGATTGATGCCTCTAAATGACTTCTTACATCCTATAAAGTTTTGTTTGCAATCCAAGAAAACAGAGAATAAGGTTGTACAAGGCGTATGTGCCCAAGTCTGTTTAATAACTTTGACTATTCTATTACTTGACAGTTATCATCAGCCAGTAACAAAGAAAAGCTTCACCAAATGAATAAGAACCATAAATAACGGAATTTACCTTCGAGTGACTGACATCAGATATCAGTATTCCAGGAATGGCAACAGGTACAGGATCAAATTTGGTTCCTGGATAACTGTTCTCAACAGCAACAATGAAGCCAGCTGCTCCAAGACTCTTAGCTGTTTCAGAAACCTTTTTGATGGATGCAGTACCCGAAACGAAATTGAAAGAGTACCCGCATAGAATAATCTTTCCTTCCACCATTCTCCTATTTAATAGTTCCGGTCTCTGGCAGTCTCCAGGGTTGTATTTCAGGGCAGATGAATCAATCATCACATCATTTGCAGATACCAAGTTGTATGACCTGTTCCCATGTGTAGAAGCTGCATTTGAACAACAGGAAGAAAACCTTTAAATTGAAAATTGCAACCTAAGGGTCTATCATAATTGGTACCAGGGAAAACATTAACATATTAAAAATGCAGAAGCCTAGTAAGTTACTGCCTTAGAAAATAGATAGCAGCACCTTTACCATCTACAAATTAGTGTAATGAGTTAAATGTTAGCACTAATGTGAAGCTAATTAGGGCTAACTGATAACCAGCTAGTACCAAACTCAACTGCATTTTTGAAGGATCCACTCAAACTATTCACCCTTTCAATAAAGATTAACTACAATATTTAGTCAGCAAAGCATTACAAAAGAAACAATATATTAGAAGGGAAAGTTTATAACTGCTATCCATGAAAAGCCTATAAACTCCACAGTAGGATAATTGGACATGGATCATTCAAAAGGCATCATATCTGCTACCATCATGATATGCACAGCAACTATGAACAAGTATATCAGTGCTATCTTGGATCATTCAAAAAGAGAATAGGTGGCCATGCCTTGAACACATTCAGAGTTGAACTTCTGTATCATACGTATGAGTTGTCACAATTTACAGTCACTTTTAGCATCAGTTCAAGCCTTTTCATATGATAGATCCTCACAACATCAAAGGTATATGAAACATTCCCTGTAAATTTGGAACATGAGTCTCAACCCAGAGCACCTCTAATTACTCAGCATTCAGCTCTTCCATGCACATCACTGCATCAAGATACATTTCTAAACTTGAGCCTCTGATAAGTAGTACTAGAATAGTTAAGTACATGTTAGTTAACCAGAATGCAGTCTCAACTGTAAACCAGCCATGCTTTCTCATTTATTTAAGTTAAGCTTTATAACTAAATGACTGTTATAGGTTAGTCTTTATATATATGTTGTCAGTCCAGTTAACAGCTCCAGACATAGGGCAAACAGTCAGTGCCTTTGAAACGTCGTTCATATAGTGACTCCTCACTATGGCTTTTATGAACAATTCAAGAATTGTCAAGAATTGCTTTTATGAACATATAGTGACTCCTCACTATGGTTTTGAAACATCGTTCATATAGTAGCTCCTCACCATGGTTTTTATGAACATATAGTGACTCCTCACTATAGTGACTCCTCACTATGGTTTTTATGAACAATTCAAGGATTGTCAAGAAAATATTTAACTTTACCACACCAATGCAAAGCCAATATCATTCCCATATTTTT
This sequence comes from Asparagus racemosus, assembly GCA_037177215.1. Taxonomy (NCBI): domain Eukaryota; kingdom Viridiplantae; phylum Streptophyta; class Magnoliopsida; order Asparagales; family Asparagaceae; genus Asparagus; species Asparagus racemosus. The sequence continues at coordinate 29,722,807 of JBAKGM010000233.1, forward strand.
GGGCAGAAGCAAAATATTATCTATAACTATTTATGCTGTGTATCTCATTATAGTAATTGTTTTTATCCACGACAAACAAATAGAAATGTTATAATGAATTTTTTCCCATATGGATCTGTCAATCCTGAATAAATGCGGAAAATGGTAACTTACGTGACAATCCAAGCCCAGCTAAGATTTTTCCATTTCCTAGTGTCACATGGTTCTTGTATCGACGATCATCGACTGCTGCTGCTACAGTTGTAATCCAGGGGCTAAAGGATACCAACGTTTTCGGAAATGGACCTCCATTGCCAGCTGCCTGTGCAACAAAAACTCCTGCTTTCACAGCGGAGAGAAGCGAAGCATCAAAGGGGTTTAAGAATGTTGTTCTTGTAGTTGATGGTGGGCTATTTGGTCCTACTGAGAGATTAAGAATGTCAACACCATCGCGAACAGCCTGTCACAAAATATTAGCCAAATTAGATATACATAAGTACACAAATTGCTAGCAGTTTAGTACTGCATAGATTATTTCACAAATTAACAAATAAGAAATAGTTTGAAAGAAAATATAATAATACATCAGGTAAGTTACCGAACAATTGATGCTCTTTGCACGTACTAAAATAATGAGTGGTAAACTCACACTATTACCAGTTACCAGTACTCAGAGCACTCTGAAAAGAATTTTTTATCGTTTATGGACATCATGTTACTTCCCCCTGGATGGAGGAGGCTGAACAAAAGTTGTACAAATAACAATAATAATAATAAAATAAACTACAACTTAAACATCGAGCTACTGACCTCGATTACCTTTTGTTGCTATTGAGAAATTAACGGATTGCAACTAGTGGATACGGTACCAACCATCAAACCAAGTACAACAGACAAAAGAAAGTTGTCACTCCCTACCCAATTATTTACAATTATTACAAACAAACAATATTTATCCAAAGCATACGGAAATCAAGTAGTTCAGTGTTGAAATTTGAAAAAAGAATACAATATGCACCCACAAAGATTAACAAAATTTCTTTAATAATAATAGAGATAGCTCTCAACCCAATAGTAATTCAGGAAAAGGAAGTATATATAAAATATAAACAGACATTTTTCTACTTTAAAAAATAACAAGACAATATGAAATAATCAGATAGAACAGCTTAAATCAATAAAAAAAATTAATGGTCTATATTAACTTTAACCAACTCATTGCAAGACCTCTAAGCATACCTGATCAATGGCAGCCACGACATCAGATACATAACCCCCAAAAAGTCTGTAGAGAACCTTGTAGACAGCAATTCTGAAGAACACAAGATCAGGTAAACCCAATTATGTTAAACGTTAAACTTAAACTACATTTCTGTCTGAAATGCCTAACCTTGCACGAGGAGCCATGCCACTTGCTTTACCAAATTCGTGCCCATGCATTCGTACTGGAATGCCATTATTTCCAGCAGCAATTGCTGCTGTATGGCTGAGAACATTGGGGAAACATTCAGTACGCAAAAAGAGGAATCTATGATTTAGTAAACATATAAATCAGACAGCTCAATGAAAAGTGTTTAACTATATATAACAAGTTGTAAAGTTAAAAATATGTGAATTTTCTCTCTCTCTCAAAAATATAGTGAATTTCCTCCATAGTGAAGAAAGAATGCAAAGCTGCATTTGGACTCAAGTGGCAAGCTTGCTTAGTCATAGAACAGATTGAAATTTTACAAGAAGCATGAGCAACATAATTAAACTTCAGGAACAAAGACATGCAAAACCAACAATGATAAAGACATAAATGCCACGGACAGCAACCAGAACAGGTGGTAACTCCATGTAACTTTGCATTATAAGAATTCTTACAATTTTCAGAAGTTATATAATAATAGACTAACACAGCTTCACATAGAATAATAAATTTCATTTATAAATTGTCAACAGTAAAACATGTATCAGTTTGTAAACATTATTATGCATAGGATGAGGATTGACATGGGCTTTTCCGCTATACACAATATTCAAAATATTTAAGAGATATTGGAAGTCAAGCTAAGATTTCTCACAGGCACTCACCTTCCATGACCGTCTCCATCTAACGGGGATGCGAATTCAATTCCAGGATTGAAAGCTCCGGCAGCAATGGCTGCTTTTGCAAAATGTTGAGCACCAATTATCTTCCCATTACAGAAGTTCCTCTTTGTGTCAGGATCAATCTCACACTTTCCTCTGTACCGGGGAAGCGGCCCATATGGATCTGAATTGTGAGTAGCAAAGCTTGGGTGCTTTGGATAAATTCCCGAGTCCACAAAACCAATCACAACATCTTCTCCTGCCCTATCAAAGCCACCCCCTGTTGGCCATACTCCTGTTGGGAGACCAAGAAATTGAGGGGTGTGAGTGGTCAACTTCCTTACTTTCATATCTTTTTCCAGGTACTTCACTCCAGGGGCTCTGCTGAGAACTTCTGCCTAAAACCAAATGAAATTGCTTTAGAGAACAAACTTGACTAGAAAATAGAGATTTATCAAACTCAAGAATGAGGGAACTTTACCAAATTAGATGAAACATAATGAAAATACCTGTTCGGCGGTCATGTGAACAGAGAACCCATTAAGAAGATGGTGGTAGCTATATAGCTTCGTGTAAGTCCCAGCATCAAAGAGTGAATCAAGAAGTGCATCATGTTGTCTCACAAGGTGATGAGAATATGATGTAACTAACTCACTGGGACAGATAAAGGAATGTCAATAATGAGTGTGGCTCAAAGCCAAAATTTTAACTGGAAAAAACACAATTATAATCAACATGATAGCTTTATTTGGATTAAAAGGCTTCATCGCTCTTCCACTTTTTTGTATTTTTTAATGTGATGTGACAGACTTCCTGCTTAGAGTGGGACCTTCCTAGCTTGTCAAGTTTCATTAGTATATGATGCAAAAGAATTCCTGCTTAGAGTGCGACCTCATTAGTTTGTCAAGTTTACACACACACGCGCGCACACGAGAACCTTGCCTTGGTTATATAAAGTAGTGTCCTACAGAAGAAAAATATTGAAGCTTATGCTGTCATAAGGAATGCTTAGAACTATTTAGAACCATAAAGTAGTTTCAATGACATCCATTTTAAACCACCACCATGAAAACCCATGCACAAATAAAAATTAGAGTTTGAAGCATAACTATCTTGCATGCAGAATACGACAAAATCAATATGTAAAACATATATTTAAAAGGTTCCAGCATGCTTCTCCAGGACTGCACTCCTATTTCCAGTAGGATAAAATCAATACAACAAATGTCTATTCGTTATATACACGAACATATGTACTAATGATGCATATGCAAGTTAAGCATTTATAATAGACAATAAGATAGCAAGGCTTCAGCGCTCCACGTCAGCAGTTGACAGACCCGATTAAAAGATAATAAAGTGGAGGAATGCCTAGTTTCACAACTTTCACTGACCAGACAGGAGGAGATATAGATGATGTATTTGAATGGGTCTACAAACTGGCTAAGAAGTACTATAGATGATGTATTTGGATAGTCTACAAGCAGGCTAAATCTTCAGAACAGCTCCTTATCAGTCGAGTAACTCTTGAAAACCAGTGGACTGATCAGCATACTTCTTCTTGATCTAAAGTTAATCCACGCAAGACTGGTTGTAAACTTCTAATCCGTTCCATGAGGGATACAGTGGAAAGCCAAGAAATGTTGTTTATCTAGGATAGAAGCCCAACTCATTTGGGGTATAGGTGTACTGTTCTCATATCTTATAGAGAAAGAGTGGACTCTTTGATATTCAATCTATAACATGTCTACATGATGTAATGATGTAATCACTTATCTAGTACCTATTGAATATAACGCAGGAGAAAGCAGGGTAATATCCACTCTCTCACAGGAAATAGTCTTTGCAATTGTTTTCTCATCAAATCTACTTTTCTTTGTAATCTAATTAGGGCGGATTGACTAATCCATCGGCTCTCAGATTTGGGTCATCTGTACATGTTTGTGTGTATAAGCACTAAATACATGCAATAATGTACTTAATCATGACAAGAAAATGTCATCAAGAAACTAACAATGAGAAATGATGAACTTCAGAAAGAGATGGACTCGGAGAAGGATAGTACCACATGACAATACAAGAAGGATAACAAGATTCATAGAACAAAGAAATGGGAACAAGAAAAAACAATAACAGCAAGTATATAAGAAAAAAAGAGTGAAGTGAGGAGATAGATCCAGCACCTGGTAATATCAATATCTTCTGCTAAATCTACAGATGTTGCAGAAAATCCCTCGATACCACCATTATAACTCACTACAGGTTCTCCTTCCATGGTGACAATATAAACATCTCCGCTTCCAAAAACTAGGAGCGGAAGAACAGCAAGCATCATGTATCGTAATGTCATTTTCTTCATTTGCATCATCATACCGATAAATGAAGGAAAATTCTAAAGTCGACCTCTGTGTCTACAAATGATAATAAGATGGAGTCAGTAGTAAAAAATATAGAAAACAATAATGCATTGATCAAAATCAATTGAAGAGAGCACTTAAATGTTACTTTCACAAGGTTGCAACAGGTTTTAATAAAAGAGAGAATATATACAAGGCGTCAAGTAGGATACTTCTCACAGGAAGGAATGCAATGAATTAAGAAGCAGGAAAAGACGGAAATAAGAGTTATCAAGTCATGCATCCTTTTTTGTATGTTTTCACAATCAACTTCAAATGATCAACATCGAGTTTTCACAATCAACTTCAAATGATCAACATCAATAAAAAAATTTAAGTTAGGTGGTTTTGATGGTGTAGTATGTAGGCTTCCACTGTGAGCAGGAGTGAAACACCAGAATAGCATGATGTAAGGCCCATACTGGCCACTTCAAACAGTCAACCTAGACTATGTTACATCGTGAGAAGAGGATGCAGAAGTAAGATAGGCTAAATATCAAAGATATTTATGCCGCTAAGAGCTTGACTATAGAGCAATGCTTGTCCACATTTTTACCTGCAACTCTGATGGTACAGTGAAAAATCCCAGGTTGCAAATTACATTGGTACGGGTGTATCACATAAAATTGCAAATGGAGAAGAAAATGGTTAAGCTAAACAATAGAATATAGAAGAATGTTATTCCTTTAAGCTGCATTTATGTACCAGTCATCAAAGCATGAAACACCATGAGCATGTCCAAGATCAAGTTGATAAACCGTCCGAAACAGCAAAATGAATCTTTTGAGCCTCAATTTCAATGTACAACCATAAGGGGATCTGAATACCAACAGCATGTAGAAAGATAAAGTTTTTAACCAAAACTTGTATGCATAAATATTAACAATATATCAAAGACTCCAACCGGGCAAAGTTGCCACTCATGAAAATTACTATCCAGCAACAGTTATTAAATCCAAAAAGAACAAGAAATACTTCCCACAGCAAATAGAGAATTATGTATGTGGATTTCTAGCACTGTCCAGTGCAGGATTATACAATTAGGAACAGAGACAAGTGTGCAAAGCACCATAAAATGACAGTTTATCTAATTAAAACCAAAGTTGTAATAGAATAGAAACAAAAAGTGGAGCTGAGCACATGAACTTCATTAACTACTTAGGCTCGCAACCTTTAGTTCCACAATTACATAAGCAAGGAGTTGGAAAGGGGAAAAAAATCTGTACTGTTTCTTTATCGGAAGCGGAGAAGTGATTTGTTATTTTTGTCATGTCTTTTAATTGTAATAAATCAAAAGGAGTCATGATCATCTTCGCCGAACAAAAAAACCAAAGATCCAAACTGACAACAACAATGTGCACGGGTCAGTTTTGTCTTAATTTAACAAATTTACCGTGTGGGAGCATTTAACACCAAATGCAGAGAAAAAGTGTGCCATCTAATAGAAATTTCTAAGAATATAGCCGAAGTAGATAAGTTAGAAGAGCTCCAAAAATAATTACTGTGAGAAAGCTTCAATAATGCAGAATAATTTTAAAGGAAAAGGAGAACACAAGATAAGATACGGCCATTAACAAGTAAAAATGCAGCTACTTTCAAGAACCACTTGTCCAAAAGCTTGTCATAATATTAGAGCATGCATGTTTCAAAAAAAACACAGTTCAAAAAATCACCATTAGCAAAATTAAACTATATTTGTCAGTTCTCTTCAAGCTAGACATGACTCTCTCCCAAAACAAAGAACAAGAACTTGAGGTCTTCCAAGACATTGAAGAATCTAGAGTTTTTACAGCAGTAGAAATTAAAGGAACAAGCAAAACCTCCTTGTTACATTTCTAATATATTAAAATGACTTTACCATCCATCAACCGGAAGAAAACAGGAGACAAGTGTCAGAAACAATGTGCATTGTTCTGCTCAATCATTTTGAACTGGTTTTAAATTTGTTTTCCTTAATTTTAACAACTGAAAGCATCGAAATCGAAACCCACTAGCAATAAATTAATAAAAAATTCCCAGCACATAACGCGATTTACTATTAGATTTCCGAAAGATTGGAATAACACAATACTTAAAATTCTCATCATTAACGAAAAACACCTGAGAACTACACTTGGACCCAAAATAAAGACATATTCTTCATTATGAAGCAAAGAAAACACTATACTAACTGAAACCAATGCGAAAAAATTGCACCTTTTCAACTTGTGCTCAGCAAACTCCAGAATCAGAGAAAGCAAGATCTATAGATCTCATTTTCCCGCCAAACAAGCAAAGATGAACGAATATGAGCATGCAATCTACTACAATTCCCAAAATCACTTAAAAACAGAAAAAATCGAGTAAAAATGGCAAAAACTCTCAAAAGCTAGGGTTTACTAACCTTGATCACTGAAAAAATAAACCATAAACAAACGATCCAGAATGATCAAAGCAGATCGCCACTACCACACAACTAAAAACTCTGAAAAGTTAGGGTTTCGTAAACAGCGACCGGGTCCAAGAAAGGAATCGTACGATCACGCCATTAATGAAGTCACACTAATTAAAGAGAGAGAAGTGAGATGAAAAGGCAAGGGTTAGGGTTTCTAAAGAGAATGCAGATTATTACATTTATGGCATGAGGAGAGAGAAAGAGAGACTCAAGCTCCTGTTTCTAATGGAGGCAAGGAATCTCGGGAGCTGGTATTTACGGTTCTGCCACTGTGAGAGCTCGATGAGAGAGAAATCGGGTAGCGTTTCCAATGAGGAGGAGAAGGCGAGGTATTAATGCGGATGGGTACAGTTACCCGCGGTGGAACGTAAGTAATAGAAGTTTGAGAATGATGGGCGGATAGCGCCGGTTGAGGTCATGTGATGTGGGCCGGGAGAAGGGAGCGGTATGGTGGTCAGCGGAGTAAATTACCGTTGGCTGAATAGGCTGAGTCAGTGGCAGTGGCCCAACTGCCCAAGGTTGAGTGTCGACCCTCTTGTGACTTTGTCTTCTGTTCATGGACTCATGATGCATAAGGTGGTCAATTACGAGAATGCCCTATTAATTTTCTTTACTTCTTTTTTATTCTTGAGATATTGGAGGCTTTTATTCAATAGATATAATTAGAAGGGCATTCATGCATACGCTATCTTGTTTACAAAATGAGTGAAAATGTTCTTAGTATACTTGTATAAGAGGAATAATTTTTTTATTTTTTAATTAAAAAAATCACAAAACCTAGGTCAATTGTCAAACTATAAATTGTAGAAAGTCAAATATCCGAGTTTTATAAGTAAAAAAAAGTGATCATTGATTATGAGTTAAATGATTTTAATATAAAAGGCCAACTTTAATATGTTAATGTAGTTGATTTTTTATTTATATGCAAACGAATCATAATATCATTGTATTGAGATTCAAATAGCTTGTGAAGATTATTTGATCTTCTCTCAACTTCTCACACAAAATTGATGGCTCCTTCACTCGAAATGTATGCATACACAATTGAAAAAATAACATCAATTATTATCTTGTATTAAACGTAACACATATATTCTGAATGTTAAGCGTATTTTTAGTTTGTTAGTGATTGTATTTCCTGTGTCATAAGACTAGAACATGCAAAACGGAGATCGTCAAAACATGAGAATATTCCTTTTACATATAGAAAATCATATTCTATTGTGTCTTTCTTTTATGGTACATGCGAAGTTAATAAGACATGCGTTTTTCTTAGTACTTTTTAGTATAAACCAATGGGGACATTTTAGACTTTTTAAATATGATAAATTGTTTTAGAGGATGTTTGGTTCACCCATTTTATAGAAAAGTTATGGGAAAAGACCTAACAATGGCAATTTTGCAATTAAAAGTTATGTAGTTGTCTATAAACTGTGTTTATTTCAAAAAAATATAGAAATATTTTCTATAAAGTAGGGAAAAGTACCACATTTTATAGAAATCAACTTCCTCTCAAAATGAGAGGAAATTAGTGAGAAATCTTACACTCCTATTAAAATAATAATATAAATTGGTTGTACCCTATTTCCCATCCCCATCTCAATTTCCACTGGGCTGTCATAGTGGAAAATTGGCGCCATTGACCCCCCACTTCCACCGCCGCCCTCTGCTGCAGCAGTTCGTCGGCCTCACCGCCTCCCTCCCCTCCCCTCCAAAGGACCCTCTCGTCTTCCCCTCTCACGAAACGAACCGCCGCCAAGCTCCCCTTCTCGTCCCTCTCTGACTCCCTCGACATCGCTGCCTTCCTCTGGGGCCGCCGCCTCGACGGTGCCCGCTTCCTTGTTCCCGAGATCGAAGTTGTTTTGTCCGCCATCAAGGCCAAGGAGCTACGGTGAGTGAAGGGGGGATTCTAATCAAGCATGTCAGGTCGCTTCTCAGCGGCAAGAGTGCGAGCAGGTGTTGGAAGAGGACTGATGAGCTTGAGGGGGGAATTAGAAGGAAGACGACTTTGCACTTTTCTATAAAATGGTCATACCTAACCAAACAAAAGAAAAAGAAAATAACCTATTTTCTATAAAGTTATGGGTCTATTTTCTTATTTTGAACCAAACAAAGAAAGAGCAAGAAATAAGAAAAGTTATACTTTTTGAGTTCTATAAATTTTTTCTATAATTTTTTATAGAAATACAAGAAAATCTATTTTTTATACTTTTCCTTTTACTGTTTTTTATAGAAATTGAACAAAACATCCCCCAGTGAACCTTTTATATTTGAGCGCATGTGAGGAACGGACCCCATCAAATTTTGTCTATGTTCTTTTGCACAAGTCCTTGCATGTGCTTTGTGCTCCTCCCCTTTTGATATTCCTGTTTTGTTCACTTGACTTGTGAGTTGTGAGCAACGCACCGCTCAAAAAGTTAGAACAAGCGTTGGAATTTGATGTTGTAATTAATAATTTTTAATTTAATCATTAACAGTCTATTTACTCAAATATTGAGTTAATTGAATGTCAGTGTGTAACTCTGTATAGGTTTAAAAGTAGACGCTTCTTATAATTTCCCTTTTTTTATTTTTTTAAATACCTTAAGTT
>JBAKGM010000233.1:29732378-29773445 GCA_037177215.1 Asparagus racemosus
AAGTTAAACTATGAGATTCTGTATTTTAATTAATGTGATTCTGTAACTTATACTAGGCAGTTCTGTATATTAATGAAGGAGATTCTGTAAGTTATACTATGATATTCTGTTCTACAAGTTAATCATATGTTTAATAAACAGAATCATATTTTTTCCTTTCTATGGGCGAATTAAGAAGTTAAGATGTGGCAGTTACTATTTTCCTAAAATTGCTCCACACGCCAATTAATTGTAACCGACTATTAATGGATATTTTTTAAAATAAATTTGTTATTTCCGATTTTGTAGGTGATTAGTTTTCTTCCTTTTAAATCTGTGTGCTACTTAATTGCCCTCATTTAATGTGGTTTCTATTTTAAAAGATATGGCAGTTATTGCCTATTATAGCACTGGGTTTGTTTACATGTTTACCCCTTTTTCAGTTTCCAATGTGTATTTTATTACACTATTGCCACCTCGAATTTAGGGGAATCTCAACCCTTATTTTTTAAATTTGGATGGTGGGTATTTAGTTCTTAATTCTCACCTTTTATGGGGTTCTCATTTGAACCGGCCCCTATATATATATATTGTTTTGTATTTTAAAGGGTAATTACACTTCCTATTATTTATTCAGTATTGCACAAAATACCTTTAGTTGCAAATGGCTTCACTTAAATACCCTAAACTTCTAAAAGTACACTTTAGCACTTTCAAATGTGAGAATTTCCTCCCAAAAAATCTCATGCAATTGGTGGCGGGGCTAGAAATTTTTCCCAAGGGAGACTAAATACAATCATTATATCATCAATCAAAAGTTATCAAATATGATGATGTATAAATATTTATATATGTAAGTAGGTAAAAGACAAACCTAAAATAAAAGTTTACAAAGAAAAAAATATTTTCGTGAAAATTTAAATTATTTCGACATATGTGACCATCGTTGAATCAACATGCGTCAATCTTTTAAGTTTTTTTTAATGTATTAACTGTAGATGCCTTTTTCATAATCACAAATTACAAAAAGACCTGACAATTGGCAATACACTATAAATTATATCATTAGACTATTGATTTTGGAGCCATATTTTGGTGGATTTTGATCTTGATTTTGTTTGATTTGGTAATTTGGTACATACTTGTTCCTGATTAGCATAACTATCTAATCATGATTAACAATTTCAATTGTAAAATGAAACAAACAAACTAATTTTAAGACACTTCACTGATTTTGGGGACTAATCTCAAAATATGAAGATTGTGCAGACTAATTTCAAATATGAAAGATTTCGAGTACTAGTTTCAAATATGAAATATTTAGGGTACTATTTTTAAATATGAAAGATTGCGGTGACTAATTTCAAATATGAAGATACGAAAAGTTTCAATATGAAAGATTTGAGGGACTAATTTTAAATACGAAACATATGCAGACTATTTCAATATGAAAGATTCAGGGGATTAACTTCAGATATAAAGATTTCGAGAACTGGCTTCAAATATGAAAGATATTGGACTATTTTAGATATGAAAGATTTGGGGACAACATAATATGAAAGATTTGGAGGACTAATATGACAAGTCTGGCATCCCTCCTTTATATATAAAGTGAAATTGGTGGGATATCTAAATACACAAAACATTGACATATGTCATATCATAAATACACAAAAAGTTAACATGCATCATATCATAAGTAGACATGTGTCCATCTATCCTATCAAAAGATGACAAAAGGACACCTAATCGTATATGCATCTAAAAGTCCTCATCAAATTAAAACTATCTATAATTAAAAAAATTCTAATAATTAAATATTTTGTATAATCCTTATCAGATTATAACTATTTATAATTAGAAAATTCTGATAATCAAATATTCTATAATCCTTATCAGATTATAACTATCCATAGTTAAAAAAAATTCTCAAAATCTTATATTTAAATGTAAAAATTAAATAAAAAAACTCATTTAGTATATACATAAAATCATGGGTTAATTTTAGAAAACCCTTCTCAACAATTTCAATTTGGGAAAACCCCCCCTCAAATTTGAGCATATATTGTAGAGATAACTTCCCTCCTCTGAAAATTTGAATTAACCCCCTGAACTTTTCACTTAACTCCCCTTAAATATGAGTGTGTCTAAGAACACCGCCCCCCCCCCCAAATGAAAAAAATAACTATTTTAATTTGGAAACTTTCCTCGGGTTTGAGCATATTATAGATAACCCCCCTAAAGTTTGAAAATTTGAGAAACCCCCATGAACGCTTATCACTCTTTAAAATCTTACACTATTAGGTCTAGCACATAATATGACACATGGGTGTCTGAAAATGATGAAAATGCACCTCACTCAAAAAATACTCTGATTGTTTTTATGTCAAAAGAAAGAGAATAGAAAGAGGGGGAAAAGCATTGTAAATTAGGGGCTTTTATGAGATACCTCATAGTTGGAAAGGGGGGAGGGGGCGGTGGAGGAGGGGGGGTTCCCTAATTTCAAAGTAGAGTGGGGTTATCTATAATTTATCCAGACGTAGATTTTCTTGACAAAAAAAATATTGGGTTGGGGGGGGGGTGCTTTGAGATATTCACTGTGTAAGACTCACCCTACTACCATGGGCAAAATGCTTGTATATGCAAGACTTGTTCGATAAAAGCTATAGGGGCCATGGACACCTCCAGTCTCCCTAGCTCTGTCATTGCACGCTGTTCGCGGGAAAAATCGTGTCGATTGTCATTGATTCGAATCTGTTATAGCTTGTTTTGCTTACAACGAAATTCAAATAAAAATCTCGCCTTTTTATAAGGCTTACAACGACTAACCGAAAAAGATCACAACTTTCCACCCTAGTTGAACAAATGCGAGATCCGTTTATCGGATCCTCACTTGCGTGGGTGTCTTTGCCTGTGCCAGGGACTCTGTTCCGTCTGTGGACCACCGTGTAATCTGATGTAGATACTAGATCTACGGATCTGAGGTGATTATTTCACGAAGGAAATAACACCAACGGGGATCAACTCACGAAGGAGATGATCAACGGAGTGGGTGAAATTGATGAAGCGAAGTCACACACTAGACGCTGAGATTAAGATGAAGCTCAATCTAGAGGGTAGAACCGTAAATCTGACCTGGATCGACGTAGATCTGGTCTTGATTTTCCTCCTCGCCGTGTAGATCTGAAGCGGAAGGCGTTCTTCGCTCGTACGGGATGTAGATCTGAGTTTTCTTCTTTAAAAATGCTCGGATCTGTGCTAAAGCTCACGTGGATCTCACCTCAGTGTGCCAAATTCTAACCAAAACAACTGAGACCCCCTCTCTATTTATAGAAGGGGGGTTTGTGGCCGAACACCTTGGTGTCTCAGCCAAGTGGCCGAGACACCAAGTGGTGTCTCGGCCTTGGCCGAGGCACTGTTTCGGTGTTTTCGACGTTTGTCTGGCACTTTTCCGGTGTCGTTTTCTTCCAATTGTGTCGCCGTTGTATCGGGTCCGTGTCCGATTGATTTCCTCGCTGACTCACAACTCGATCAGTTCAATACTGTCGACGGGTTAAATCTAGTGATCTCATCAACGTGCGAGTCCAGTGATTTCTCCGATCTCGATCCATCTGGTGACGTCAAACCCAATTCTGGTTAATCGTCTCATTTGATTCTAGAGTTTGATCTGTGTAGTTCCATCGATGCTTGAGTCCTGGTTGATTCTATCTCGTCGATGTTCGAGTCTAGTCGACTAGCCTTGTCAAAACTCGCTAACCTGAAGCTTCATCGTTGGATTTATTCCACGATCCGTCGTTTCGCTATCTTGCATGCCTTGCCAACTCACTTCACGCGTTCGTCGACTCGCTTTATGCGTCTTGTGGTGCAGTTACATCATCAGCGGTTCTTAGTCGTAGCGTCGGATGGGTCATCGATTGTCAACTCACCGCCACGAGTCTCGTTCATGTACTGATCAGCATTTTTCAACGCCTACACACGCCATACTCACATGCCAATCTTAGAACATTTTAAGACTTACTACTTGTTAAATGTATCATTAAATCTATCAAAATCTTATTTTAAGACAGAATTAGGGTAGATTTAAAATAGAATTTTAATAGATTTAATAAAAAATAAAGATTATAATATTCTACAAATAGTATGTGGGTGTCTCATGAGGATTTTCATTAGAAAATTCTCATGTTTTCCTAACCGAGGGTACTAAAATGCGACTTATAGAAACTTTAGGTTATTTAAGTGAAGTCATTTACAATACATCTGAATGAAATTTCATGCAACATTTGGTACACTATAGGGCATTTAAGCAGAGGCAGAGGCATGGGTTTCACTAGGGCCATGCCCCCCCACCAACACCTACCAAAAAAATTACAAAAAGAATATGGATTGTATGCATATGTGATATTTATTTTATATAACTGCATAGGCTAAAATGTAAGGCCCTCAATTCACAAAGTAAAAGGTGTAATTGCATCCAAGTACCCATAGTTTCCATTACGTTACACTTGTATACTCTCATTTGTTTTTGCTAGCGTCTTATATGCCCTAAAGTTTTTTAAACTTTCACTTATATATACCCTCACTTGTTAACGACAACACTTATACAACCTAAAGTTTTTAAAACTTGCACTGAAATACCCTATGGTTTTTTAAATCTATAATGAAATACCCATAAGTTTGCATAATTGAGGGTATTTAAGTGCAACTTTAAAAAACTTTACATTATTTGAGTGCGAGTTTTAAGAATTTTAGTGTACATAAAGTCTGCAAAAACAAGTGAAGGTGTATAAGTGCATGTTATTAAAAGTTTAGATACATAAGTGCTGCAAAAAATAATTGAGCATATAAGTGCAAAGTAGGGGAAAGTACTATAGGGTATCTAAGTGCAATTAAGCCAAAACAAAAACTCCGCTTCAATTTAATTCACGATTGAAAGGTTTCCATTTCTTGTGATCATGATCGGCCCCTTCACACCTGCTTTCTCACCCATCTCCTGCCTCATTCGCTATTGTAAACACTAAATTATAATTGGAAGTATAAATTTGAAAGTTTTATTACATAATGATAGTGTTGGGATACCGATCAATTGTGCTAACTGTTATATCAATAATTAACCTGAGTGATAATCCTCCCCTTAGAGTCGACACATGTCCCATATTAACACTAATTATCAGATCAAATCGCCCTAGCTAGGACGACTCGGATAGCATGGACACTCAACTCTTCCCAAGAAGGCCCAAGTCAAGACAAGATCTCACTCATTTGAGTCGATCCCGCTCATTCACTCAAGGCTAGGTCGACAACTGGCATGACTGACAAAAAAAAGTGGTACTTGTCATCCCGCTTGTAAAGCAGAATTGAGAGGCGGTTTGTCCTCAAACTCCTCACCAGCAGCTGGCCATCATCATCATTTCTCATACTATGAGTCTCCATGACTCACCACCCTTCGTCAGCACCACGCCTCTTTAGTCACCATCACGTCAAAGCTCAGTGATGACTCATCTCACCTGTAGCTGACACCTGTAGGTTATCTGCTAATTCAGCTGCCTACCTAGATTCGGCCAAAGTTACGTATGTGCCCCTCTCAGCTGGGTATATATAAGCTCATCGCCTATTTACACAGGGGAGCCCCTTGGGGGAGAGCCCCCCTCGGGGCCACAAGTAAGTCATTTCTGGCTAACTAACTTAATCTCTATACACTTAACTTAGGCAGTTCATTGATTCCTCATTCAAGCTCTATACTGACTTAATCGTCCGAGAAATCACCGGAGAACCCAACTCTGATTCTCTAACGTGCTTATTTTGCAGCTCTCTTATCCCAATAGGGGATCATGATATTTAAAGGAGATAAGGGGACCTCTACATCGTCCATATCAACCCTAAACCTCGCTATTGTTCAGGATTATCTTCTAATCCCGCTGCTTAGTCCCAGGACATCAACACCGGCACCCACCATGGGGGCCCCATCATCTCTTTTTTAAAAGAGGGTGCGATCTCCTATACTCAGATTTAGGAGACGGGAAGCTGTCATCACTAGTCGAGATTCACGGCAGTCAAGAAATTCTGTCTTAAGGCTAAGGCGCCAGGTTGGTCCTTAAACACAAATGTTTTGGAGGACATATCTCCAAAAATATAGTCGAATTAAGACACGCTTATAAATAAGAGATATTTTTTGTGCTATGTACTAACCTATACGCAGCCTTCACCACTTGGTCTTCACAACTTTGACAAAAAAGACCTTGGTATCATTTTCATGAAGAAAGACTCAAGGCACACATCTCAGTACTTGGTATCATTTTCATGAATAAAACCCAACACACATGTCTCAGAACTTGGTATCATTTTCATGAGTAAAACCCAAGACACGCATATAAGAACTCGGTACCTATTCAGGATAAACCCAAGGCACATCATTAACTCGGTCGACTCTGACAAAAAGACCTTGGCATCATTTTCATAAGCCCAAGGCACATACCTCAAGACCTTGGTGTCATAGTGAGTAAACCCAAGGCACGAGCTCGAGTCATCCCGCTTGCCATACACAGAGCAGAGTCGGCTCGACCCGAGCATATCTGGAAACAAACTTGTACTCGAACAAGGTAGATTACAAACTCTTAAAATACAAGAACGCAATCTCAAAGTACATAGTTCAAATTGGCAAAAATAAGTCGTTTCATTCATATGTATGAAACTATATACAATACAAAAGAGTGTTGACAATAAAAAAGAAGATACATTTGAGCCCCTAAGTAGTCAAACTCGGAAGAGATGTGGGTGGATCGACACTAAAGCCAAGAGCATGAGTCGGATTCGGAGGAGCAGCGGCAGAAGTTGGCAGAGGAGTTGACTGAGTTTCAGCCTCGACCTCTTCGTCTGCTTTCTCCTCAAGCAGACTCACCCAGCTGTCATGAGCCGAGCCCTCACTTGCCTTCTCGGCCGACTCTTCTTCATCCTCATCACCGCTCCCAGCATCAAGCATGAGTCCCTCTCCTTTCTTCTTTATCTCCAGAAGTATGCCAAGACAGTTGGCCACCCTTGGAGGATAATAAAAACAGTCGAGATTGTTTCTGAGTTCAACTAGGAGCTGCACCTCGAGATAGTCGTAACCGGCCTTGCACCCCAATGCCACATCCACCTTCCTGAGAGTGCTGTTGCGGTAGCCTTCAATAATCTCAAACAGGTGGACCTTGGATTCTAGATAAGCGAGGTGACCCTACAATGCCTAGATTTTGGTAAGGGACGACTCACGTTGTCGCTAGGCCTCCAGCGCAGCTCGAGTGCTCTCCTGCCTCAGCTATTCACGAGTAGTCTGTTCCTCTTTTAGCTAATCCTACAGACTCTCAGCATTCAAGCGAGCCAGTCAAGCTCGCTCAAAGGAAATGGTGCTCTCTCACCTTTCAAGCTCGACCTCATCCTCTAAATATTTTATCCTCCCGTCCCGTTCACAGAGGTCGTGCTCAAAATGGCCGAGCTCCTCTTTGAGCCTGCTGATCTTAGCTAACTTCTTGCTATTCGAAGTCTTCAAGCCATCGATCATCCTCTCTCGCATCTCCACCTCCCGGTGCCACTTGTCCTCGCCCCTCTTCCATATCGCCAGCTCATCCTCCCTCATCACTAGTGTCAGGAGAGTCCTCTCATGAGCTACTTTCTGAGCCTCCAACTCCTATTGGAGCCCACGATAGGAGGTTCGTACCCACTCATAGCGGCCGAACAGCTCCTATTCAACCAAGGCCCCTCAGATCATATAACCCTTCAAGGACTAAAGGAGGCCAACATCTGGCTTCTCGGTGAGGATCTCGTCATCACGAGATAGATAGAACTGCTCGACAGCCCTAGTCTGGGCTAGTCGAGACTCAAAGACCGACCACCTCTTATCAAGATGTTGTCTGGGTTTGAATCTGAACTCTCTGGATGGCTCTTTATCATAACGGGGGCCGACTTAGGAAGACCCCATCAGCAACATCTTCAGTTCTCTCCATCTCTTCATATCAAGTTCATCGATGTGGTGGGGGGATGACTATCCAGAGCCTTGAGGAGGGAGCACTCCTTCAGCAAGTGGCTCCTTTCCATGCTGATGAGCTGCCTCGGCAGGGGTATCAGGAGCCACCTCTCTTACTGGGGCCTTAGCCTCTTCAGCATTGGCCATGTGGATTTTGATCCCCTCATCTCTAGCAGGGGACTTATCATCGACAATGACGACATCAGGCGTCATGGCTGCGGAAGCTTCTTGGGTTGAGACGAAAACATCTTCATCCCCTACTATTTCAGGGGGGCGGGATCTCCGCCGTTGGCTAGCTTGTTGCATCCCTCTGAGTAGTAGAGGATGCACTCGCCTCCCTAGCAGCATCAGCCCTATCTTTAGGAGCTTCAGCGCTCCTAGGAGGGCCTCGACTGCCCATCTTCTTCAGCCGTCTTTTCTTCTCAGACCTCTCAGCCTGAGCTGTAGCAGAACTCAGCCCAGCCAGTCGAGCCGCTATCTCGACCGCATTGGCCTGCACTACCTCAGCCTCCTCAGGGGCCAGGTCAGGATGGAGGTGCTTCTTCGACCTCATCAAGGGCCCTCCTCGAGTTTGAGCAGACAGAGCCGCCGGCACCATCACGATCTCCTCCGAGCCTGTTGTTAGCATAGATGACCGTGCCTCATCATCCGTGGTCGGAGGAGCCGAGGAGATGCTGACAACCCGCAGGACCGAGTTGTCGAAGAGGTTCTCGATCCGACAAGAGCCAATATAGGCCCTGATCTTGTCAAGCGCACGCTTCTCGTCGCTCGACAGCAAACCCGGCATCAACACATCCTTGTTGATCTCAGGCCACATAGAGCAGCCCAAGATGACATCAACGCCGAACACCCACACGAACAGCTCCTTCCACTCCTTGTTGGACTCAGGACCCGGAGGTAATAATGGCCCTCCTACTAATTCACCTACACGCAAACGAGATGGCCAAAAACTCTCAGAGTCAGTTCGACTCCTAGCCAATGGCAGATAACAATGAACCCTACTAGAGTGGTGATAAACTTCAGCTTCTTTTGCGACAGTGACACCACCAGTACTTCGAAGACGCGATAGAGGAAGGGGTGCAATGTTAGGTGCAACCCATACTCCAGATGCTTCAGGTACACCGGAGCCAGATTGTTGCCGTGGTCGAAGACCGCCTGCATACGCGCCGGCGTCGTTAGGGAAAATGCCCTAGGAATATCATACTGCAGTACAGAGCCTCCATCTACAACAACGACACCTTCGAGTGAAATCTCCGAAGCTAGTTAATCCGCGTCTCATTTCGAGCAGTAGAAGATGCGAATACTATCAGATCGGAAGTTCACCAGAGAAAAGAAGGTCGAAAAGATCAGAGTTCTTTCACAGTAAAAGAGAGTTAAGTGTTTTTGTGAGCAACAAACTCCCCTATCACAAAACGGCCGTATTTATAAGCAGAAGGGCCTACATGTGGCGAGATCACAGCGGCAGACTCAACTATTAGCTAATGGTCAGGATCGTTCCTAAAATACGAGGCGACCACTCTAGAATAGAAGCGCCTCTCACTTTGATTAGCCCACAATCCTCGCTCAAGGATTGAGGCAGTGGTAGCTCAAGATCTTCTCTGACGTCAGCAACGTCACATCCGAAGAGACTCTTTAGCAGCCCCTCATAAATGCACCTCAGGGCCCGGCCAGGTGTAGTTCTATTTCACTCAAACTCGGCTACCTCGAGTTCAAGCGGGGGCTAGTGTTATGTCAATAATTAACCTCAGCGATAATCCTCCCCTAGAGTCGACACATGTCCCATATTAACACTAATTATCAGATCAGCTCGCCCCAGCCAGTACGACTCGGATAGCATGGACACTCAACCTTTCCCAAGAAGGGCCGAGTTGAGACAAGCTCTCACTCATTTGAGTCTACTCCTACTCATTCACTCAAGGCCGGGTCAACAACTTGCGAGGCCGACAAAAAAGGCAGTACTTGTTGCCCCGCCTATAGAGCCGAATTGAGAGGCGGTTGGTCCTCGAACTCCTCACCAACGTCTAGCCATCATCATCATTTCTCACGCCATGAATCTCCATGACTCACCACCCTTCGTCAGCACCACGCCTCTTTAGTCACCATCACGTCAAGCTCAGTGATGACTCATCTCACCTGCAGCCGGTATCTGTAGGTTATCTGCTAATTCAGCTGCCTACCTGGATTCAGCGAAAGTTACGTATGTGCCCCTCTTAGCTGGGTATATATAGGCTCATCGCCTATTTACACAGGGAAGCCCCTTGGGGGAGAGCCCCCTTGGGGCTACAGGTAAGCCATTTCTGGCTAACTAACTTAATCTCTGCACACTTAACTTAGGCAGTTCATTGATTCTCCCACTCAAGCTTTACACTGACTTGATCGTCAGAGAGATCACCGGAGAACTCAACTCTGGTCCTCTAACATGCTTATTTTGCAACTCTCATATCCTAATAGGGGATCACACCATTTAAAGGAGATGAGGGGACCTCTACATCGTCCATATCGACGCTAAACCTCGCTACTATTTAGGATTATCTTCTAAACCTGTTGCTAAGTCCCAGGACATCAACATTAACAAAATTATATGTTATCATGTTTGCTTATTTTTTGGACCCTCTTGCCAAAATTTCTGATTTGCCACATTATTTAATTGTAATATACCCTATTTTAAATATAGTTTTTATACTCGATAGACTTGAACCAGTGATTCACTGGCTCTCCATGCATACATAGCGCGCCACTCTCTATTGGTAATTTACATATTTAATTGTTTAATCAACCAATCCGCTTATGAATATCACTGCTAGAAAGGAATACAAATATAAACATTATCATGTCATTCTTTAGCTATTTGATATAAAACTGTTTTATTCATTTCTTCTTAATGTGCAAAGTTGTAAAGAATCCTAAATCCCCTTGTGGACAGTGAGTGAATTAGGTCGGTTGGCTTGTAGCACTTGGATTCTTAGATCCTCAACCACTTATTACCAGATAGGAATAATTAACCAATTTTACTCCATATATTTTGCACGAAAACAGAAAAACAAAAGCAAAATCTCAGTTTTAATGATAATGTATCTATCAGACAGACAGCGGAAGAGCCATATAGTATCCAATAGTGTCACAAGACGGTACTATATTGTCTACTTGTGCATGTTTTTATTTATTTTTTATTGTATTTATTATTGAGGACACCATTAGAATTAGCGGGATACCATTGAAAGAGCTAAAATTATATAATTACTAATGAAGATTTTAAATACAACTATAATAAATTATGTTGGGACACCACTGAGAAATAATTCTAGCTACTTCACCACAAATAGATACAGATTCATGATATTAAATTTGTATTAAATTGATATAAATTTTTGAATCATTGAACTTTGAAATTGTGTACGGAATCACTGGCTGATATTTTTTGCGTGTATATTTAATATTGAGATCTATCGGATATTTTTTATACTAGTGAAAACGAATCGAATAATAATCGAATATGACTAGCACATTTTTTTTGTTAATCCAAGGTAGTACACTTGGGTCCTTGAGTGTAACTTTATCCCAAGTGCCTTAATCCTGTGCACATCCTACAAAGGTGAACCTGAGTCCTCACGGAAATTATTAAACAAAGGTCTCTATAAGCTAATTTACTGGTCTCCCCTCAACTCTCAAGGGAAAAGAGACGGAAATTTTCGGTTAAAACAAATGGGATCCTTGTCCCCAAGCTAAGCTCCCCACATGGGTTGTTCTTATTATTTTAGACAACAAATCCAATAGGTTAGATCCCAGTCTGCATCTGGCATCACAATAAAATAGACAACCAAGCTCGACATTGATTACATAAAAAGTTTTGTATTACATTTCTCTAAACAATGCTCGGAAAGGCTTTTGTTTTTCCTAGAGAGAGGGTTTAAAAATGGTTGATGCAATATATAAATTAAAGAAAGGTTTAGAACATCAAGGATTTTTAAGTTAAATATTTCATAAGATCCGTTGCGCGTGGTGTACGTTATCTGTAGGTTTTTCCATCATGGAAACTGTTTGCATACGAGTTGGATAGTCCGATCAAAAGACTGTGGTCTGGACTCAAAACGTTCATCATGATACCTGTTACTCTATTAGTCATGTGAAGCCATTGAAAGAGTCAAGACTGGGTCCTACCATGCAGAGAAGTTGATTTCGGATATGATACGTATCTTCTATGGATGATTTATAAGCTATCATTGTTATGAAAATAAGTAAAAATCATTTAATGAGGTTGGAGATAGAGAAATGAGGCTTGAAATGTTATGAAATTATGAGGGGGTATATTAGTCTTTACTTGGTCAAACTTTGTAGCTTATGAGCCCCAAAAAATAAGTTATGGTACTGTAGCTTATTTTTTAGTAGCTTGTAAGTCAACATAAGCCACTTGCCAAATTCGTCAAAGCGGCTTGTACGCTTTCCAAACATGCTCTGAGACGATCAGTTTCCATGTTGATGCCGTGCCACGCATTTGACCGAGCAAAGAGAAGGCCCAAAAGAAGAGCACGGGCTTCGCACTCCAGGGAGATGATTAGGTAAAAGAAGTGTGGCCAAAGAAGGAGAAAAGGCTTGTGAGGAGACAGTATCAGGCTGCAGGCCCACCTGTAGTCCTGGGCCGCGTTCAGATCGATCTAGCACAAAATCTAAATCCGACCCGACCCGTTTCAATTCTACTCTCTGCGTGAAAATAGCCGGGGCGGCAAAAATTCCCCTTCCGAGCTCGGAAGCCATGAGCGATCGTGATGAGTCTCCCGATTGGTTACGAGAATTCCAGGTCTTTCTTCATTCAACGATTTCACTTCCGTTTATTTTAATTCTTTTATTTTCTCAGAGTTGTTAGCAGCGAAAATTTGAAATTAAGCCGTTAAATACTACTAGCTACAGTTATTTAATGTGATCATAATAGTCCATTCCTAAGGCCACAAATTTCTCAGATGTTTAGTTTCTGAAAAATTAGGGTTTAATCCCATTTTCGGCGATTTCACTTTAGTTGCGTCAGTAATTGCTTCTATGATCGTGTTGGTATCAGAAGTATGTTGCCCATTAGACCCTAATTTGGGGGTTTTGGAATCGTGTAATCAAAATGGGGAAAAGTTTATATCCTGTCTCCGTACAATTTCTCATGCTCTTAAAACTCTGATCAGAACTTTCTTTCAGACATCTCTGATCAGTATTAGAGATTTTGATAGTTTTAGTAAGTTACATCTGAAAGTCATTATTTATACGTGTAAAATCTTAGGGGTGCAAAAAAGCATCGGTACGGATATGGTTACTAAATATCTATATCCGATAGGATATAGATACGGATAGGGACATGTAGTGAAATATCCAGATCCGTATCCAAAATTATCCGAATATATGTTGGTCATATAGTTACAATTCTTTTAATCCTTAAATTGATGGATCTGGGGTTAATTTTGTTGATCAAAAGATCTAATCTTAGTTTTTCTGGCATAATGAACATATTAATGAACGTTCTTGTATCACATGAACTACATATATTTTTTCCAATATTATACGATTTTCTTACATCCGTTTTGTATCCGCATGTATATCCCTATCCGTATCCAATTTTTGCGGACGTGGATATGAGTTTTCCTTCCCGAGACATATCCATATCCGTATGCATATCCGTGATTTGTAAGTGGATATGGATATGGTAAGTATCATATCCGAGCCGTATCCGAACCATTTGCACCCCTTCATGGGCTCTTGTCAAAATGTTGTTCTAATATTCAAGTTGTTTCTGTTTAGACTAGTGATTATGTTTTATTATGCAAGGTGCATGAAGATAGAATGCTAACTAGAGTTTTCTCTTTGTCTAGAATTTGAAATTTCGGATGACCACTTCGAGGTTATGTTATGAATTCCTACCGCTGCTTTTATCTCTTATTTTGTATCTATGTCCGGTGACTCTTAGTACATTCCACTAACAAGTTGTTTGCACCATTCAATGCATTCGTCATGTTGGTTGTTCTATTAAACTATGAACGTTTTGGATTCAAAGTTATCTTTGATAGTTAGTACATTTATTAGAAGACCTAGAGGCTTGTGTCATAACCTTAGGACACTATAATCGATGAGTAATGTCAATTAGATTCTAATATGAAGGTATAATTCTACAAAACAGGCACCGACCCAGAATGTTGTTACACTATCTTCGGCTTCCGATTCGTCACCAGACGTTAGCCCAAGAGGGTCTCGGGACTCTGATCACTCCGATCATGAAGAACCAAATACTCACAAGGAGAAGCAGGATGCGATTCAAATTGATAGTGGAGAAGACACTCCAGTAATTAAGGCCAGAAAGTCAAAGCCCCTGAAAATTAAAATGGACCACGATGTAGAAGAAGGTAAATAAACAGACGAGATAATGCATCTAAGCAGGACATGTTTTAGCCTAAATATCCATTTTACCCCTTTTCAGTAATCAACTATATTTCATATGTTCATTTCACAGATGCATTTGATGCACATAATGAGGAACCTGTGGAGGAAGATATGAGCGACAAAATGGCTGGACCTTCGGTGAGATAAAATTTGCTACTGTTTCATGACTTAATTGCTTACACTGGTCACATCTTTGGTTAAATTTAAATCTTTGTCTCTTCTGCTCCTACCGCATCAAGTAACAACCTAATGGTCATTGTGCTAATTGGGATTTCTCTATATATCGAAACTAGTGACCCAGGTGAAGATATAACACTTCCCATGGCTTGATAAGTATATTAGAGTTTAACTGGTATGGTGGTGATAGGAGCCAAAATGATGTGCGTCCAATTTGATTACATGCATTTTGTATTTATTGTTTTATCATGTTGTTTCTTTCTTTTAGTTATTCCCTTTATGTTTCTCCTACCTATCATTTCTCCATTAATTTGTATGAAGAATAATTTCTTTCTGACGGTTTGCTCGTTATCATGTTCTTTAGGTCTCTTCAAGATTGCCTCTTGTGTTTCCTGAAAAAGTTCATCGTTCAAAGGTAAGTCCTTGATATTTTTGTGCTAGTTATATACACCGGCTGATATACCCACCTTTTTGTCATGAAAATGAATAATATCTTTTTTATCTTTTTAATTGAATTTCTTCGTTAGCAGATTGTTTTAAATATCCCCGACATGGCTTGATATATCGCCCGATATATCCTTTTACAGAGCTTACCGCAACCGATGTGATCTCTAAATATTATTTACCACTTTTTGGCTATTTTGGGCGATATATCCCTGATATGACTGATATATCAGCTGATTAGCCGATATATCCTTTATATGGCTTATTGCAAAACAATATACCGCGTTTGGTAATTTTTGGGTGAGGTGTCATGATTTTCTCATTATGTCAAATGGCATTTTTGCCTAAAAAATCAAACGAAATGTTACAATGTTGATCTGTACTTTTGGTTGTTTTACAAGGCCGATATATCCTAAACATATATTACTTATAGTTTGTATACTTAGATTTCATTAAATATGTTAATATTACATTTTTGTGCATTTTACTATATATGCAAACATCCGTTATGGCATTCCAATATTTACCACTCGATATTTTCCCGATATCCGCAATCCGATATGAAATTTGGCCATCTGATATTTTCCCAATATCCGGTATTTAAAACCATGTGCAGTTGTACACCAATTGCAGATTTACAAATTTGACATTGACTTTGCCCTATTTGCCAGCTACCTCCAAATTATGATGAACAAACTTTGAAAAAAAATAAAAATTTATGCTCCCAACAATACTTCTGCTTTTACTCCTGACTTTTGGATACCTAAATGGGATCCTATTTATTTTACAAAGAAAGGTGGTAGCAGAATTTGATTAATTTCACCAGAATAATCTTCTGAACACTACATCTTTAGTGGATAGAAACTTGTTTGATTTGCTAAACATAACTCAGTTACAACCCCTATGTAGATGGGAGCAAGCATGGGAGACAGTTCTTTTTTTAATTAGTCATGAGACACTGAAAAATTTTCACCATAACAGGAGCTAATATGTACTCTGGATGTATTCTCTTTCATCATGTCCTTCCCCTCCCCCCTTAGTTATGTGATATTTTAACTTGTATTTTCTTGTAAGAAACTCATGCTTGCCTGGCATTTTGATGTGGTATTACATTCATAAAGTTGATCAGATATGCATAATTGTCTGGGTAGATTCACAAACAGGATTTTATTCGGTCTTGAAGAACAATTTTGTAACTCATTTTGGTGGATAATCCATGGGGTCATGTTATTAATCTCCTTTCATAGACTCGTAGTTAATGAGCAGGATAAGCTTGTTTGGGATTGTAATGTGTTTCAATGCTTGCATGGAGCTTAATAGTTCGTGGTACAGTAATGCATGAGAAGGATGATGGGACAAATTGGGAATTTGATGATAAGTCATTTGTACCTATAGAACTATTGACATGATAATCTATGTTGATGTGGTGGTCGAATATCTGCAAGGATCCTGGTGATATTAGGCGAATGCCCTTCACATTCTCCACTTATTGGACTTTTCATTTTGATATCTGATTTTCATGGATAGGAGGAGGTCGTGATGTAACTTAGGGCTAGAGCACTAGAGTAAGGTCGATTTGCTGACTCTAATGAGTTGATCATCTATCAGGCAACAAAAGTTGCTAGGTTTGAAATGTATTAAGAAGTCCGTCCTGTCCAACTTTTCCTAATTTACTGAGTACATGTGGCTTTTACCCATGTGGCAAGAGATTGGTAGTGTGGGCTTTGGTGTCTGTGGCCTTGTGGGTGTGCTTTGGGGCCTGAATATGTTTTTTTGGTAGGTAGATGTTTTAAATAATACTAAGATTTGAAAACAAAGAGGGGATGAAGAAGACATGAGTGATGTTAGATGAGATTGTCAAAACTTATGGAGGGTCTATTTGGGGCTTAGAAGGATTACGTCCACTTCATTTTTCAATGCAATTTTTTAGATTTGGGGTTCTAACTATGAGGATGGTTAAAGTCACTAGACTGAGAGACTGCTAGACCATGTCAAAAATGTTAATAGGTCATCAATCATTTGCATAGGGTTTGTGGGGAGAGGTCCTTTTGTATTCTAGTTCACGAACTCCATATTGTGATGGGTGGTTTAGTTCCAACCTCAAGTAAAGTGTGGAGTAAAGACTATTGGCAATGGCAGAGCTAAAAATTTATTAAAATCTAAACAAGATTGCTTTAATATGACAGTAACTACCCTCATGGAACAGTAGCTCTACATAAATATATATCTTTCATCCTTTCATCTGCAAACCCAAATCCAACCAAAATCATGTCAGAGAAAGAAATTGGCAATATAACTTCGACAACATCCCCACATAAACCTAAGTTTCCACTTAGAGAAGAACTAAAGCTCATTGTTGTAACTAAAATCATATTTTCTCTAGAGATCAGTATATCGTGTTACTATGATTCAAATTGTTGGTTCCTCGTGTTGAATTTCTTCTTCAAGCTAAATTTATTGTCCTGAAACTCTCAATGTGAGCTTGGCTTTTGCTTTGGTACTATGTTGAATTAAATTATCCGCGTTGCTTCTTCTAGACATTTGATCAACCAGGTTGTGGACATGTCATTTACCAAATTCATTGCTCGAAATGCATATCACTTCCATACAAACTTAGAGAATTAGCCAATTCACTTGTTGCGACTTCATTAAAAGGTCACCGGTTCATACCCATCATAATTGATCCAAAACAAAAAATGATAGCAAATAACAACAATATGGCAATTCGAAAAAAAGGACGTGATGAGCATTATAATTTTCTTCTACAATAGGGTTCATCCCCTCCACAATTGATCCAAAACAAAAAAATAATAGCAATAACAACAATATGGCAAATCGAAAGAAGGAGATGACAAGTATTATAATTTTCTTCTACAAGAGGGAAACTCGGAAAGCAAGAAAGAGTTTTTTTTCTATTTGCTTTGTGGGGGATAAGGCCCTTGGGCCCTATATGACTCCACCCCTAACTATTGATGTGTTTTGACTGTATTTTTTTCTTCTATCTATAGGATCATATACTATAATAGGTTTTTCTTTCATTTGAGGGTTCTGGTTATGTGTCAAATATGGCAATTGTGTGTATCTCCATTTTCGAAATATTTTGTTAAACCATTCTAAATGAAATGCAGGGTTGGGATGTGTCAATGTTTGCATGCATGGGCTCAGAGGGTTAGGATGGCGGTAAATCTCGTGCTCAACATTTGCCTGAAAAATTTTAAACGCTAATTATATATGCTATAAATCAATATTTGAAAAGCTTTTTTGAAACTCGCTTCACAACTTATTGAAGGGTAAATGCTTCAAAACTCAAGAGTGAAGCTATTTATCCATTGAAGCTTATACCTCATCGCGTAAAGCAAAATTAAAGTGCCCGCTTTGCGCTTCGCGCTTCATAAAGCGCTTTTATTTTGAAGCACACGCTTAAGACAAGATAGTAGGACATAAAAGGATCTTTGACCAACATTAAAATGTCCCTATATATTTCCAATATGACTATGTGAGTGTAAATAAAATATATGTAATGCATGTAGCTTAGTTTATTATGATTCATTTCTATACTTCACATATTTAAGTCTTATTTACTAATCAGGACACGAATGTATAAATTTGTAATTATTACGCCAGTATGTATTATATTTTCATAATTTTTACAAATTTAAAAAAATATTTAACTCTTGAAGCTTGCGCATCATGCTTTGAAGCTTACGCCTCGCTTCATCAAAGGGTCTAGCACTTCACATTGCGCTTCTGCTTTTTTAAACATTGCTATAAATATATACTATCTATTTCTGGATGTTCTTGAAAGAACCAAGTAAAAACTAGAAAGGTAACCATAAAAGGCAAGTCAGAAAGAGCATCCAAGGTACCTGGGCTGAGTAGAAGGTGTCAATATCTATGTTAAGTTGTCCAACATAGATGCCCATACATTAACCTTGTAGAGTTATCAAGGATTTATGGAATATACACAAATATGGAACTCCATCTTGTCCTACATAAATTTAATCCTTGCTCATTATAAATTATGCAATTGAAACACATTTTATTTTTCAACTTGGTATGTTGAGCATACATATAGCTGGTGTAACGTTACATGCCAGCCA
This sequence comes from Asparagus racemosus, assembly GCA_037177215.1. Taxonomy (NCBI): domain Eukaryota; kingdom Viridiplantae; phylum Streptophyta; class Magnoliopsida; order Asparagales; family Asparagaceae; genus Asparagus; species Asparagus racemosus. The sequence goes on from JBAKGM010000233.1 coordinate 29,751,486, forward strand.
CATTTTGTTTGTTTTTTAAATTCTATATCTGTGTTGAGATAAATGTTGAACCAGTATGGTTTATATAATGTTTTTTTTCTTGTGCATTGAATCTTTTCTTTTGCTTGTTGGTTGAATCTCACTCTCTTAGTTAATGTTCTTTGCCTACAGGCACTTGTTGAATGTGACAGAGACTCCGTAGACCTAAGTGGAGATGTTGGTTCTGTTGGTCGAATAGTAATTTCAAATGGTCCTGCTGGGAACAATGAAATGCTCCTAGACCTGAAAGGTATTATTTATAAAGCATCCATATTGTTGCTTGATTGGTCAATCTTTCTGGCAACTTCATGGAAGGGTTGAAACCAGACACATTACCTGACCAGGACTACATTGACTATCTTCTTCAAATATTAGGTGATATGTTTTCCGAATATAGAAATAGTAATGAGGAGCAACTCCTTACCCATAGTTTTAGCAGTCTAGGCTCCTGCCTAGGCCTAGGCAGTACATCCTACCTGGGTCTTGCGAGCACCTTGGGGAGCATGAGCCGTTATGCGGATTGCAAAGCTTTAGGTTGTGGTCTGATTCCCTCTGCTGCCGCCTCCACCTCCTTCAATCTCTTTGGTCTTATCTACCGACTCCTCCACCACCTCCAACCTTCAGCAAAACCTCCTCCACCTCCAATTAAAAAGAGGGGAAAAAGAAGAAACAAAGAAAGAAAAAAACTGTCCCTCCCCTGTTCCTCCCTTTTAGGTTCATTGTATAGTTTCTTCTCTCAAAGTACTGCTAAGAGACGAATCCATGAGTAAACCTCTTGGTCCACTTTTATTTACAATAAATATGCTACAGGTATCACTGATATTACCAATGTAATTGTTGATGTTACAGGAACAATTTACAAGTCAACCATCGTTCCTTCACGGACATTTTGCATCGTATGTTCCCTAATCCTCATTTTATACTAAAACAGATATTATGCTAGCTGAGTTATCTGTTTTCACACTTCTGTTTTCTATTGAATTTTGTTTTGCAGTTACTTTGACTACCTGCTAGTAATGAATATTTATTCTTGCAGGTTAGTGTGGGACAGTCAGAAGCAAAGGTCTGTTTATAATACTTGGCGAATAAGTTTTCCTTGCTGCTGGAAAATTGTTTTTAGACTAAAATGTTTTTAAATGGAAGAAAGTTGTAATAGAAATGATTCTTTCTCTACATTGTAGAAATTTATATCATATCACCGATGTTATTTTTACTGGTAAAGGAATTCTTGCTGTTCTTTTGTCCTGCAGAATGGTGTTCAAATTTTGTTCAAACTACTAGAATTTTATCCAGACTCAGTACATGATTTTCCACAATGAGCTCCATAACTATTTCAGCTTTTCTCTATGCAATTTACTATTCATTGCATGCCCAGGATCCATCAATGCATTGGGCGATTAGAGTTTTCATGGGTTTCTGTTGTTTCACAGTGATCTTTATTGTCATATATGCAGATAGAGGCTATCATGAATGACTTTATAAAGCTGGAACCTCAGTCAAATGTTTTTGAGGCTGAAACGATGATCGAAGGTTATGATTCTACCTAGAGTTACAAGCTGTTATAAGATCAGTGTTCAGTAATCTATTGTTATAAGATTAGGTATCAAATATCTTATGTATATTGAGGAAAGATATGTGGTCTTGATTATCAGTATAATTGTGTAGGCAGGGATTTAATTTATGATGTCTTCCATTTGAACACAATTTGAGGAAAATGTGGAGTTCCTTAGTTGCCCATTTTATTAGCACTTCTGGTTTGAATCTGAAATGAGTTTCCTTTTACTGGAGCATCTGATAAGGATATGTAGATTATCTTAACAGATTATGGTTGAGTGCTGATATTACCTTTTATTGGCAGGAAAAATTTTTAAAAAAAATAAAAGGTAAAGAAAAAGTTTGAAGCGCATTAGATTTAAAGGGCCAACTAGAATCCAGGAGGCAATTGTGTAATTTGATTTTTCATGTAGATAAAACCAGAAATTTCAGTCTTGATATGTGGAAGGGATAGAATAAATGATATGAAAGACTAAACATCAATGACAACTAACTGTATTACTATCTGTTTACAGTACTATACAACTATATCGTGAATTTCCTCACTTGAATAATAGTGGTTTCGTTCCATCTTCATTTCATGTTTATTCTGAAGATAATTTCTATCTGCACTTTTCATGGATCACAAATACCATGATAATCACAACCCTAAAATGCCAAGACTCATTCTAGTTGTTTGATTGGATTTGTGGGGCTTGTTTGATTGGATTTGTGGGCCCTCATATGATTAATCCTATCAAGGCAATATCTGGAGTCATGTGAAGTTCATTTGAGGAATAAAATGACTTATCTTACACCTTTGAGCTTAACAACATCGTGCTATCTTCTTTTGAGCAGGTACTCTCGATGGATTCTCGTTTGATTCAGATGAAGAGGGTCAGAAGATGTCTAAGCCCGCTGTTCCTCAAAGTGATCAAAACAATGAAAATGGAGATAAAGCAAACACAAAGAGTAAAAGAAAAGTTGAGAAATCTGCGGTATGTTGTTAACCTTAAAGTAATTTATGGCTGTCCATCTTCCTTGTGAAATATATAAATCTAGAATGAGTGCGATCATAAGTTGGTTAACTCTCTGGTTTATGATTCGCTTAGATTCTTTAAATGTTACAGCTTCTCTTGCAGTTTCGTGGAAATTTTTTCTCATTTATTTCAGATCTTATTCACTTTTTCTTAGTTGCATCACAGTTCTCTCTTAACTTTTAGATTGGAAAGCTGCTTAGCTCTTCTAGTGGCCTTTAACATTGGTCACTATATTAGTCCATTTCATTGTATTAATTATCAAATTGAGGAGGCAGTCGTTCGTATATTATTCCTCTTGCTGGGTACCTGCTGAATATTATTTGCTTAGCTTCATAATTTGCTTTGAATAATAATCTTCATAATTTCCCAAGACTCAATTTGTTAGACATCTTGTTCGGTTCTTCATGGTGAAGGCATTTGGTTTATGAGATAAACACCATATAGTCAGGATTTGGGGCGTGGAGAGGAATATTGGAAAAGCATTTTGTAGATGTTTAAGCTCTTCTGTACTCTTTTTTTTTCTCTTTCTAACTAAAAGATATTATATTGTGTAAACATTGGGATTAATGATTTATCATCCAGCTTTATCCTTACGTGACATTTGTCCTAGCTTGCAACACCTTCATAGGTAAAATTGCCCATTTTTTCTTTTCAACCAACACTCTTTTGGTGCTTACAACATTAAGCATCCTGTTAAACAATTCTAGGGAATTTTGTTTTCACTTGAGGAGTGAAGGGATTTCCATGTACTGGGGAGGATTCAAGGCATGCCTTGACCTAACGAGATAAACTTTCTCCTCTATTTACTGCAGACTGGGAGTTCACCTCTTTCATTCTCCATATTCTACCTTTTCCTCTTTGAATACTTGCTATCAAGAAGTTGACAGCTCTCAGATCTCTCCCTCCCTTTCCCTGTAGAGACACATACCCAGTCAAGCATGCACGGAGCACATAGATATACATGTTAATCCTTAGTTATTCTTGATTGAAAGGGCCGCAAGCAATATGAGATGCAGACCTGTTGTTCAACTGGCACCGAGTTTAAACAATTATCATAAAAGTTTTGTGCTGTCCATATAGCTAATGGCTAGGCGTATCATGTTCTATAGAAACTCATATCTAAAATTATCTGAATATTTGCCATGATGTTATCTGTCATGGGATCTCCATTTTGTAGAGTGAGCGAGCATAAGCAGAAGAAGGTTATCTGTGATGTTAGGACCAAATTAAGTGCAATTATTTAAGAGAAACCACGAAAATCTTACATTTCATTTCTGCACTTGGAGATATTAGAGTTCAAAGAGCCTCTGAGCATTTAATATCGAAAATTGTTTTTATCCATAAACCAAAAAGTGTGTCCATTCGATCATGTGCTAGCCATCTTCTCAGTTTAGGACAAGGGATAGTATCATAGAATCACTGGTTTATGGAGTATTTCTAAACTTAATAGCAATAATCTAGGATTAAAAAAGGATAGTTTTTTTTTAGTTTGAAGGAAAAAGTTTCTGCACTGACATATATGTCATGCCTAAGAGGATGAAAGAGACTTATACACAGCAGTTATTATTTAATATTCACAATCAGCAGTATTCTGGGATGCTTATGAAGTTTTTTCAGTCTTGATTGAGTAATTTTCTTGCAGGGTATGATAAATAAGAAGGCTAAAGCTGCTGGCAGGCCGTCCAAGACTGTAAAGAAAACGAAGAAGTCAAAAAAGTAAGGGAATGTACTCGTTGTTCTCTCTATCTCTGCTGTTATATTGTTAAATGTACAAATATGATAGGGAGGATCAGATATTCTTAGTTATTACGTTCTTCATTTGTATTGGAATGATATCAAACAGATTAGTGAAATAGATTGAATAGAGAGTTCAGTACCATTTCCTTTGCGCTTGATGTGTTGAAATCACCATTATCATCATTATTTTTTCTGCCCATCTCCCCACTTTGTTTGTACTTTTTAGAGACCTGTGAAAATGATCTACAATAAAGTAATAATCGTATTGTTCATTGTAGTACCTCTTGAAATAGGTTCCTTTTCTTGGCTTCTTTGAAGATGATCAGGTAATCACATTTGACTTATACTGTCATTGAAACTTTATCTTCCATCTATTTTTACAATTTCTGATCTCAAGGCTTGCAAATCATACTTATGTTTTCAATGAATTTATATGGTCCGTGAGCTGTTTGTATTATTGTACTCAAGCTCTTTCTATTTTCTCCTCAGCTGTTCATAAATTTCTGTTTACCTTTCTATCCCGTAGACGTGTCCTCTTGTGAGCTCTCATCAAGTTCTTCATCTCCTCCTCTTTAGCCTTAGAATGAGGTCCGTCAAATACAGAATATTCATACTGTAAGACTTTTAATTTAATAAATCCAAATATAAAATATGCACTTGATTACAATTTACAAATAATATATAAGCAGCCTTGCTTTAGGAACATGCTTAGCTTCTTTCTTCGAGAAATTGATTAATATGCGTACACTGATTTATTCAGAAAAAGAAAACTTCTTACCGTTCTTTAAAACTACTAGGGATTTTATGTGAATCCCCACTTTCATTTATTGAATGTAAGGCTACTATTGGGTATATCCATGTAAGTATGTAACTCCATCAGGCATTCACTCAACAAGACAAGTTTTATGTGTTCTTTATTGATTATTGTAATGCCATATACAGCAGTATTATACATATGTAAATTGTCTCTGAAATCTACTCATCTATTTCTATCTCCCAATTGCTCAGTACATGTACAACAAATACACATATACAACCATATGATTTTCTTGAATTGATGCTACCCAATTTTGTTCTTAATTGCACATGATTGTAGAGACCATCTGGTCTTCCACTTCCTTTTTTGCTCTTCCTCTGTATGTCCTGTCTCCTATCTGAGTTCTTGTAGAAGAAGGTCCTTGAAATTCTCTCTTTTCCTTTATCCCAACTTCTGGTTCATCTTGATGAACCCAATCCTGAATTACTTCATCATAACCCAGGCAAAGAAGAGGGTGATTAGCATAGAAAAAGGTAGGTAAAAATTTTGGGTGCTCGCAGAAGAAGTGATATCTTGATCTCCACCTTCATCTCCATGCCAATTATTGGGTTGACTAGGATAACTGGTTGGTTGGTTACTAGGATAGCGTGTAGGTGGAGCATTGGAATAGCCTGTAGGTGGAGCATTAGAATAGCCAGTAGGTTGGCCAGTAGTAACACCCCCAGGAGGTGGTGGTGGCGCCCCGTCAGAATAGCCGTTGGATCTCCTCATCCTGCATAAGTTAATATTTAGGAGATATACTTTAGCCACACAAACAAAAGGAGGGAAAATTTTAATTTCTTCTCCTTTTTGATGCAGTCTCTTAAAGTCCTAACCATTACACCAAAACTCCGAAGTTGTGGTGAGAGTTGACGGTTATATTTTTATATTCTAACATGCCCTTGCGGGTTGAGCGTCCTTTTTATAGGCTGAAACCTGGCCTCACATGGCGGTGTCAACTTTTAGAAAATCCGCTTTTAAATTCGTGGCCGGTGGAATTTGAACATGTGTTGCTCTGTTACCATTTTAAAGTCCATAACCATTGCACCGAAACTCCGGAGTTGTGGTGAGAGCTGAGTGTTATATTTTTATATTGTGACACTTTTGATCCACATTAGTGACATTTAGTTTTCAATTTTCAACAAGGAGCCTTAAGGAGTCTATGTCAAGCAAACTAGGGTAATCATTCCTCTATCGTAAAGTAGACTGCATAATAAGTGAATTTGGGCAAGTGTGAGGCCGAGAAAAGCTTAAAGAGTATGTTGAATAAGCATCTTACTTGCAGTCGTAATCTAGGGGTTGTGAATTGATTGTGAATTTAGGTGCCTGCATAATATCAGTTTTGAAAAGGCGGTGAGTCAGTGACTCTGAGTGAGTCGGTGATCCTGAGTGAGTAGAGATTGTGTGGGATACGAAAAACATGGTTCCACTAATTCTACTAGCAAGCCTTGGGAAATAAATGCGCACGACTGAGAAGGGGAGGATAGTATGGAAACAAGGGGAGATGTAGGAAGTAATGTTGAAGAATGGATGCATCCATGAAGATAAAGTGGCGGAGACCTGATTAAAAACAACATGCAGTCAAGGAGTAGTATGACTCTGTGGAAGACTAAAATAAAACGCTTATGAGACTAACTGTGTTCCTGTGGTAATCTATGGAAACCTTATCAAGGTGGTTTGTTTCAAATCTAGGTCAGAATTATGCTAAGAAAGAAAACCTACAATGACATTGAAAATAACTATAGGGTGAATTTTAATGTGATGAAAGAATGATTAATGGAATCAAAATAACCGTTGATATCGAATACGGAAGAAAGGTTACAACCCTCTATTGCTGAAAGCTGCAGATCTTTTGTGGTGTATATGAAAAGTCTTCTTGGTTATTTGAGAAGAGTACATACTACTCAGCTACTCTCTGAAGAGGTATATGACAATAGTAAGAGTAAGACACGTGGAAATTATTACACTAAGTGAGAATTATTTCCTTAAAACCAATGATAAATATCAGATTGTACTTATCATAGTAGTAAACTCACCTACTCTATATTAGATATAACTTGTTATATATAATTATCATCATACAAAGTAATCAATGCCTTGTATTGGGAGAGTTCTCTATATGTGAGCCATGCTTACCCGTACATGGGGCAGAAAACAATGTTGTAGTCAGAGGCCTTGCAGGTGAAGGTGCTCGTCCTATCATCAAATGCATAGCTGTAAGCCCTAGGGCAGGCAGTCTTGAATATGGTCGAGTAGAAGGAGGGCTTGCATGTGGTTGGGTTCGCAAACTGCCCGCTGCAGCAGTATTGATCTAGTCCAAATGCTTCGCATGCGCTCTTGCACGCTACAACTCCACTGTCATCTTCCACCTGAAGCTCTTTTGGGCAGCCTACAGACATTGTAGAGACCAGGTCAGTACGCAACTCATGTTATGAGATTGTTTTATTTCCATACCAGCAAAAGATTTTGGTGCAGTCTTAAATGGTCACATGTTTTGGTGGCTTAGAATCTGTATGTTTTGAGGTTTCTTTTATATGGGTCATTGCTGAACAATGGCTTCAGGACTTGGTTATCATTTAGGAGAGGCTTTCATAAAGAAATTTTGCTTGCTTTTAACTTTGATTGGTGTTTTCAACGAGTTCAATACAAAGAGTCGTATTCTGTCGGGTTGATTAAATTTTGGCTTTTGGGAATTAAAATCCCTTGTAAAGCTAAATGGAGTGTTGAATATGGGGTCTGCTTCTCTCTCTGCAAAATTGTTAAGAGAAGACAGGATTTCTGACCACAAATTTGCCAAGATGGTAATAGATTTCGTCCATTTAGCTCAGCAAACTTCCTGTCCAAACGAATACAATGTAACTCGAGGATTTTGGTTTTTTTGGTAGAATTTTTATTTGAGACCCACTTTCTCCATGGGGGGTCATAAGAATTCCATAGAAACAAGTAACCCCTTAGTTTCTGCGGTTTCATGGTTGATTACTGTTTTCCGTGTCTTGTTATATCACCTTTCTTTCTACTAGTGTATTATATGTTTTTTGTTGTTTATATGCAGTTATGTTCAGTCAATATTAACTGAAAATTTATCTTGTCACTGTTGTAATCAGTAAGTTGAAGAGTCATTTACTTGAATTGAGATCACTTGCACATCCAGTGGCATTGCACGATCCTCCGTCTCCTCTCGGTGCTGCATATATTGGCAAATTGTATCCATCCACAAGGCTAACATCATAGAAATCCTGATCCTTCCCCTTTCCAAGTGTGATCTCGAACAGCGTCGCAGGTGGCAGAGCTCCCATCCCGTTACAGTGCATCTTTCCTCCACAGTCCCCGGTTTGGCAAGTGCCTGTGCCTGTTCCATCAAACTTGCACCCTGTTCTGGCCCATATTCGACCTGACCACCCATTTGGCGCCGGAATCCGAACTGAATGACCCGGGTCGAGCTTGAACCCGGTCCATGGTAATTGTGGGGTGCCTGAACCTGCTAAGGTCCCTGGCCATATTATGTGTGGGCAGTTGTTTGATATTGTGAAAGTGCCACATAATGAGATTGGGAATGTAATGTAGAGAACTAAGGCAATGGTAAAGAGTTTTGGGGCCATGGTGTTGAGGGAGAGGCATTGGAGGGAAGGGAAGAGTATAAATTGTTTGAATAGACGAAGAGATTGAAGGTTGCTTTAGGAGGATTATTTGGATTTGGTATTTTGCATGAATTGGGTGGCCTCAGTAGAAAGAAATACCTTATTTCTTTTTGGATGAAAAGAAATTTATTATAGGACATATATTTCATCTAGAACGTTAACCTATGTCTTATGCTATATGAAGCTGCCAACTCTAGGGGGAAGTGTTTTTCGTGATTCCATTTTTGGTAGGGAAGCGAGTTGGGTCCCACGTAGCCCGAAAGCAGTGGACAGGTTTTTGGATGTGAATAGATTAATTTCTTTAATTAAGAAGGGTTTGTAAGAAAACTACCCAATTCTTCACGAGGTTTGTTAATTATTTTAGTGGGGAAGAAGATTCTAACTTTAAAGATCTTGATCAGTTTGGAATGAACACGTGTTGCTGTGTTCATCGAAGGCCCAAAGGCTCCGGGGTTTAGTTGGACATGGGCCTGGTCGCAAAATTAGGCCCGTGAGTTAGGTGAAGTGATGTAAGTATGTAACCCATGAAACTCCCAACAAATTGAGCACAAGCCAATAGCACTCCGACTCCAACCAGACCACGTAATAATTGTATTAGCATCTTTTGTCTCACGTGTGATATGACAAAGTCCACCGCAAAATTTGCGTCTAAATTAGGAGTCTCAAAGAATCAAGGATGTCAGCTTCCCTCAGCTGATGTTGGCCAACCATTCTTGTCTATTAGCAATTTGATATATCCCTTGCCTGGCCCATCACTCAAAAGCTCGCAGACTTATCAATTGCTCGTATCTTTTCTGTTCAAAAGTCTCCTAACGTCCACAGGAATGGTTGGTGATCTGAATAGCCCCATGCTTTAGCCTCTTTCTATGAAAGTGTGTGCTGAGGAGGGAGAGCCCTTGGTCCAATGAAATGATGGACAGCTGTTTCCCTACTTGTGCTCTTGTGTGACCAATATCTTGTCTTATGTCTGTAATTACCTTAGTTTTAAAATGCACATTATTTGAATTTTATGAAGACCTAAATCATGCTCTATTTACACAAGTAACACGACCTCTTAGCTTTCTCAGGAATACATGACTCAAGATAGCATGAGGACAAATAGGAAAGTTCATTTTTATGAAGAAATGTCTTCCTTCACCCATTTGCTTTTGTTACTCCAACACCCCCATGTTATTGAAGGTACGGCCATTTATGCACCTAAAGTTATGTTATTAGTCGTACCTTCTTTAAATTCCAAATGTTCTTTCAGCAGTTTGTCGCGTAGAAGACACGTGATGATAAATACTCTTTACCCTTAGTCTAGAGGAGCTTTTCAATGAAAACTGAAGGAAGGGGTATTTGCCTTTAACTCCAAAGCTTTACCCTGATTTATTTCTGAACCCAAATAGGTTCATTTGTGCCTATAAATCCAATCAATTTCGTGTATTTATCTTTAAAACTAATCTCCTAAATACACTACATAACTACGTGTCCCCCCTCTAAAAATTTTTTAAAACCTATTTTACCCTTTCTCTCCCTCTATTCTCTCTTCCTTCCCAATAATTTTTTTTTTTGAGTTTGTAAAAAACACCATAATTTTTTTTTATTTCAAACAACAACCTCAAATTTGTAAAATTTATTTTAAAAAACACTCTAAAAATTTAAAATACAAATTGGACACTATAAATCTAGAAATATGAATATGAAAATTTTTAAATTTGCTGAAAACATCGTGAAAGTTTTAAAAATTATAAGAAACATCCTTAAAAAATATCAAAATTTACAAAAAACAAAGATCAAAACTTACAACCTTATGTTTTTTGTATTTCAATTTTTAGGGTGCATTTGCAAAAATTTTTCTTTTTTTTTTTTTGCAATTGTTAATAACTTTCAGGGTGTTTTTTACGAAGTGCAAATTATTTAAGGAGTCGTTCATAATTTCTGGATTTAATTTTTGGGGTTTTGTCTACAAATAGCAAGAAAAGACATAAGTACAGCAAGAAAAGTATGGTTTTAAGTTTTAATTTTTTAGTGTGTTTTTGTAAAATTTAACTTTTTAGTGTTTTTTTGCAATTTTTTAAATTTTTAGGGTGTTTTCTATAAATTCTAAATTTTTCGGGGTAGATTTACAGTGTACTGTTTGTATTTTAAATTTTCAGGATATTTTTTATAAATTCTAAAATTTTGAGGGTGTTTTTTGCAATTCAAAAATATTAAAGTGTTTTTTACAAACTCAAATAATTTTAGAGAGAAGGGAGGGAGAGAAAGGGGTAAAATAGACTTTTTTTAAAAAAATTAGTTGGGACCACATATTTATGTAGTGTATTTGGGAGGTTTAAAGACAAATGCACAAAATTGTTTGGATTTATAGGTACAAATAAGATAACTTGGGTTTAAAAGTAAATCAGGATCAAACTTCTAGTTTAAAGGAAAAAACCTCAAAAAATTAATTTATCATCTCGTGATATCTACACATGACTTTCAAGCTACCTAACAAAAAGATAACTTTGTTTGAGGTTCAGGCGTATAGGTGCTAGTAAAAAAGGTTTAGATATATGTGACAACATCCCTATAGTAATAGTTGTTCTGAAATTAACCCTTTTAATAATGTTGTACCCCACTTATGATGTTTAAAGGATACATAGAAAATTCTATCACGTGAATTGTGTTTGTCTTCTACTAGTTATGCATGATTAGCTTCTTCATGTGTATAATTGTTTTTCATAATTTAAAAAGGTGCAAACTAATAGACGAGTACCGCATAGTTCTTTTTCTAAGCGTGCTTTGTCATCTTGGCGGCAGTACATTATTGTTTGTGACATACATATATTCACCTAAAGTGCGTGTATAATTCTCAATTGAATAATAGAAGCATGCTCCAATTATTGTTAGGTGGGTGGCAATGTATGAAAGCGAAAAAAGACTAGCATCTTAATCAATACCAACTAATAAAATACTTTAATAAGTGAAAAACATTAGCAAAGGAATGAAAATTTTCTTGATCTATCCTAAAGCGTAATTAACACAACAAATACTAGCAACCTTTAAAAAAAAAGGACGAAGAAGAAGAAGAAGGAAGTAGGCTAGCAGTTCTGAGGATTCTCTTTGATTATAATTGTAAGATTAGGCCAAAATATTAAGTCACATATTGCTCACTAACTGCTGTTGAGTGGAGCCAGTTAGAATTTTTAATAGCTAGGTGCGTGCAATGACCCAAGGTACGCCATGAGAATGAGATGCATATTTGTTTCATTCTATCTCATGGAAGTTTCAAGTTGATGTTCATGTTTGATGTTTATAAGGGGCTGTTTGGTTACTTTCCTTCACTTTCCAAAACTCACTTCCCTTCACTTTTTCATGTTTCCCTCACTTTATTGGAAGAGTGTTTTTGGTGTTTGTTTCGTAGAGAAACATGCGGCATAATTACTTTCCATCGCTTTCCTTAATTTGGTTCAAATTAAAAAGATAAGAAAATAGTTGATGTGTGACTTGATTCTCATTTTTTCCAGTAATCGGCTTGAAAAGGGCGGAAAATTTTTCAAGGAAAATGTCTAGTTGACGCCTCATTTTCCCTCACTTTCTTATCTTTAGTTTACAAACCAAACACTTGATTGTGAAGAAAAATAACAAAAAAAATCTCTTGTCAATTTTCTTTCCTTCACTTTCTGTGTTTTTTGGACCAAACAAACAACCCCTAACAGAACAAGAGTCAGGAGGAGGAGGAAGAGAACCTCAACCTTAAGGGTTATATAAATGCTTCCAAGCTCTCTAATGCAAGTGAGTGTTAAATGGAGTCCTTTTCTTTTTGTTTAATGGGGAGCGATCACCTAGTTATTTAAGTCGGATTGATATTCATGGCACATTATATGTTTAATAAGGCTCAAATTGACTAACAATGATTACGGTTTACAGTAAGTTGACATATTACAGCACTCGTCTCGCTTCTTAACTATTTTAACAGCACTTAATACCTTTAGATTTATAAAGATGAGGGAGGCGAGTGGTGGATATGGCACTTTGTTTCAATTATATTCCCATGTAGCATAGTGTTGCCGTATTCCAATGCAAGTGGTGTCCTAAGTACTAAATACCGGTAAAAAAGTATGTAATCCGGATGTACGCTATATATAAATATAGCTATATAATTAGATATAAAAAGAGAAGGGACAGATATGGTGATCGAGTACGCTTCCTACCAAAACAAAAATAAAGAAAATTGTTCTATCCCGTTTCATAGGTAGGAAAACAGAGCGAGCGAGTTTATATTCACTGTGAAAGAGAAAAGGAAAGTAGCAGCGAAGGGAATGGCGTACATTAATTAATGAAATGATGTACGTTAATTAATGAAATGATGTATATATAGATGTATATAGTAGAAACTTATCTATCGTCTCGGCTTGTCCTCAACCGTCTTTCTGACTGAGTTAATACGTGATAATGATAATGACAATTGGAATTAGATGCGAGTCCTATTAACTACTTTGGTCAGTTGCACCGGCCAAATTGTACTATCTCTGGTATAATTTTGGCAAAGGGAAGTGACTTGTGATAGTACAAATATTATAGCGTGCATGCTCTAGATGTCTAGTTCATAAATAGCCATCATTTGAAATATGGTTAATTTCGCATTGACCCCGTCCCTGTAGTTTCATTGTTGCGTTTAGACCTTCTCTCTCTCTTTTTTTTTAATAAAAAAATTTCTCTTTCAGCTTCAGATAGACTCATGAATTGCCCAAACACCCAAACACAAAAAACAAAAGCCCCCCAAAACACCCAAACCCAAGCGTAGAAACAAAAAAATGAATAAATAAAAAAAAATAAAAAATAAAAAAAAATCTAAGGGATCTTTATGCAACCATGAAACTATATAGTATTAAGTATAAAACAGCAATACAAAAGGTTCTATGCACGATTAACCCATGCGTGGATGGGTAACATCTATTTTAAGAAAAATAGACATGTGGGAGGATTCTCTCAAATGACAATGACGTGATTTAATCTCAACCAAGTGATGAAACGGGAAAAAGAAACTCTCATAGCTATAACACTTATTCAGATTGTGTCACACCAGTGTATATAATATAATACCGTCAAATGACATTATATGATACTCATTAACATTTTCTTTCTTTGGTAACAAGGAACATGTGATCAGAACATCGAAATGTTCTCTATAAAAAAGATAACCGACATCAATTTTACGGTTTAGATGATAAGAGGTTCGATCCAACAAAATCCATTTTCACGTCACATGATCTAAAGTCAACAAACTTATTATAGGGTTAGTTGTCCCTTAAGCGCATTGTATTTTTGCTTGTATTTTGCCTTGTTGTATTTCTCTCTTTAAATTTTTTTGCCCTATCATTTGATATATGAGGATTTGAAAGATCGGTCGTGGATTCAGCTATGTAAATATTGGCAGTGAAGATACATAAAATCGTACAGAGAGATAAAAGGGCATTAAATTAAGCTCTGAGTTCTACGCAAACTCAACACATTGTCATTTTTTGCATGCAAATATAAGGTGATCAAACTGAGAAATATCTTAATCAAGGATTCGTAACGCTTGTCTTGAATCGGTTGATCTCCTATCTTAAATTCCACCCAAACTCCACTTTTTAAATATGAGAAATTAGTAGTTATTTAGTTAGGGGAGGGATTCAAACATGCTAACATACAAAAGAATAATGAGTTTGGTTCACGGTTGGTAGCCTACAAAGGGCCAAAACACAAGAATACAGGCTCAAGCGAATGCAATGATGCAAGAAATAGAAATTAGGATTCCACCAACCGAGCAAATGAGTGTGACAAATGTATTTGGCGGGGGCCCGTACTGGCCTCACTACTCCATGACTCCCTGTTGGGTCCTTGATGCTGACCTCCATCATCTTATTGGTTCGTGCTCTTGCATCACAAGTGAGTTTTATACGAGAAAGCATAAAGTAAAGGTTGAACTCAGAAAACCCCCCCTTTAACAGGTCCGGATTCTCTACAATCTTAATTACAGAGAAAAACTACAATGGTTACATTGACCAATATTACAGATCCAGATCCTCTATAATCTTAATTATCGAGAAAGCCTACAATTAGTTACATTTACCAATGTTATTCGTTATCTCAGATAATTCTCCATAATTTTTAAAATATCAAAAAGCCTCCTTAAAGTTCAGCCAGGGGATGTCAGAAAACCCCTTTAGGTTTAAGATATTTTCCTCCATAAAACTCCCTAATAGCAGTAAGTGCATTTTTCACATAGATTGGTAAAATTATGCCAGGGATATCGTCGGCAGTGAAAATTGTGGTTCATGTTTTAAGGGAGGTTTTTTTTTGGTGTAAAACGTTGAAAGTTGAAGGGTGTTTTTTGATAACCCCTAAACTTTAAGAGGGGATTCTTGATATTTTGAAAGTTATAGTAAATTATCTGATAATCATCTAAAGTCGAGGGAGATTTTTGAAATTTAGCCTAAAGTAAATATTGCTAATTTAACACTCCTTATATGCCACTGATTAAAAGAAAGAAAGAAAAAAAAAGGAAAAGTCTTTAGAAATTGAATTTGATGGTGCACCCAGATGTACAAAATATGGAATTAGTTTAGAGGAAAAACATAAAGAAAAAGAGGCAAAAAATGATCTATCTATCGATCTATACTACTTATAAAAGAGGATTGTTATGTTAGAAACTTTTGATTGCCTCTTTTTCCCTTTAAAATTTACCAATTCACAATAATGTCCATTATTAAATGATTAAATAACAACCTATGTTAAATAACTCATTTTCCTTCAATTTTGATAATTTTCAATTAATGTCTATTATCAAATGATTAAATGCTACTACATGTTTAATAAAAGAAACTCATTATCATCAAATGATTAAATTAAAAAATAAAATTAGAATTGAACCATACTTGAAATAGTTAAAACCAAAATTTTACTAAAAATATTCTCCATTAATTGATTCTAAACTTTTATATTCTAAAGCTTGTGTTACACAATCAACTGATTTAGATATATGCTGTTATCAAATTATTAAATTAAAAATTAATTAAAGAATATATGATATAATTAAAATCAAAATTACGTTAAACACAATGATTCGTAGTCCAATTGACTTTTAACTTTCATGCTCCATTTTTACTCATAAAATTGAGAAGTTCATACTACTCCAGTTGATTCTTAATTTTTACTCACAAAATTGATTTAGAAATATGAGACAATTATGATCGCGTATAATGCATGTGCACTATACTAGTGTTAGTAAAAAGACATGAATGAGTATACACTGAGTTGAGCTTACACATAATTTATCAAGGGGTTTAATAAATACATCCGTGATGTGTATTCTTCTGGATGTACACGTATCGTTACTACCTGAACAATTGATTATACAGACTACTTAACGTTAATTCTATCATTTTCTTTAGGTTTTCTTAAGTTAGTATAGGTAAAAAGCCTTTATAACTAAGAGAATGTTGGGTAAGTTAAAAACCTAAGATTAACACTGTGTTTGAGAGTTTACTAGGGGAAGAAAAGGAAAGGTAAATAGAGAAAGGAAGATAGAGAAATGGAGGGCAAATATAATATTTTGTTTGAGAGTTTAATAAGTGGAAGAGAGCAGGACTTAGTTCATTACATTTGGAAGTTCTAACTAAGGGAAGGAAAGAGGAAAAGATAGTTTTATAATCAAATCTGAGCCTTGATCCATAGTGATAGAGAGCAAAATATTACCCTTTAAGTTTACTTTCTCTACCCTCTTCTACACCCTAGTTTGGAGGGGAACAAAATTATAATTTTTTAATGAAAATTTTATATCCCCTACCCTCCGTTACCTTCCTTAAAAAACCTCTCAAACGAAGTTAAGTGTTATTTTTTCTTTCCTAACCCTTGGCTAACCCTCATCCAAACACACTGCAAATAAATGTTAAGTTAGAACTCAAACTTTAGAGAAGTTAATCGTCTTTTATTTTTGCTTTTTTTTTTTCTTTTTTCCTTCTAAATGAGGGAAATTTGGCCAAGGAATTCCTACGCTAGAGAGAGGATCCGATCTAGTGCCCTCATGTTATCAGCAGAACTTAACCTTTCAACCAAAATCTTCGATTCTTAGACACAAAGCCATCTCAATTAAAAAAGAGGGCATAATATTCAAATCCGAGATCATTGGGCATGGAACAAAATCTAATCATCCATATGGACCCTAATGGTAAACTATTTGGCATCATTGGAGCTTTATGATAAGTTGCTTATATAAGTAAGTAGCTTATAGAAATAATTTATATAAACAGTTGAAAATAGATATTTGGTAATCACATATCGTATATAAGCTACTTCTAAAAGCAGCTAGGTCTTTGGTAAAATTATGCTTAAAGACCAATATAAGTAAAAATGACAAAAGTAGACAAAAATCTAGGTTTCAAAATAGATAAATATGGAATAGAAAAAGTAGTAATGTCTAAAGCTAAATGACATATATGGTATTAAAACATGAAAAAAAGAAGTTGCTTTTAAAAGCATCTCTAAGTTGATTCTAAAAGCACATTCTTAAAAACAACAACAATTTCAATAAGCGTGTAAAATAAGCCTTACAAAACATCATTATTCACTATTTCTTTAAAAAAAATAAGCAGAAACAATCTAAAAAACAATACAAACTAGCCATTAGAACTCAAATATGTTGTTGAGCCACTTACAACTCAAATTTGTCGCTCATAACTTGTTTGACAACTCATTCATTAACTTGAACAATGGCTAAAATGTATTTGGTAAAAACCTGTATGTTGGTACCCCAAACAGATTTTTTGTTCAACCTCTATATGAATATCAATGGGTGCCACCTCACATGCGAATTTAAGACTGAAAGACGGTCTAACCGACCTTCTCTAAGCATTTCTCACTCGGCGCTACAGTATCTCGGCTGACTGCAGCAGTGCCGACTGCTACAGTGCTCGGCCGACTGCTACAGTGCCACCTGCTACAGTACCGGCCGACATGAAAGGAGTTGTTGGTCATCCGCTGCAGTAGGCCGGCTCCTGCTACAGTATCTCGGCCGACTTCTACAGTACCACCTGCTACAGTATCGGCCGACACAAAAGGCATTGTTGGTCGTCCCGCTTCAGTAGGTCGGCTCCCTGTTACAGTATCTCGGCCGACTGCTACAGTACCGGCAGACACAAAAGGCGTCGTTGGACGTCCTACTACAGTAGGTCGGCTCCTACTACAGTACCTCGGCCGACTGCTACAGTGCTATCTGCTACAGTATCTCAACCGGCTGCTACAGTGCTTCCTGCTGTAATGGTTGGCCTTGAGCCCTGCGCCAACAATAAGTCAACATCACAATTAATTGCGCTGTACGGGCCACATGGCTTTGTCACCACTCCCCATGCCTCACATCAAATCAACAGTGACTCATTCCACACATAAGCTGACAGGTGTAAAACCAATGCTAAAGTGACCAAATTGCCCCTCTCGCATTCCTACAAAGTGAGAAACTATTCTCATAGTAAAGGTACGCATTTCTCCTCTCCCTCTGCACTCTGCAACGAAGAACCCTTACTGTTCATCTTCTCCTCCACTCAAGCTCACTTACTGACTTGATCGTCGGAGGTACAACGGGGGAAACAAGCTCCGTCCTCTCACGAGCTTCTACCTGTGCAGGGGGGAAGAGCAGCCCAACTCAGAGCTAGATATTCGGGAGAGAGAGCGAATCCCCGTCATCATCATCATCTGAAATGTCAAATCAGTTTTGACCGAGATTAGTGACTGTGTGATCGAGCATCAACAGAACACATTTCCCTAAAGAGTGAGTATTTATGTCTTATAGGGACCATTTCATTTCTTGACATCTTGTAAGTGGAACCTCCTATGGGTTTTATCCATATAAGTAGATTGTGATGATCATATATATCTCTTTCTCTATCTTTATAGAGCTTGAGATCCAAAATATAAAATTTCTAAACAAGATCTTTCATAAAGAACTTGTCAGAAAGCTATACTTTTAATCGTGACATTAACATATCATTCTCAATGAATAATAGGTCATCAACATGTAACACTAGAAATATAATAGAATTATTTTATTATTTTATACACACAAGCTTTCTTTTTAAGGATTTCATTAAAATCAATTTCCTTAATCATTTCATCAAAATGAATGTTTCAGTTATCTGAAGCTTGATTAAGTTCATAACTTGATTGATTCAATTAATTAATCTTATCTTCTTGAATTTTACATACTTGATTCTATAATCTCTATATGTAAATATCTTCTTTAAGATATCCATTCAAGAAGGTTATTTTAAAATCCCTTTATCAATATCTTATATGTATAACATGCTAAAACAACTAAATGGATCCTTATGAACTATAGTATTACAATTGGAGAAACGGCTTCTTCAAAAATTAATAACCGTTTGTCATCAAATATGACATCAACTCACTTACATGCAATCATGTGCAACATGACTTTTGTGTAAGTTCTAGGATTTTTATTCTCCTTGTTACTTTCCATCAAATATGTTTTAACAAGGTAACTATTTTATACAGGTGGATGAAAATCTTATTTGGTCTCCTAATTGTAATTAGTGTATTCAACAATAAATGTAGTAAGTAAATCTCCATTTACTTTATTACTTAAAGCTCCTACTGAATTCATAGAATCTTCGACTCATTTGAAGTTTATCCCACTAGATTAAATAACTCTCCCACTGAAGAAAATAAGTTTTCTTCTAGAGTTATATAGATCCTTGATCAACAAATTTGATATGATAAAAGAACATATTTCAATTATTGTCTGAAAACTACATTATTATTATCAATATAATACATAGTACTTTTTTTTAGGATAACCTACCAGTGGGCTATTATTTATCTTAGATTATGTTGATGTATATAATCACATAGTCAAAATGAGTTTGAGGTTGAAGATGACGGGGATCTGCTCTCTACCCCGAATATCTAGCACTGAGTTAGATTGTTCTTCTCTCCTGCACCGGTAGAAGCTCGTGAGAAGACGGGGCTTGTTTCCCCTGTTGTACCTCCGACAATCAAGTCAGTAAGTGAGCTTGAATGGAGGAGAAGATGAACAGTAAGAGTTTTTAATTGCAGAGTGCAGGGGGAGATAAAAAATAGCGTACATTTGCTTTGAGAATGGTTTCTCTCTTTATAGGAATGAGAGAGGGGCAACTTGGTCACTTTAGCGTTAGTTTTACACATGTCAGCTTATGTGTAGAGAGAATCAACATTGATATGATGTGAGGTATGGGGAGTGGTTACAAAAGCCATATGGCCAGTACAGCGCCATTAATTGTGATGTTGACTTGTTATTGGCGCGGGGCTTAAGGCCAACCATTACAGCAGGAAGTCACTGTAGCACTCGGCCGAGGGCACTGTAACAGGCGAGTCGGCCTACTGTAGCATGACGACTATCAACGCCTTTCGTGGCTGTCGGTACTGTAACAGGCGAGTCAACCTACTGTAGCATGATGACCAGTAGAAATCGGCCGGTACTGTAGCAGGCGAGTCGGCCGATACTGTAGCAGCTAGCACTGTAGAAGTCGGCCGAGGCACTATAGCGGTCGGCACTCTAAAAGTCGGCCGAGGGTACTGTAGCAGGTGAGTCGGTCTACTGTAGCATGATGACTAATAACACCTTTCGTGTCGCCCGGTACTGTAGCAGTCGGCACTGTAGAAGTCAGCCGAGAGTACTATAGCAGGCGGCATTGTAGAAGTCGGCCGAGAGTACTATAGCAGGCAGCACTGTAGAAGTTGGCTGAGGGTATTGTAGAAGGCGAGTCGGCATATTGTAGCATGACGACCAGCAACACTTTTCTCGTCGACCGGTACTGTAGCACTCGGACGAGAGGTACTGTAGCAGGCGAGTCGGCCTACTGTAGCATGACGACTAGCAATGCTTTTCACGTCGGCCAGTACTGTAGCAGTCCGCACTGTAGAAGTCGGCCGATGGTACTGTAGCGCCGAATGCTAAATACTTAGAGAAGGTCGGTTAAGACCGTCTTTCGGTCCTAAATTCGCATGTGAGGTGGCACCCATTGATTTTCACATAGAGATTAAAAAATCCTTTTAGGGTACCAACAGTAGGCCCCTTTCACTTGGATGCGGCTTAAGCCGAGTCTGAGTGAAATCTAACTGCCGCTTGTCGACTTGTAAGGATTGGTTCGATTGACTGGACCAGGTAGGAAGGATCGACTCGACCTGGGAGAGAAAAGTCGACTCGATCTGGGAGGAAAGATTGGCCCGACCAGGGAGGAAGATCTAACTCAACCTGGGAGGAAGGTCCGACTCGACATAGGAGGGAAGATCGACTCGACCTGGGAAGGAGGACCGACTCGATCTTGGAGGAAAGATCGACTTGACCAAGGAGGAGGGACCGACTTGACCGGGGAGGAAAGATCGACTCGACCAAGGAGGGAAGACTGACTCGATCAGGGAGAAAAGATCGACTCGACCTGAGAGGAAGGATCGACTCGACCTGGGAGGAGAGATTGACTCGACCAGGGAGGGAAGATCGACTCGACCAGGGAGGGTCTGACTCAACCAGGGAGGAGAGATCGACTCAACCAGGGAGGAGGGTTCGACTAGACCGAGAGGAAAGATCGACTCGACCTGGGAGGAAGGACCGACTCGACCTCGGAGGAAAGATCGACTCGACCAGGGAGGAGGGACAGACTCGACCAGGGAGGAGAGATCGACTCAACCAGAGAGGAAGGACCGACTCGACCTGGGAGGAAAGATCGACTCGACTTGGGAGGAGAGATCGACTCGACCAAGGAGGGAAGACCGACTCGACCAGGGAGGAGAGATCGACTCGACCTGGGAGGAAGGACCGACTCGACCTGGGAGGAAAGATCGACTCGACCAGGGAGGAGGGACAAACTCGACCAGGGAGGAGAGATCGACTCTACCAGAGAGGAAGGACCGACTCGACCTGGGAGGAAAGATCGACTCAACTTGGGAGGAGAGATCGACTCGACCAGGGAGGGAAGACCGACTCGACAAGGGAGGAGAGATCGACTCTGTTCGCGGGGAAAATAGTTGCTGTCATTTTCATTGATCTGTAAAAGAACCTGTTACAAATTTATTTTTTGCAAACAAAATTCAAAATTACAGCTCGCCTTTTTATAAGGCTTTTACAATGAGAAATAAACAAAAATTACAACTTTATATATTTTTTCCTTTTGAACAAACACGGGGATCTCTATTTTACGGG
>JBAKGM010000233.1:29773545-29812731 GCA_037177215.1 Asparagus racemosus
AGTTAATTTACAAGTCTTAACATATTGCATTCATATCATTTTTATCCCTTAATAGTCGACTAATTAGAATAGTAGTCGACTATCAAAGTTTTGTGTCAAAATATAAGTTTCTATCATTTTACAGAATAGTCGACTAATATACAGTGTAGTCGACTACTTAAGACTTAGACATATTTCAAGATTCTGTATATTACAGTGTAGTCGACCACTATGCATATTACAATTGACTAGTAAGATCTTAAAATTTAGTTTCTGTCAAATTACAGTATAGTCGACTACTATAACTATTAGTCGACTAAATAGACAGTTTTCTAACTTTTCAGATTTTGAATTTGTGGCTGTTTTTAGCTGTTTATATCCATTTCTTTGGTTGAAAAAGTGTCTTTTCAAATGGATATATATAGGTTACAAGTTCAGATATATATAAAATGTTCCCTATCCATAAGCTTTAACTTTTTAACATACTTAAGAGAGAAAAGTTGAGAAAAAGCATTCTCTGATTTTTTTTACCTTTGAGATTAATCCTACATACAAATTACTTGGGTATTTTCCAGAGATTAAAAAAGATTCCTATGCCACTGTTACACATCACAATACATCAAGCCTTATAAAAATTGTTGTTGTTGATTCATGAACAGTTCTCTCTCGGATTTTGAAAGGTGTTGATCTCTTGGTGTAGAGATCGTGTGCAATTTGCATGGTCTTGCAAATTGGTCAGATTTACTTTTTGATTTTGCAATTGTTTTTCAATATCATAGTGGAAATCTTAAGCGGGATTTGCTTGAGGACTGGATGTACACTGGGGAGGTGGAACCAGTATAAAATCTCTTGTTTGTGTTGGTTATTTTCTGTGATTGATGCTATCTTTATTGTAATTTATAATATATTTTGCATAATTTTTAATAGAATACTATTCACCCCCCTCTAGTGTTTTAGTGTGTTAGATCAGCGATCCTATATTTGGTCCTTATGTTTCCACGGGTTGTAGGTGGGATTTTGAATGCAGAAGAGTCAAGTGTAGCAATAGGCAAATCTAAAATTTTCTTTTTGCCTTTGCTATTAATGGTGGATATCAGTGTGGACAAGTCTAGAGTTAACTCAACAGATTGATTATTAATAGTACCACCCTCATTCAATTCAATTAATTTTTCATCCTGTGATAATAATACATTTGTCTTAGAACAACATGTTAATGATTTAATTTTTGAAATGATGAAACTAATAATATATTTAGCAAACACCTTCTTCTTTAAATTTTTTTAAATAATATTTCCAGGTGTCGATAAGTCTGGGGTATATTGAATTGATTGACTGTCATCGCCACCAACCAATGTCATATCAAGTGATTTATCATCTTTTAATAAAAACAAATTTAGTATTATAACAATGAATACATTGCAAACTATTGGGGAATGTTAAAAAGATTATGAAAATTTTACCTTTTCGTCAGTTAGTATAATAGCCTATTGAGTTTTTCATCATCCACATCATCGTTAACAATTTTAATAATTGTGTAATATTAAATGCATTTGCTTATATTAAATTCTGTAACCTTAACACGAAAACGCATATTTCTACCTATTAATCTCTTGATTACAAGCAGAAACTCCTTGTTGTCTACATCCTGTTTAAGCAGAAATATATTAATTTTCAATTTCATCTATTAAATTAAAAACGTATTAAAGTTATAATATAATTTCGATGTAAATTACCAAACCCAGCTAAGATACTAACTCTGAAGGACCAATTTTTATCAAGCGAAGAACGTCATGATGGAATATTACAAATTGCATGTGCCATCCATCACTTGTAAGGTAAGTGTTGATGTACGTAATCAAACAGTCACTAATCTCAGTGCGGGTTTAGCTTTTAAGAGAGTAGGGTCCACCTTCTCTCCTAATGCTCGGTGACGTTGCTCCAGTCAGGGGGTTCGCTTATGAGGGAGTACCTAAAGAAAGAGCGGAGTTGGGATCTCCGGTGGTCCCTCCGACGGTCAAGTCAGTAAAGGAAGATGAAAAAATGTGTAGGTAGAATTCACTGACATGGGATCACTTACCCAGTTCACTGTTCTTACTGTTATTTATAGCTAGGGTTAAGAGGGCATTCTTGTCTTTCAAGAGATAGCTGCTGAGTCAGCCCTCTTTTCCACGTGCTGGGAGATGATTGGGCCAGCTCCTATATGCGCCCGGCTACAGTAGCATGTCCCTGTCACAGTAGCATGCTTTTACGGGTATTAAACTGTGAGCGGACCGAGAGTTGGCGTTGTCTATTCGCCATTAATGGGATGGGATTGGTAGCGTCTGCAGTAGCATGGGTCTGAGGTACCTTAAATACCGTGAGGGGTGGAGGAGTAAAGGGGGTTGTCAGCACATTTAATGCGATAGTGATGGGTTGTGGGGTGTGGACTTCATATAGTCGTCATTTAGATGGGGGGACCACGAGCGACGAGAGGGGGGAGTCGAGGCCGAGTGGCTGATTTGAATTGCCTCTCGAGTCGCTCAAGAGAGCGGTTGGCTGTAGGGGACGACCAGCACAGCCTTTCGCGTCATTCTCGAGGGAGAAATGACGAGGAGGGGCTGACGGTCCAGTGCTTTAGACCTTAGGGGGGATGGATGGTGGTGGACGACTCTAAAGTGAATGGTCGGTCGAGCGGACGACCATCACTGCCTTTCGCGTCGTCCAAGGATCGATAAAGTGAATGGTGGGCCGAGTGGATGACTATCACCGCCTTTCGCATCGTCCAAGGACCTTTAGGGGGAAGGGTTGGCCGAGTGGACGACCATCACCGCCTTTTGCATCGTCCAAGGACCTCTAGGGCGAAGGGTTGGCCGAGTGGACAACCATCACTGCCTTTCGCATCATCTAAGGATTGATGGGCGGTGAGTGTAGGTCGTTTCGCAGGCCGGACATGGGGGTTTGCGCTGCCCTAAGTTGGTGAGGGAACGTGTTCATCCAAGCTAATGCTCTATTTCGCTTTTTAATCACTTATTAGTGGTATGACCATAACACTTACCATTTTGTACTTTTAATAAATGTTTTCCATAAATTTCGAGTGAACCAAACACATGAAAACTCAACTACAGGAAAAATTTTTATTTACGAATTTGCCATTTCTCTTAAAATTTTCCTAAAACTTGTGAACCAAACACCCCCTTAGTTACAACTAAAATTCTACCTTGTTCAGTTTTAATCCGCTTATTACATTTGATCCGAAGAATGCAAACCGCTAGATTGTGGATATTTGTCGGGTTCGGGTCCTATGTATTTCAAAAAGATCCGAACAGAATCTTTGCAGGCAGCCCATCCCTCTATTCTCTCTCTCTCTCTCTCTCTCTCTCGGTCTCACCTCAACGCCCTCTTCGACGATTCGATCTATTTAAAATCCTTGAAATTCGTCGTTCAATTCAAATTGGGCTTCTTAAAAACCCTAATTTCTTTTGTTTTTGATCAGTTTCGGTGTCGATTCGAGATATGGAGCCCATGGACATCGTGGGAAAGTCAAAAGAGGATGTTTCGCTTCCTAAAGGTTCGTACTTTGTTCCCCTGAAAAAAATTTCGAATCTTGATTACGTATTTGTCGGATGATTGAGTTATTATGACCTATAATTTCTGCTCCCTCCTTTTGATTTAAACGTTTGAGCAAAACTTGTGAAATTAGGGTTTCTATCTTCAGAAAGTTGAATTCTTCTAAGATTTTATGATGTATGCATCCGAGTTAGTATACTGTTTTTTTTAAACTCTGGATTGTGTAAATTTTTTTAAAAAAAATTTTGGAGATGGTGTAATTAGTACCCAGTGTTCATTATATTTATATAGTAAGCTGCTACCAATTTTTGGGTTGTAATTTAGAATTGTTTTTCCTAAGTGCTGATCTTGATGTGTAAAAAGCAAACATACAGAGGACAGGAGATTAAGAGAAATGATCACTTTGACATAACTCTATAAAACTATTGTCAGAAAAGTAAACAAGTATCTCCACTTACTCGTATGCTGTATGGAAATCAAGAAAAATCAATGCAGGTCATAAAATTACAAATAACTGAATAATGTTACTAGCAAGCTATTTCATGGTAAATATAGAATCACTTAAAGATAATATAGAAAGTTCATAAAATTATCAAAAAATTAGAAGTTTAAAAGTTAGATAGTAAGAGAATATATTTAAGAAGATAAAATCTTGCTATTTTGTTCACTATTTCTAGTAAAAATTTCAAAAAGATATAGTCTTGACTTTTGCTATCGAGGCCTAAAATTGGTACAAAAACCATTGTAACTCCTGATGTCAAGGTCTAAAATTGATAACAAAAACCAATCAACAAATACAGAGATTTTGAACCTCACTTCATCAATTTTACAAGTTGTTGGGGGGTTTTGCTCAACTGAGAGTTTCTCTAAGATTTTGTGGGCCTTTTCGGATAGTTGTGGTGGAAATGAATGAAAATATATGTTATTGTGCTGTGCTGCAAATTTCAACCCTGTGCTAGGAGAATAATATTCCTCTTTTATATGTCCTGAGTGGAGAAATTTTTCTTGTTTCGGGAGTTTGCTGTAGGCTAATAAGAAGAACTTAAGGTTTTATACTTTGCACGCTTCTTTAACCTTGATCCGGTTTTAGCACAAATAATAGATTCTTGTGACCTGTAAATCTGAACATATGGTAATAACAAAAGAAATAACATAAAGTCAAGGTCCTTCAATGATAATTATGACTCAAGGAGGAGTACTGTATTATACAATGGGAGTCAAGCACGATATATTTACTATGGGAGTACCTTGCCATACTTATTCTATTTCTGACTTACTTTGTAGTCTTTATATAAGTCATGCACGATGCATATACATGAGGAGTCTATTATTTAATGTGTGCATACTGGTTTATTGAGTATTTCTTGTGTTAGTGGAATGGGGAGGGATAGGCTTGTGTTATGGTATGATATGGATGCATGTGGTATTATATTTATGAACTTATAATGAAGTTGTTGTTCTAAAAAAAGAGTTGTAATGAAAATTAGTAATGGAATCTTGAAGTAATAATCTTAGCAGGAGAATCAATTCCTTTGTTAACAGGTTCTGATTATAATTTTATCGTGTATAGGAGATTTACTTCAGCCAGGGTAACAACTGATGAAAACTAAGTTTCCTAGTTTGATGGCTCCCTTAACCTTGATCTAGGTGTAGTATAAGTATTTTGTGACCCTTAAATCTGAACATGTGGCACTAGTAATAGCAAAGGAAAGAACAGGAAGGCGAGGTCCTTTCCGTGATTAAGAAAAAAATTGACTCCTGGACTAAGGTATGCAATTATGAGGGGACCTAGAGTACATTATATGGTTCTATATCTGCATAAGGTCATATGTCATTTTTGTTAGTGAATTCTGAGGTCAGATATTCACTCCTTAGGACACAATAGTGATTCAGCCATAAGTTATTTGTGTTTATGCAATAATCTGGCAGTATCTTTTACGATGACCGTACAAGAACTTAATTTTAGCAAGCAGAATATATTCTTCTACTAACCCCTGAGTGAATAGGTTTTCCTCCTGAGTGTTTCTTTCCATTTAAATTTATGCTCCTTTTCTATATTAGAAGACATTTTTGCTGGTGCACTGATGCAAAGTTCTTATTACATCTCAGCTACTATGTTTAAGATCATCAAGGAGATGTTGCCACCAGATGTCCGTGTAGCTAGAGATGCCCAGGACCTTCTTGTTGAGTGTTGTGTAGGTAAGAATGCAGGAAAAATCCTCAACTCCATGCACCCACATGCACGCCCACGCACACAAAATTCATCTATTAGTTGCAGTTGATCTTGTTTTGTCTAGATTAATTTTCAATTGTTTTTAGTAATTTTGAGTATGTATCCATATGTAAAGATTAGGATTTAGGAAAAATCGCACATGCACTCCATGTACTATTGCCCTGATAGAACTTACCAACCCCGTGATACTTATCACTCGATGCCCCTGATTTTGTAACAGTGTTAGACCAGTTAAAGAGATTCACCTTGTTATTTATACATGTTATATTGTTCCATTAATCCTTGTCTATCTTTCTGTGTTTTTCTTTATTAGAACCTCTTATTTTTTTTATTAACTTTTCCTCTTGTTTCCTTTTATTCTCTTCTACTTGGAGCTGAATGTGATTCATAGACTCCAGTTTGATGCAACAATTGAGAGGCTTGGATGAGAAATAGCTTGACCTTTGAATCATTTCTGTAGACTTTGGACTGTTTTGTGAAGTGGGCATCAGCTGCTTTTCTTGCTTTGTCTCGAGGAAGGGAGAATAGTTGAATCCTAATAAAAAAAAAGTTGAGAGAGCACCCTGTGATGCCTCCTAGGATTGATAGAATGCCTTCGGTTTAGTTTGAATCCCACAAGCTGTTGGTCATCTTTGATGGGTTTGGTATGGTTTCCATTATTTATGTAGTTCTTTATCCCAGTAAACTTTTGTTTTCATTTTGATAGAAGTGGTCAGATGTTATCACATGCAAGTCACATGTAAGTCTATTTGATGGGAATTAAATACCATTGTCAAATCAGGGGTTGACAAGCCCTAGTCACCTAGTTTGAGGTTGATAAATTAGTTTAGAACAATAGTAACACAATACAAACTATGGATGATTGGTCATACTTTATTACCAAAAGAAACTTTCTTTTCCTCATGATGACAAACCTCGTATATTACCAAATCAAGGAGCTAAACCACAATACTTGTATGCCTAAAGGTTCCATTCTTTTAGTAGTTTTCAAGTTAACATATTTATGGGGTTTCATTACAAGACATCAGTGATTATAAGCTTATAGCAACATGAAGTTCTGGTTTTCTGATTGAATTACTTAGTCTTTTTCATCTTTTTGATGTCCTTTCTTTGTGTTCTTTCCGACACTTTGACTTTTGAAAATCATGCAAATATGGGCCTGTTTCATCAACAAATCTTATATCATTATCTGTTTAAAAATATTGCTTCACGTGAAGAATAAACACGATCATCCATCTTTACATGAGGGTGTTTGTGTTACTTATTCAAACTGAAGAATCTAAGCATTTCTTTTCATTGTGAATCTTCTACCCATCAGTAGATATTCTGAGTAATACATGTTACAAGTTTTTTCTCTGGTGTTATGTTGCATATTAAGACTCATCTGTTTGTGTTGTGTATGCCCTTGGATGAAGATGTTTGGTGACAGCTAATAAGAGGATAATATTTTGGAGTGTAGTGGATGTAATTCCAGTCTTATGGCATTTGTTTTTCATGATCATCAATTTAATGCTGACGTGACTTGTTAATGCAAGTAGATGTATTTTATAAAATATGACTATAAAAAAATATCGATCATGAAATTAGATGATCTGTCTAGTACTCTGTATTCTAGTGAAGTAGAAAGTCCCAATTAGAAAAGTATTAGATGAAGAAAGACATATCTGGTAGAATCCACTATGCAATACTTGCTTAATCATTTATTAAACAAGTATTTAGCCCGTGCTAGCACAGATTGTTTTGATTTATTTGGTTTATGTATGTTGGTCTATATGTCCTTTGAATATGTTAAGCTACATTAGTGTAATAAGAAAGATGATTAATTATATTTCTTTATAGATTATAGGGTAGAGATTATCTACTAATTAATATATTAAATGCTCATGAAGGAAGAGAAAGTAAGTACCTCTTTTTGCCATGTTAGGAAAAGAAGAGAATATAGTTCTTTTTATTAGTTAAAGTAGATAGTTTGAGTGGTAGGATTTTTCTTTGATAAAATAAAATATTAAATTTGAAATTCAAAATTAGATAGTTTAATAATCAATCTCTCCTTTACAAATCTAAATAAAATTTTTGATTTTTAAAAATAAAAAATTACCTAGATTTCAATGTCCTAAGATTTCAATCAATGCTCAAATTTGGTTCGCCCCATGAATGAGTGTAGGACTTTCCTCTAATCCTTAAATTAGTAGTAGAGAGTTCCATTATCACTTAGTATTCACAACAGAGAACTTTACATGACCATTGTGCCTCCCCACCTCACGCATTCCCAATACCAATTATAATATAATATGATAAATAGGTGGATGTTTATAATTTTAGATTTTTTTGGATGTTCATAAAGTTTCAGGGTGGTTTGTTCTTTTTGAAACTTTCAAGGGTGCTTGTAACATATTCAGGGGGTTGTTTGGTAAAGTTTTTGTGGGTTTATTTGTAATTTACAAAACCTTCATGGGATTTTTATAAATTCTTTGGGGGTGTTTGTAATTTTGAAAATTTTCAAGGGGTGTATGTAAAAGCTAAAAGAAGTTATTTATAATATTTTAAAATTTTCAGCACGGTGTTTGCTACTTTAGTAACTTTAATGGGGTTAGTTTTAAAATTTTCAAATGACTATTTGCAAAATTTTTAAGGGGATATATGTAATTTTCAAAACTTTCTAAGCGTTGGTTCTAAATTTTTCTAGGGTTTATTTGTACTTCATGGTGCTATATGTAATTTTTAAATTTTTCAGAGGACTACTTGAAATTTTAGGATTTTCTAGTGATTGTTAATAATTTACGGATTTTAACGGGGTAGTTTATAATTTTCAAACTTTTTTGGTGCTCTTTGTAATGCTCAGATTTTTCAAGAGTTTATATATAATTTCTCAATCTTAAGGGGTTGTTTGCAACTTTCATGGGGATATTTGCCATTTTTAGATTTTTTTGGGGTGTTTGTATTATTTAAAACTTTCAAGAGGTCATTTGTAAAAGTTTTCGGGAGTTGTTTGTAACATTTCATAGTTTGCTGCAGGGTATTTGTTATTATCGCAGCTTTCATGGGGTTAGTTGTAAATTTTTTGAAAGGGCTATTTGCAAAATTTTCAAGGGGATATTTGTAGTTTTTGAAATTTTCAAGGGGTGGTTATAATGTTTTTCAAGGGATTGTTTATAAAAGTTTAGGGCGCTATTTGTAAATTTGGATTTTAGGGGTTTATTTGTAGTTTTTTAATCTGATGGAGTTGTTTGCAAATTTCTGATTTTTACAGGCCTTCTTGAAATTTTAGATTTATTAGGAGGCTATGTCTAATTTTTGGATATCAGGGTAAGTTTGTTATTTTTGAACTTTTAAGGTGGTGTTCGTAATTTTTAGATTTTGAAGAAGGCAATTGATAATTTACTAGCCTTGAATAACCTTTTTCTATAAAGAGGACTTTGGTTAGAATTTTCAAATTATGGATAGTTTTAATTTGATAAAGGTGCTTAGCTAAAGAGGATTATTGGAGGATTTTGATTATTAGAATTTTTCAATTATGGATTATTTTAATTTGATTACAATTACTCATTGAAAATAAGATTAGGTGTCAACATGTCAATTTCAGATAATATACTTTTATGAGTAGTTCACCAATTTATATATGAAGTAGGGATATGATTATGAAATTTTTTTAAATTATGGATAGTTATAATTTGATTACAATTACCAAATATTTGATTATTAGAATTTTTATTTTCTAATTATGTATAGTTTTAATTTGATGAGAATTTTTAATTAGGTGAAGATAAGATTAGGTTTCCATGTGTCATCTTCTTATAGGATAGAAGAGCACATGGCTATCTTTTAATATGACACATGTCATGTATTTTGATGACAAATGTCAATTTTTTTGTATCTTTAGAAGAACGACCATTTTTCATTATATATAAAGGAGAGATTTAAATATATGATTATGAGATTTAAATATGTGATTATGAATAGTTATAATCTGATAAGGATTACAAGGATTACATATTATTTGATTATTAGAATTTTCTAATTGTGAATAGTTTTAATTTGATGAGGATTTTTAGGTGAATATAAGGTTATATGTCCACATGTTATCTTCTGATAGAATAGAGGGACATGTGCATATTTATGATATGACACATGTTAGTTTTTTGTGCCTTTGTGACATAACACATGAAAATTGATCAATTTCTCTTTATATATAAAGGAGGGATGCAAGACATTGGAAAGAGTGTGATGGGTATTTGAGCTTTAGCTCTCCATTCTGTCTTGGAAACCAGGCCCCCTTGCCATATAAACTATTGATGTTCTGATATTTAGCTGCACGAATATGAACTGTTGAAGCAAAGCAAAGCATGTCCACAAAGATCAATCAACTTATTGCAGATCACCAAGCCAACATGGGCCAGCTATTAGGTAACAGAGAAAATGGAAAATGTAGACTGATTCCATCTCTTAACAAAACCAAATAGCATCCTGGACATAGGCCAAGCAATTAGACTTTGAATATAT
Source organism: Asparagus racemosus (assembly GCA_037177215.1). NCBI lineage: Eukaryota > Viridiplantae > Streptophyta > Magnoliopsida > Asparagales > Asparagaceae > Asparagus > Asparagus racemosus. The sequence goes on from JBAKGM010000233.1 coordinate 29,783,804, forward strand.
ACATTGGATGCAATCTTTGAATATTTTAGAGTTCAATTTGGTTCCTAGATGCAGATTTCAGAGTCAGTTCCAGATTTTGCTTGTTTATATAAGTATTTTTTTTTAAAGAAATGCTTTTATGGAAAGTTTCAGTTAAACAAGACAAGATTATTCCCAAAATGTTCAGGTCAAAAGACTCAAAATACTGGTCTAAAGACTCAAAACTTGTAGGTATAACCATTTGGTTTTTCTGGCATATGAGGACTATCATTTTGTTGAATTAACTATTCCTTAATAAGAATTTATTTCGAAGATATGTACGTATGGCTTGAACTTCCTTTAGTTCTAACCTGACATTTATTAATTTCTCCCCTCATAAAATTCACTGTAGTTTATGTTCTTGTTTTGCAATGTTTTTAAAATTTTTCTAATCATAATCTCCATGCTTCACAGATGCTAGTATTTTGTGTTACTCTCCTCCTCTCTCCTCTTTCAGCCCATTAACCATCACCTTGCGTTGTTTTTTTTCCTGTCAGAATTCATCAACCTTATTTCGTCAGAGTCAAATGAAGTATGTAGCCGAGAAGAAAAAAGGACAATTGCCCCTGAGCATGTTCTTAAGGCTTTGGAGGTTATGTTCAATGCCTTTTACATAACTGAGCCATATGTTCATGTTTTGTTTTATCCTTTTCGCTCTTTTTTTTCCGGAATGTTATGTCTTTGCAGTTATCAGTGTTGGAGGTTATGCTTACTGCCTTACTGAGCCATATGTTCATGTTTTGTTTTATCCTTTTCGCTCTTTTTTTTCCTGGAATGTTATGTCTTTGCAGTCATCAGTGCTGAAAAGCCAACTTTATTGCTAGAACATGCTGTTCAATTTCAATTAATGATGTCAAACATTATTGCTTTGCAAAGTCACATGTATTATTTGGAACAAGAGCAAGATTAACATATACTATGAACACCTTCCAAGTCCTAATCTCCATGTTTGTGCAATGGTGTGCTCGATTAAAGTAGCATTTCGTGATGCTTATTAATTTTGGCTATGATTAATTTAAGCTCACATGATATGTAGCATACTGTCTGATGTAAACATTGGCATGTCTGAGTCCCTTAAGAGACCTTCCATTCATGCACACTTGTGTGCATATTTACAATCGTCTACCTTTATTTATTCGATGTTACTTCTCTTATTGTCAAATGTTATGGTACTTAAATAGTATAATTTTTTTTCTTAATACATCTTTTAACATTTCTTCAGACACGAACATTAATTCAACATTCTACATGTTTGGTAAGTATATGCATGTCCACAAACCCAAAATTATTAACCACTTTAACTTGTACCCGTTAAACTCCACAAATCCGTTTGGGCACCAAATTGTTTATGTTGGAGAGTTAATTGTATGAGTGAAAGGATATTTAGAGGAGTATAGAGTTCCTTAATTTTATTTGATGGCTGATTAATTTGAGGGAAGCAGGTCCTTGCACAAGTAACACACGTTAGAGGGCTAGAGGGGATTTCCTCTAGCGTGCCCTCTGACGTTCAAGTTACTGATAGATAAGGCAACTGTTAGAATGCAATATACAGTTCAGGGTTTGATCCAGCGTACTTTGGTGTTGGTGTAGTGGGGTTAAGCACTATTTATGGAGAATTCATGGTGGCACATTGGTAATTCGACCCGACAGTTGGAGTCGGTAATTAGACTCCACTTTACACGCGTCGGCGGCCGGTTGGGTAAGTGTAAAAGGACGTCAGCCTTGCATTTTATGCGATAGTGACAGAATGACGGAAGTGCGGGTGACATCCGGGGAGTCATTATGACTATGACCATGCATTTAATGCGATGGAACCCTAACCCAAAATCATTTTCCACTTATCTTCTCCAGCGTCTTCCCTAATGACTTCATTCAACTCTGATCCTAAATTTGCAATGGATATATTCCTTTTGGGGAAGACATTGGACAAGATAAAGTGGAAAATGGGTTTTGAGTTAGGTTTTATTAAACAGATTTGGAGAACTTAACGGGTATAAGTTAAAAGTGGTTAATGGGGTTGGGCTTGTGTGAGAGGGATATAATTGAAAAATCACCGAAAAAGTTAAAAATAAACAAATTATCCCCCTCATTTTAATTAGATTTGAACTAGGCGGGCTTATTTCAACATACTAATAGGATGTGGGGGGTTTGAGATCAATTTCAAAGGTTTAGGGGGCTAATATCTAAATATTGAAGATTAAGGGGGCTTGAGATCAATCTCAAAGATTTGGGGGGCTAATATTGAAATTTTGAAGATTTGGGGGGCTAGTATTGAAATTTTGAAGATTTGGGGGGCTAATATTGAAATAACCCTATTTTGTAACTTTAATGTTTAGATCATTATTGTGCAACTTCTGTGTAATTGGACTCGTTTTGTACATTTCATGACACTGGTATGAGCTCGTGCTGGGTAAGTTCTCTTGCAACTTTAGTCAAATATGTAATGCATGTTTAAGGAGAAAAAACTCAAGGGACCAGCAATTTTTCCTAGCCGCGAGTGTTGTGTATTAGAGCTTCTTTGGTTGTCACAAATAGGTGTAACATATAATATTTTTAGAGATCCCAAACACGTAGACAACATATTTAACAACCTGAACCATTGTTCAGTGAGCTGTTAGTATATTCATTATCCCATATGGTAATAATCTCGTCAACAAGATGGAGGTTTCTCCAGATGTTGGGTTTTGGATGGTTATTTTGTCTGAATCTTCTGGATGTTGGACAGTTGTTGAATCTCTTATATCTCATTATGGTGGATCAGATTGCTGAGTATGACCTTGAATCGAACTATATTCTAGTCATACTGATTATTTGTGATTCCACCAGGTTCTCGGCTTTGGAGAGTACATCGAAGAGGTTTATGCAGCCTATGAACAACACAAACTTGACACCCTGGTTTGTATTTACAAGTTCTCTCCAAGTTGTTCTCCCAGTTGTAGATTTTAAATGAACACGAGTTCATTGTTTCCTACTAACCAACGAGTTGGAGATAGTTCAAAGACTTTTAGATGCCAAAAGTTTGAATACTGTATTACATGATAACAGATTCCAACTTGTTTTATAATGATGTGCATCTTTATTTTTGGCTGCGTTTGCAATCCTCAGGATTCACCCAAGGGTGTAAAGTTTAGTGGCGCTGACATGACAGAAGAAGAAGCAGTGGCAGAGCAGCAGAGGATGTTTGCTGAGGCTCGAGCTAGAATGAATAATGGAGTTAGTAATACACAGCAACAACAGAAACAATCAGACTCTGATCCCAGTTTAGAGAGTTAAATTTACTGTTGGTGTCGTATACAGGTATTGTAGACATGCATTGAGATCACATCAACAAAGTTTCTCTGTATGTGATGTTCTTATGGAATTGCTTTTGTGTAAAAAGAACAAGCCAGTGTTTCCTGTTCTATTTAATAAACTTTTAACAAGTAATTGAAACATTGGTGCACACCCCTTTCTCTTTGAGATGCCTACATAAAACCGTATGTGGATGTTATTGGTTTCCATTTAAAAAGTTTTGGCATCAATTGTTATATAGTTTATGTGACGAATAGTGCAATAATCAATCCATGAGGGGAGAGCTGATGTTTTTCAGCTGTAGCTATTGAAGGGTGGGCGCTCGCGCAGGAGGTATTGCATGAAAGTCATGCAAAAAATTTGTTTGTGCAACAGCAGATTAGCGAAGATGATAACTTTACTTGTGTGGCGTTAAACTTAACAATATGCAAATGTATATTATTGCAATAATTACGAGGTGTATAAAATTATGACCCTCACCAGAGCTTGCACCTTTATATGGGCCAAAACTTGGATTCAGGTGCCATGTTAAAGTGTTGCCGCTACACCAACACTCCGCAGTTGTGGTTGGGGTTAAGGCATGTAATTTTATACTCAACACACATGAGTGAGATATGGTTAGATATCTAATTTAGTATTTATCCATGACATATGTGGATATATGAATGTCTGCCCATCTAAAATAGGCTTTATTACAGGTAGACTGATGCAAGATGATCGTGGATCGTTGATCTTGGATTAGTAGGTTTACTAATATCTGTTTTAGTTTTAGAAATTTGGCATAATCCTTATTTTAGGTGAGATTTATTAGGATATGCCGTTAGGATTTTAAAAACTTTTTTATTTGATTATGTTAGGATTTATTTTGTGGTTAGGACTGAAATTTATTCTATTGTTAGTTTAATTACTTTATAAATAATTTATATTCTCTTTTAGAAGGAGGCATTGATATATAAAATTCTCGAGCTAAATTCTTTGTATACATGTGAATTGTTTTGATGTCTTAGATATGTGAGTTAGGGTGTGAAGTCCAAAATTTTGTCCGTAATTTTAGTTTTGTCCTGTAATTTTCCTCTTTCTCTCTTTCCTTGCTTTCCTACAGTACAAGAGATCCCAAAACAACAACATCTTCTCTCTATTTCCTGCAATCAAATGTTTTCTCTTGCAACCTACAAGCAACTAGCATCCTCTGTATTTTCTCTTTACTATAGACCCATCGAAACCTCTCAAACACCCTCCAATCAGTGCATGCAAGATGATCGTGGATCGTCGATCTTGGATTAGTAGACCTTATTAAAATCTTATTGTTTTTCAAAGAAATATTTGGTATAATCTATTTTTAGGTGAGATTTTATTAGGATTTGATGTTAGGTTTTTAAAAACTTTTTCAATTTGATTTTGTTAGGATTTATTTTGTGGTTAGGTTTGAGATTTATTCTATTGTTAGTCTAATTTCTTTATAAATAAATTGTAACCTCTCTTTTAGAGCTAGACATTGATGAATAAACTTCTGAGTTTTTTGAAAAACTTAATTTGAGTTGACATGGTGTGAATCCATTAGGGTGTGAAGCCTAATCGTTTTCTATATTACTAAGTTATTTGTTCAAATATATCTCCTCTACAAATCCACTTCTCAAACCAGGTGGCTGCCTTTAAAAAAGTAATAAAATAAAATAAAAAGTTCACGGTGAATGTTAACCTCTTTTACTGTGTTGGGAAAATCAAGCATAAAAACAGATCCAAAAATATACAGAACAAACTATACAGGAAAGAAAGGAAATAGCAGAACGTTAGAAAGATCATTTTTAATAAATTAGAAAGATCATTTTTAATAAATTACAAGTAAGATATACTTTACAGAAGTGCCGAATCGCCCTCTAATCTGAGGACTGGCATTGTAGAGATTATGCCCCACCTACGGTAGCATTGGGTCTGCACAAATCTTCCGAGGATGAGACAGTTTCAGCCCACAGAAGCGCTCTTTTCTGTTGAGCACCTCGACTACCACTTCAGTTCACCAGAAACTTCAAATGTAATAGCTTAGAGTCGTAAAAGAGGAAAACAAGAACGGAGTTCGTTTTTTCTTTGTATCTCTACAAATGAACAGAAGAGATCATTTTATAAGGTTCACGGGAGACCAAGATTTGAATTATAGTTATTGCAATGTTTGCAATGTCTGCAATAGAACCTATTCATTCCTTGTAGTGTTTGTAACATATGAAATATTCAGCTGATTTTAAGTAAGCACATGCAAAATGTTTAAGCTCTTTTAAAAACAGCACGTACAAAAAGAGCACGCGCAGGACCGCGCACCCGGGCCGTGCGCACCCGGCCCGAACGCACGATCCCGCACACACGTGCCCACTCGCTTGCTCGCACGCTCGCTTATATGCCAACACAAGTGTACAATACTAACACCTTTGTTATACCATATAACACGTATGTTAATTTGAACTAACTAAAATGCATTCAATTAATCAATGTGGGACTAAAACTCACAAAACTACTTATTGAACATGTTTTAATTTTATCTATGGAATCCAATCATTAAATGATAACTTTCTATAAAACCACTCTAATATTCATTTATATCAACAATCCCCCACAATTCCATAGCTAACAGTAATGAAGATTATACATATCATGCTTTTAGAGAAGGTATCTTCCGATTTGAACCTTCCCTATAGTTATCAACTTTTATCACCACAGGCACGAAGTGAAACTATGTCTTGAACTTGAATCGTTCATGTGGTGATATTCCGTAGTAAGAACATGATATAGACTATAGTAGCAATCTTTAGATTTGATGCATTATGGCCATGCGTCATTATCCTATTCATGAACATTTTCAAGGAATAATCTCCTTCCTCTAATTGCGACCACACAATTAAGTTCACATAGTTGGGCATCTCCAGGGATGCACTGCTTGCATCTCATCTTAAGACTTGATCCCATTCAGAGTCAAAACACTCTTACTATACTAGCAGTTAACAACGCCTTCTAGGTATACATGATGATGGACTCAGATACAAAGTATCAATCTATGATTAGGTGTTCAACTCACACAACAGCTTGTTGTTACCACATTGAACCTACTTTATGGGATCTCCACTCAGATAGGTTGGGTTACTACCGTTAATGAGTTAGGTAAGGGTTTCAGTCCCATCATCAACCTGGACTTAAGAACTAGTGACAACTCACGTCCTTTTGTAAAGGGATTTGCTGTATTGTCTTTGGACTTGACAAAGTCCACAGCAATTACCCTTTCATCAATAAACTTCTTCATGGTCTTTATCCGTATTTGGATATGACCCCGAATTTTGCGGTTATAACTTTTAATCCTTGCAATTGTGGTCATATTATCACAATACACAGATATTGCAGGAATAGGATTGCTGATCATGGGTAGCTCGGACATATATCCCTTAAGCCATTTAGCTTCTAAACCAATAGTGTCCAAAGCGCATAACTCTGCCTCAAAAGTAGACCTAGACAAAATGATCTGTTTGACAGATCTTCAGGAGACTGCTCCGCCACCCAAGGTAAATACATACCATGTACAACCATTGCTACCTGAACCCATAGCAATCCAGCTAGCATCACTGTATCCCTCCATAATGGGAGGGAATCTACCGTAATGCAGTACAAGGGAAACAGTTCCCTTCAGATATCGAAGTATCCTATCTAAGGCCTCCCAATGAGTCCTATTTGGACAGCTACTGTATCTACTTAATTTAGAAACCAAGTAAGATATATCTAGTCTTGTACAATTTGCAAGATACATCAAGCTTCCAATGATCTGAGAATATCTCAATTGAGATACAGACACACCACTTACACTCTTGTAGAGAGTTACTGAAGGATTATATGGAGTTTTGACAGATTTACAATTCTTATAGCCAAACTTCTCAATTATTTTCTCAACATAGTGTGATTGAGAAAAAGCTATGCCCTCAACTGATCTAATCAGTTTTAGGCCAAGAATGACGTCAACAACTCCCATGTCCTTCATTTTAAACTTACTACTCAAGAATGACTTAGTCTCATTAATTATCCTAATGTTAGATCCAAACAATAGAATATCATCAACTTAAATGCACAGAAGAATACATGAATTACCTTTTACTTTGATATAAACACACATCATTTTGAACCCAAAATCAATGATAGTTGTATCAAACCTTTTATGTCATTCTTTAGGAGCTTGTTTAAGTCCGTATAAAGACTTCACAAGTTTACAAACTTTTCTTTCATTGCCAGGTGCTGCAAATCCCTCAGACTAGTCCATATAAATCTCTTCTTCAAGGAAACCATGAAGAAAAGCAGTTTTCACATCCATCTGGTGAATTGTGAAATCATATATAGAAGCCAATGCAATAAGCATTCTGATCATAGTCATTTGGGCAACTGAGAGTATGTGTCAAAGAAATCAATTCTTTTAACTTGTTTGAACCACTTCGCAACAAGTCTAGCCTTAAACTTTTCAATGGTTCCATCTGGTTTCATTTTTCTTTTAAAAATCCATTTAGACCCAATTGTCTTACACCCAGGAGGAAGATCAACTAATTCACATATCCCATTAGAGACAATAGAATTCATTTCACTTTTGATAGTATCCTTTCACTGCTTAGCCTCTTTTGAGGTCATAGCAGATTTGTAGGAAATAGGATCCTCCTCGATAAAAAGTGACAAAGTAACTTCTAAAATCCTTGACGATCCTTGCTCTCTTACTCCTTCTAGGTTCATCTAAATCATCTGATCTTTCAGATTTAGATTTAGAATTATATGCCCCTATATTTGTCATCCTTTCCACATGATCAGGAATGGAAGTAGAGACAGATACAAGATTTTCATTAGAGATATTTTGAGGCATTCCAGTTTTCATTAGGAAAATACTCTCAAAAAATATTGCATCACGAAATTCAACAATTGTATTAACATCTATGCTTGGGATCTCAAATTTAATCACTAAGAATCTCAAAGCATAGGTGTTTTCTACATAACCTAAAAAGATAGAGTCTACTGTCTTAGGACCTAGCTTCTTCCTCTTGTGTTCTAGGACTAGCACTTTTGCTAAACACCCCCACACTTTAAGGTATTTAAAGCTTGTCTTTCGACCTCTCTAAAGTTTGAATAGACTACTTTCCTTGTGTTTCTGAGAGACTCTATTCAAAATATGGCAAGCCGTAATCAAAGCCTCTCCCCACATATATTTAGGAAGTCCTGAACTTTTAAGTAAACTATTAATTATATCTTTTAAAGTTCTATTTTTTCCTTCAGCTACACCATTAGACTGAGGAGAATAAGGAGCAGTTTCCTCATGCACTATGCTAAAAGATTGACATAGAAGAGTAAACTGATTTGATGTATATTCTCCACCTCTATTAGATCTTAACCTTTTAAGTTTCTTCCCGGTTTGAGTTTTAGCTTCATTCTTAAAAATGATAAATTTTTCTTGAGCCTCATCTTTAGTTTTAAGCAAGTAAACATAACAATATTTGCTATAGTCATCTATAAAGGTGATAAAATATTTCTTCGTATCTTTGGTCAAAACAACATTAAATTCACAAATATCAGTATGAACTAAATAAAGCAACTCAGAATTTCTATCAGCAGATTGAAAAGGTTTCCTTGTTTGTTTAGTTGTTGCACACACTTGACATTTCTTATTATAATTTAAAAGAGTGTTTTGAAATTATATTAAGATTCGTCATCCTTTTTACATAATTAAAATTAACATGACCAAGCCGTTTGTGCCAAATATCAGATGATTCAATGTTATTAGTACTAGGATAATCAGAAATATAAATTTTATTTATTTCAGAACTAAGAACAGGTTCTGCTCTAACCTTATACATTCCATCAGAATCATAGCATTTAAAAATAAAGATCCAGCATGCAACATTACTACTTTATTACATTTAAAAGAAAACTCATAACCCTCCCTAACTAAACATGAACCACTGATAATGTTGCGTCGAGCAACAGGAACATGATGCACCCTGTGTAATGATAGAACTCACACCCGGAGCGCGCACCCGGACCGCACACACACGCCCGCACGCACAAGCCCGCACAAGCCTGTTCGTTTATATACCAACACAAATGTACAATACTAACACCTTTGTTATACTATGTATAACGCGTATGTTAATTTGAACCAACTAAATACATTCAATTATCCAATGTGGAACTAAAACTCACAAATTACTTATTGAATACATTTTAATTTTCATCTATGGAATCCAATCATTAAATAATATCTTTCCATAAAAATCTCTAATATTCATTTATATCAACAAAAGAAGCATGCTTAAATCTTTATTTTTGAAAGAATTCATTTATAAAAATACTTAAATATTGAAGTTAAATGTTTAAATATAAAATCCATTATTTCTTACTATCTTTTAGTCAGACTGATTAGAGGAATTACGCTGACATTTGAGAGAGAGAGAGAGAGAGAGAGAGAGAGAGAGAGAGAGAGATGACATTTATTACAATTTAGATAAAACTACCATTTTACCTAACCTTGTGTTAATCACCATGCATGCAAGTATACATAAAAGTTACGACTTTATCAATAGAAACCAATTGACGATGGGAGAAGTCTGTGCTTACTTGTTATGTTTATGATGTATATTTAAAGAATCAAAAATAAAATACTTATAACACGATAGATATTTTTTACACCAGTTATAATAAACAGTAAGATTATACTCTTTTTGGCAACTGAACGACTTGCTGTAAAAATTGGAAAAAAAAAGGTAATTACTGTAAATCAGAAAAGTTAGAAATCTAGGCCTGATCGGGTGCAGTCATGATTTCACTGGCCTAGAAGACAGAGGACCCGCCTATCGCCCTGGCGCAGTTGATCCTCTCCCCTAGAGGTAAAAGCCCCCGAAAGTTGGCCGGCCTCTGTACTCGGGCGAGAGTCTAGAGCTTCTGCTCAGACGAAGAAGAGATTGCCCAAAAAATATAACTCAAATGAAAGAGGAGAGAAATAGAGTATAGGAAATGAGAGCTTTTGTTTTTTCTTTTCAAATTGTGTTGTGTCCCTTCCCCTTACCCGAGCTGAGTATATATAGGGTTGAGGATTCGTAACTGATGCGGAAGACACGACCGTTACTGACATTCATGTCTCCTACGGTTACGATTGTTGAATAACATGTAAAAAACGTGTAAAATATGTAAAAATTAAGTCTGGAGAAGCAAAAGGTTAGTGTATGTGTGCGGTCCGCGCGCGGTGTGGTAGAGTAATGCAAGGCCAACAAAACTCAAAACACTATTCAAAGCATCCAACAACTTTAAACCCTCAAGGGATAGAGGTAGTTGACGGGTGCTGGGTGTGTGGAAATATTAAGGTGATTAACAATTTGTTCATTTCTTGTTCATCTAGCTATTTAGTTATACTCTATGTGGTTAATATGAAGGTAAATACTTTTTTAATAATTGATTCATAAATTAAAAAATTTAACCAGATGTATATTTGACTTGTTTAGTAACCAAATATTCGTTTAGAATTTGATCCCTTATATATAACTTATATTATTACAGACATGATGCTATTTTTTGACCTAACATATTTTACTTTTAGTTTTATGCTTCTTTGAATGACTCGAAGTGTTCTAAATTGATTTTTTAACCATGTATTAAAACTACAGATTTATACATCATAATTATAAAAAATAATTTTCAAATATGAATATAAATTATACTTATAAAAAATCAAATTATCGAAAAAAAAGAAAGCATTCCTATAACCAAACAAAAGTAATCTCTTAATTAAACAGTTCATACTCATAAACTAAAAATTATTTATCAATAAAAATATTTCAATGTTCAATATTCATGAAATAAAATATTTGTTTTTGAATCCGAATTTGAAGAAATCCAGAGAAGTACAATTAAATTCGAATATTTTAAGCAAATACAAATATGAATATTTAAGCAGTCGTTTTGACTCGATTGGGCCCAGCCCTACTTGAGAGAGGAATACAAAATATTCACAAATCTCATCATCACGTGCACGTCTGGAGGAGGGACATTGAATGAACGGGAACATACTATTAGAATTTCCTAGACTTCCAAAAGTTTAAGGTGCAATATTTTGGGTCTTCTAGAAAAATAACTTAAAGGAGTAACGTGATGATGAAGAGTGATAGAAAAGATAATTGTCAGCTGTAGCTGGTACACCTAGTTGATGTTTTGAGCGTCGAAATCCTTCATGAACACTCTTAACAGCATCAATAATGTAACACTACCAAACTCAACTTAGGAGGTTAACGCTATAATTAAACATCATTTAACAGTTATATTCAATGTTTGGTTGTTACCTTCGTCTCACTTTATGGACTTCTTTTTGCCATGATTGTCAATGGTTTGGAAACTTTTTTTTTTTTTTTGCCATGAAGGACTTAACTGGAAAATCAAAGCCGAAGAAGTGTTCACTTTTCCACAAAATGGTATCTAAACATGTCAGATCAAAGTGACGGGTGGAGATTTTAGCACTCAAAAATATTAGAAGAGATGATTAATTTATGGATTCCCCACTATTAGCCACAGGGCAAAAATGATGGAGTCTAGCCCTCTTTTGAAGAAAGGAAAAGACTAGTAAAGGTGAACATAGCCAAAGTGTCTCGTCCATTCTGATCAGACCCTTTGTTTTTCCTTCGAAACTTAAGGGTGAGAATATGAAATTCCTCCCTTTTTCGGGTTGATTTCACGGAACACCTTGAACTTTAGAGAGTGTTGCGTATTGCCTTTTTAAACTTTGTTTACCTCACACAATTCCCTAAATTAATTTCGGAGCGTCTCACAAAACACTTCTGAACTTTACACTCTTTTCAACCTGATCTTCCTGCATGTAATTTGCAACTAACAGAAATTTCTTTGAAATAAAAAAAACTTTGTCATTAGTCATTTGCAGGTATCATACCCCCGCTCCTATAGTTTGGGTCTTTGAGAAATTTCAAAGTTCAGGGAGAGTTTGTGAGACACCTCAAGTGTTATGTAAGATAAACAAAATTCAGTTATGTGCAACACCCTCTAAAGTTCATTAGGATTTTGTAAAATTAATCTTTTTTTTAAACAATGACGAATCACATTCCGTGCTAGATTAGATTACTTTTTTTTGGTGAATTAGAACTTTTCTAATATGTTTTTAAAATAAGGTCATGCACAGGTATGATGAGATTTGGATTAGGGCTATGCTTCGGTACCCTCTCAAAGTCCTTAAATTGTACTAAAAACTTCAATTTTAATTCTAGTGGGGTGAGAATTATAATTTTTGTACAAGTTTGTATTCTTATAACATATAAATGCTTACGAACATGGTAGTAGCTTGCCGGTCATGTTCAAACTTCGTCAAGACCAAGCAACGCTACCTGCCATTTGCATGACTTGAGAGCAAGCCCAAAATGATCATATTTTTTTAAAAAGGATAATCATAAAAATAGAGTAACTATAATTACCAGAAAATCATTGATAAGAGACAAGGAAATAGAAACAATCAGGTGACTCAGAGGCTACTTGTACTTTTTCAAACTTGGGATTCCGATGGAATATTTTGTTTTCATGTATCCTTCTGAAAAATAAAGCAAAGTACAAACTAGTGATTTGAAAATTTGAAAGCTTCGTCTCAACGTCTCTCTTCCCTACCACTCTCAAAACAATATTCAATCCTCTTTGGCATTGCTCTCTAATCCTTTCCGTACTTTATAATTTCTTTTTTTAGTGGTTGGCGTTAGATGTCTAGAAAACCAAATGCAAACGAAATAGATACGGAATATACATGGAAAAGGAAAAGACGTACTACAGTAGGAATATATAAGAGAATGATAAAATCTCCTCTTGTAATTATGACGGTTGACATTCATTGTTCTCAATTATGTCTTTCAATTCTTGAATACTTATATCCTGAATATCATGAAATCAAGAATGCTAGAATGAACAAGTGAAAAATATACTAAAAGAGAGGATGAAAAATGAGTATATTGATGTTACTTTTATGTTGAATAAAATTAAATAGAATCAATATAAAATGGTTTGACCCGATGCAACAAAAGATCTAGCGCAGTTGCGAAAGTAGGTTCCAAAATTTAGTTTATAAAGAACAAGAGTTAAGAAGTAGATCTAACTAAAATGGATGGAAACAATTAACAAAATATATATAGTTATAAATTATTGAAGATACAGCTTTTTTATAAAAAAAAAGGACTTTAAAAAAAGCTGGATTGAAGAAAAATCAATATAATCACTCAAGAATGTATTAGACCTTATTGTGATTGTTGTTGTGGTGTGAATGAGTGTGATCAGATTGCTCAGTAGTGGATGTGTTGCCTTCCCTATGCTTGGGATACTAATGCTACAGTCATTTTAGCGAGGACTAAAAAAATTATGTCATGTAATAATCTTTTTAAAAGTAAAGTAAAGCAAATACTAACGACTGAAAGCTTCTCCTCAACTGTCTCTCTTCCCTACATCTCCCAAACAAACCAATTCCTCTTTGATTCTACTAATTATGCAATAATGTTCATTGATCTGGTTGCTTTTCTTATTCTCCAAGCTCTATAGCTTCTGTCTTCTCCAATTATCCTCTTTTTTCTCCTCTCGTCTCTTTCCTTTTTTGCTTTGCTCCTTTGAGAAGTATAGGGTTTGTTGGATGATGGGGTTGTTGAGTGCTCTCAAATTCTAACTTCCCTTCATACATACTCCCAAAAAGACTCTCCCCCTCTCTCATTGTCCCTTTCATTAGTGACACATCTCTATGTACTTGAAACATTCTTTCAGAGGTTTCCTCTTATAATTCAAAATGGACCATGTTCCTTCAACTGCTTCATTAATTTCAATGTTTCTTCTTGAATTGAGTTCAGGTGAGTTGTTTAATTGTTTTCACCTCTCCCCTTCATTTCCTTTTGTGGGTATTCTGTTCTACTAATGATATTGAACTTTTTGCCATATTTTGATTCCTCATGTAGTATACATGTTAGTTTAATGCTCGCATCCCCTTGAGGGAATTAAAGGAACATCAACCATGCCTTTCAATATCGTTTCGGTGTGGAACAAGAGGAGAAGAAGCAAGTCATATGACACTGTTGATCCTTGTATGAGTTGTTACTGATTTTGCTCTCTAATGCTGGGTGTATGTACACATATTTTTCTTCCCCTTGAGTTTGTGAAAGGACTTATCCCTGGTTATGTGTATTTTTTTTCAGGGATATACAAGCCGATGGAGTCTTGGCAGCTCAGAGATCAAAATACTCAGTGCAAAAGACGCAATTGTTCCTTGGTGTTCACCCTTAAGGAAATGGAGGAGGCTACATGCTCATTTAATGAGGAGAATTTGGTTGGAAAAGGAGGATTTGGCCGGGTGTATAAAGGGACTCTAAAGAATGGAGAGGTATGTAAGTAATGCCTTTGAAATTATTTGGTATTTGATTAGATTGCTTAACAATGGACATAATTGCTGTAGAAGTTATCCTAGCAACATTCATGTATAAAATATATGGGTGATCTTTTGGCTTAGATTGAGTGCAGTTCTCTACGGAACAAAAGGGGAACCTTCATGTTCTAGAGGAGTTGTTTGAGGGTTGCTTGTCATTTTGGCATGCACACATAAGATAGGGTCTCTTCATTGACAAAATAGCTACTTTGAGTGGTGGAATGTTCTCTTTTGCAAGGCTACTTTATGCAAGATAACTTTCCTTTGCTAGGAGGTCAGTAACGTATCATAAAGAATTGATGTTTAACTTCCACTAGAGAGAAATGATTGATAACTCATTTCAAGAAGCCCTTTAATACTAAACTTGGTAATACACATCAGAATGTTATACAACATCTCAGGTTTTTACTGGGAGAAAAAACACCTTATATAATCATATCAACTATTTTTACATCAAATGATGTGATTTAATTGTTGGTTATCTATTACATCTGGTTTATATCTCTCAAAGCTTTTTGTATCATCTGAAGGTTATC
Organism: Asparagus racemosus; assembly: GCA_037177215.1. Lineage (NCBI taxonomy): Eukaryota > Viridiplantae > Streptophyta > Magnoliopsida > Asparagales > Asparagaceae > Asparagus > Asparagus racemosus. The sequence continues at coordinate 29,799,089 of JBAKGM010000233.1, forward strand.
GCAGTAAAGAAAATGGAGCTACCACCATCAAAGCAAGCTGATGGAGAGCATGAATTCCGAGTAGAAGTAGATATCTTGAGCAGACTTGACCATCCAAATCTAGTCACCCTGATTGGCTATTGCGCTGATGGAAAGAATAGATTCTTAGTCTATGAATTTATGCGCAACGGAAACCTACAAGATGTTCTAAATGGTTCGCAAACTGCCTGTTCAACTTCAATTCTGCCATAATTACGTAATCTTAAAGTTTTTTGTACAGGTATTCGTGATGTGAAGATGGACTGGCCTTTGAGACTGAGAGTGGCAATGGGGGCAGCAAGGGGACTTGCTTATCTCCATTCCAGTTCAGATATCGGTATTCCTATAGTACACAGAGACTTCAAATCCACCAATATTCTCTTGAGTGAACACTTTGAAGCAAAGGTAATCAGTAGATAAGAAGCTAAATTCTCCTGTCGAAATCTGATAATGCATCTACTTTATGTATCTTATAACTGGAAACATTTTCCATTTCTCAGATATCAGATTTTGGTCTTGCTAAGTTGATGCCAGAAGATGAGGACATATATGCTACCACAAGAGTGTTAGGTACTTTTGGCTACTTTGATCCTGAGTATGCATTGGTATGCATCTTTCCTATACTATATAGCTTTATTTTTTGACGGTTTAAAGGGTAATCCAATACTTAATAGACCAGAAGAAACCTGAACATAAATTTGAACCTTCTTAGGAGAGCAAGCTAAAAGCTGACAGGGATGACATATATATCAGTTTCAGTTAATAGCTGATGAACAACCATTACACAAAAAATGTGAAAAGTTATCATGGAATTGTAACTACCATTTGCTTCACTGTTGCTCGACAAATTTAAGAGCTCTCAATGAAAATTACCTAAAAAATTTATGAATGAATCTTTTCACCATATAAAAATCTAAACAATGCAAAGCCACAGTACTTATTTTTCAGAGGAATTGCAACAAAAACTATTATTTTTTATTTCCTACAGAACTCTGATTACTGAAGGCAATCAGTCCCTTCGAAAATTCACCAAATTTTCAATAAGAAAGTTTAAGTTCTCTAAATCTTCAGAGCACATAATATTGTCCTTGAGTTCTACAAAGAAAACAAAGGCATCTGATGAAATCTAAGCAAAATTCTGGAAATTCTGGAAGACAGTTGCGTACCCTCTTTTTCCCTCTACTCATATCACAATATAATACATTTGTGAAGCAGTTGAAAATGCACAACTAAAGCTTACCTCCTCATATATTCAGACAGGGAAGCTCACGCTACAAAGTGATGTCTACGCGTTTGGAGTAGTCCTACTAGAACTGTTAACGGGCCGTCATGCTTTGGAGTTAAACCAAGGTCCTGCAGATCAAAATCTTATACTTCAGGTATCCAAACATTTTAACTATGACAGATATTACTCTAATTCCTCCAAAATGTAGAAACTCAAAACTTTTTTTTTTTTTTGTTCTGTCAATAATTTTAGGTTCGAAATATATTAATCGACAGGAAAAAGTTACGGAAAGTTATTGACCCTGAAATGCCAAAGAGTTCATACACCATGGAATCAATCACCATGTTTGCGAACCTTGCATCACGTTGTGTTCGGATTGAGAGCAGTTCGAGGCCATCAATGGCAGAATGTGTGAAGGAACTGCAGCTCATTTTGTACATCAATATGAACTCTTAGTGACTCAATTACCGAGATGTTTGATGATGAAATGGGGGGAATTTTTTTTTTAATGGAAAACTATTGAGAACCTATGTATTTAATTTATTATTCGATGAAAATACACTGAGTTCTTTTAAATGAGCTGGACAAACATCATCCAATTGAAGTAATTTTTCTCATATTCATCCATTCTCAGACAGTAAAATCTACAAGATTTCAATCTGGTTTTAATCAGCAGATTGAGATTTGGGTCAGATAGCTTCCTGCAATGCTCCGTGAACCATAATTCTAGAATGACACTCAAAACTCATTATCAACTCTTAAAATGAAAATAATTCAGTAGACGAATATAAGAAAAATCCAAAATAAAAACAAGTCACTGTCGGCAATCGTCATTTTATTGCACAGAGAACTCTCTTTCAGGCATCATAACTTTTCTGGCTATGAAACAACATCAGGGATCAATTATTGACCTTTATCAGAATGTGCCTCGTAGGAATCTGTTGGTTTAGTGATGCTAAAATAAACGAGTTAGGCTCTTTTTTATGTTATTTTGAAGCCTATTTTCTCTTGTTTCTATAAGCCGCATTGGAAACAAGAGAGGTTTGATATTTTGTGTGAGGTGCTTACACGAAATAAGTCTTGGGTCATTTCTCTGTATCTCCATAGTTGCTCTCTTCCAAGGTTTGTGAGGGAAAACGAGGAGCAAGAGGAGGTTTTGGGAGAAGCTCTTGTGCGTGAACGAAAGCTCTTTAGCAAAGGGAAATCGAGGAGGAGGAGGTGTTTTGTGAACAACAAAGGTAATACATTGAGCTGCCAGCAGGTAGAGTTTCCCTACTTGGTTCACCGTCGCCAGATGGTTCATAGTTCCGAATTCACTTCGATGGTTTTGATAAGACCGTATTCATGAATTTGGATCCACCACTTTTCAAGATGTTAGACCCTTCGCAATCACAAAATAATGATGATAATAATATTATTATTATTGCTGCTGCTACTATTGTTACTATTAGTATTACAGCTAGACATTATAATTTCTTTTCTGTAAATGAACATTGCTTTCCTTGAGCGACCTAACAATATGATTCGTGGCTTCTCGAGAGAGAATCTGAAGTGTGTATAACAGCAGCTGACTTCGTCAAATATAAATCCTCCAAGTTGGAAAAACCCCCAGTTTGGATAATGAATTGTCCATAACTTTGGCCGAAAGCCAAGTACTTATACCAGAGAAAACACCAACATACGAAAAGCTACTGTAGCCAATCATCATTTTTTTTTGGGTACAGAGAACTGTATCACAACAAAATAACTTATCTAGTTATGATACAACCGCACCAGGTGAAGTAATGCTTTGATTCTTTGGTTATTGATCTCTATCAGAAGGAGCCTCGTCATCAGAAGTATCAAACTGAGAATCAACCAAAGGTGGGAGCTCTTTACACATCAAGTGCTTTCGTCGCTGAAGGGAGAGCAAGATTAACATACTATCGGTCTGAACAATACTGTAACCAGCTTTTGTATACATTTCGAAAGGACCTGTGTCAATTAGTCGGCAATGGAGGTATACTTTCCTTACTGTCTTCATCTGAGAAATCAGCTCCTCACATGCCCTAAGGAGCTGTCGACCAATCCCTTTCCTGAATATATGAAGAATGTCAAGTCATATAATATTTTACACTATCATAGGAAACGTGTGCACTAGGAAAAGTTTTGATAACATAAAACTGCTGAAACTTGGAAACGTAGAGTTTAAATAGACTGGCACATCTAAAGAATTTCGCTTGTATGTCGAATCATCTTTCGGCAATAAACAAGGACAATCAAGCATATAATTTATACACGGTCGCTTGAAGGAATTCATGGACGATAATGCGAAATGTGTGCATTTGGAAATTTTTTATCTTAAGGAGTGGCTAAAAACTAGAAATGAAGATTTGAATGAACTCAACCAATTTCAGCAAAGAATGAAACAGTGCAATTTTTACTAGGAAGGTGATATTAGATAAGCTAATAAAACCTTGACTACATTGGCATATCTCAGAATTTCATTTGCACTACCATCCAAACCAGCTTTCTGTAATACAAAGATTAGGGTCAAAGTTTGATATTAAGTTTAACTCATCTGTATCAAGGTTTTGCCGTCTTTGGCTATCTACAATAGATTCTGCCAATATCTTTGAGACCCAACTAGAAGAGGGTATGTCTCCTACGCTGCATCTAAATCACCTAACTGTCAGTTTTAGTCCCTATCAAGCTTCCACTGCACTTCAAATGACTAGGAGGGATCTGACAATAACATGGGGCTTCAGATATAATAAACAGTCTTCTCACTACTAATAAGAATGAAGATGGAAAAACGTTTTTCATCACTTTCCATTTGGTAGTCTTAAGTATTAGTTGACCTCAAAATTTTAGCAAGTTCCAGTGCCAGTTTGAACCAAGTAAATCTTCAAGGTCAATAGGAACCTTCTTCCTCAAGTTCAAAAAATATCAGTTCTTCTATTCCTCTTCATTTTTTATACTTTTAAGCATATAAGTTTCGCTCTCTTTATCCTTGTCATCATTTTGTAGCCAAAATTTCATGCTCAAATTCAGTCTGCCTTGCCTTCGACTTAAGACATTCCAAGACAAATTACCATATCTTCAAGGATACCAACAATTTTTGGTTATTTTTCTGCTTTTAATGACTGAAGTCCTGCAACTGAAAGGAACCTCAAAAATCCCCCAAGAAAAGAGAGAAGAATCAAGTCAGGTGAGAATGGACAGAAGCAATGAATAAAATGGAATGCTCATTCCCATTCTCATTTTTAGGTGTCATTAGGGGAATCAGGGTTTTTTTTTCCTCACTTAAATGGGAGTGCTCAGTCCTTAACAACTCAAAGGGAATGCTTATTAACCACAAGATGTGGGAAGGAGCATTCCTAGGGAATGAACACTCAACCTTTAAAAACATGTTGTATTTGGTAGTCGGTACCCTTGAATGGGAAGTGAGAATTGACATATCATTCCACCCCATTCCCTTTAAACGAATGTGGCCTTAGTTCTTTGTAGGATTTGAAGGGTAGAAGGAGAAGGAGGAGGGCAGAGTAGGGATGATGTAATAGATGGAGTAAGGATGGCCTAACTTCTAGAATGAAGGAAAATGAGAGTAATGGATAGGCGGTGGAAAGAGAAGATGGTGCCAGAGGAAACGCGAGGTAGGAGGTTTGGTAAAGGGCATGAGAATTCAAAAGGGAGGATAAGAATGTCAGAGGCGGACCATTTCTCTTTCTTCAAATACCTTTCTTTTGTAGCAATTAGCACAAGCACAATGATTCCTTTTCTCATCAGTAAGATATTCCTATTCCTAGAATTACTCCACACAATACCTTGATTCTTACAGCACAATGTATCAAGTATTATCAAGTTTTTATTCTGCTCAAGGTGCCAATCATATATGATGGTTCACCCTCTTTACCAACTCATGGCGGTTAGTTAAATCGAGACAGGTTTCTAGAGTGACAATCTTTGTCGTCAAACTGAGACAGGATGTAAACAATATAAATCCTCTTCAAACAGAACCTTAAGATGTATTTGAATGAGAGGACATTTCAAAGAAGTAGCACATGGAACTGGTTTGTGGTTGTTTTACTAATGTCAGGACATTCAGCTTCACATATTGAAATATGTAGATTTATCAATATCAGTCATCATCTGTTACAGTGTAAAGATCATAGCATCTCACTCCTAGAGAATTTAGGAGATAGTTGTGAGTGTTGTGCGCAGCGGAAATTTCGGCAGCACCTCTGGTGCACAAAGGGCACAACAAGAGAGCTAGATTGCAATAAGAATTCCGGTTTCTCTAAGGAAACAAGAATCTGAAGCACATATCTCAACGAAGTGAGATATCTACTCTTCCTCTCATCAGTTCTAGGACTGCCTGTCGAGGGAACCTAAAAGCTATTACAAATCACACAAAACTATTACAACTAACTTAACAGCAAAATACACGAGTTTTACGTGGTTCGGCAATTGCCTACGTCCACGAGTTTTACGTGAGATGTTACTTTGATAATCCTATTTCTACATTCTTTCTTCAAACATTCTCCACAACTCTATGTATAACTACAAAGATCTTCAATTGGCAATGAGAAAACTCGTCATCATTTTCCACTGTCCTGTCCTTTATCCCTGAAAGACTACCACTTCTATTACCATTCGCACTTTGCTATCCTCGGACAACATTTATTACCATAATTTTTTTTATCATATTACATTTCTTATCGCCTACACGCAACCTTAAACATTTCAATAAAATTGTGTTTGCGAAATCTAGTAAAATCCTACATAAATTTTTACCATTGACCACTCAATTCACGAGTAAGATCAAAGCAAACATACAACATTTCCTAACCAAAACAAAAGACACACAATTAGCAAAACCCATTACCTCCTCAACTTCTTCTTCACAGTCATATTGCAAACATAAGGACAATTCCTCGGTGCCACCGGCGTCGGAGGATCTTTATTCACTCCCCTCGCATCGAACGAAACCTCAGCCGTACAAGCCAGCTCCCCTTCACTCTCCTCCTCCTTATTCTTATAAAACCCAACAAGCATAACAGCATGTGGAACCAAATTCCTCCTCTCGACAACGTACTGCTTTATCAAGAATTCAAGAAGCTTGGCATACCCCGACGACATCCACGAACACTCGGCGAAGGACTCGGCGAGGAGGGTGATGGTGGGGTCCAGCTCTTGGGGGCCCATCGGGCGGATGTGGAGGGAGGCGCCGGAGGGGAGGTGGTGGGTGAGGTGGAAGGAGGTTAGGGTTTGGATGCGGTGGAGGGTGGTGGGGTCAAGAAAGGGGGTGGGTGTGGGTGGGGTTTGGGTAGGGAGGGATTTGATGGGAAAATGGGATTTGGGGAAGGACAAGGAGGAAGGGGAAGGAAAGCGATGGGAGGAGAGGAGAGAGTCGAGGGAGAGGGAGAGGGAGGTGGGGGAGGGGGAAGAAGAAGCCATGTGAATTGAAGAGGAGGAGGAATGAGGACAAGAGGGAGAAATTTCGCTCACATTTTTAAGGTTTTCTTTTCTTTTCTTTTTGATTTTTTTTTTATTTTGCTTGAGGTGTACTAATGCTGCGATGAAAGCAACTTTGAGGGGAAGAAGAAAAGGAGGAAGAATGAAGATAAGTCTACTTTTGCACTAAAATATAACGAGGGGAAGAAGAAAAAGAAGAATGCTGAAGATAAGTTTTGTACTAAAATATAACGTAAGATCATTGTACTAAAATATAACATAAGATCATTGAATTTTATTTAATTATTAGTGAATTTGATAGAACTATGACTATTAAAAATATTATTTTAAATTGGCTTATTGTCAATTTGGGCTCGTTTGGTTCGAATGGCAAGGGATTCTTTATATCTTAAATTGTAGAGTTTGCCTATAATTCAACAATAGCTTTCTTTCACTCTATGAACCTCATATATTATATCAATTAATTAAATTATATAAAAACTTGTGGGGACCTATTCTCTTAAAAAAAAAAAAGAAATGTAAACTAATGCTGAAAACCATTCGATACCCCAAAGTTAACTCATTTTTTCACTTTGAAAACTCAGAATTGTGTTTAACACTTCCAAACCCCAAAATTTGATTCTATTTCACTTTGATACTTCAAAGTATTTCTTTTGCATTTTGATATCTTAAGCCTCGTTTGGCGCGCAAGAATCGAGTCGAATGAGAATGAAATGAATTGAGGAATGGAATAGAATAAAGGTGGGGATGGAATGCTCATTTTCATTTTAATTCTCATGTTTGGGTTCAATTCGATAATGAAGTGGGAATGACAATCCTTTTATTTTTGGTATTGAATAATTAATGATCAACTAAGCAATATTTGGAATTTATTAAATTTTTTTAATTCCCACGTAATTAGGGATGCTCATTCCTTACTATCTCATTGGTAATACTCATTCTAACATAAAGTGGAAATGGACATTCTAGCTTTCAAAATGATATTACGTTTAGTAGACGTGAATAAGAAGTGAGAATGAGCATTCTATTCCTACCGATTGGCGTGTACCAAATGAGGGGTTAAAGTTTCAATTTTAGTTTGCTTTGATACTCCAGTGTGGATTCTATTAGATTTTCATGCGCTCAGCATCTGGGTAAAATGGATCTAAATGTAGCTTATGTTAAAAATGTCTTAAAAATTTTAACGGCAAAAGCTATGGAAATTTGGACAAGATGTTTAATTGGAACTTTATGGATGTCAAAGTGTTAAAAATAATAATTTGAGACATTAAAGTGAAATAAGATTGCCGGACCACCAAATTATTAAATGAAATACTTTTAAGATATCAATAGGGCGAAATGAAAATAACCCCTCACCTTAAAAAAAAAAAATTTTTTTTTGCCTATTTGTCCCAATAGAAGGGAACCTTTTTGGGTTAAGAAGAATGTTCCAAAATTTTGCCCCCTGCCTACTACATGACATTACAGAGTTGATGAAATTAACTTGGGGCTAATTCAGGGGGGTTCAGTGGCATAGAAATGTTCAGAGGTGTTTACTGGAATAAAAAGGTTCAGGGGTCCTAGTGTAATAAGCCCCAACTCAGGGCCTTCCTCGAATAAAAACTGTGTACCCCAGTAAAAAGACATCTCAGCATTGGGCGGCGGGTAGAAAGTCGCCCTCGACCCTCGGCGACTCCTGAACTCTCTCTCACATGAACAGTTGGTGCGTGGGCCCCACTTCACCCCAAAGAAACCAGCTCCCACGCGGGCCCCCACCACAAGTCTTTTTTAGCTGACTTCTTACAGCGACCCAATTTCTGAAGCAGCAGCAGCAACAAATCTTACCAATTCCCCCAAACTTCTCGTCTCCTCTCTCCTCTTCGTCCCCGACGAAAATCTAAGTAGCCCCATGTCACACTCCCCAAACTCCCCTCCTCCTCCTCCTCCTCCTCCTCCGGATCCAAACCCTAACCCTAACCCTAATCAACTCACCGGCTACGCGATCGAGCTCTACTTCGACCCCGCCCTCGAGAACCAGGTCCTCAAAGCCTGGAACGTCCTCGCCCGCCGCCAAATCAGCAGCCGCCTCATCAAAATCTCTGCCCGGCCCCACATAACCCTCCTCTCCTCCCCCTCCCTGGACCCCACCAAGCTCCTCCCCTCCCTCCGCTCCCTCGCCTCCCGCTCCGACCCCCTCCCCCTGACCCTCTCCTCCGTCTCCGCCTCCTCCTCCTCCGCCCTCTTCCTGGGCCCCACCCCCACCGCGGCCCTCCTCGGCCTCCACGCCCAGCTCTGCGAGCTCCTCAGGAAGGAGGGGGTGGAGATCGGGGAGGAGTACAGGGTCGACAGCTGGGTCCCGCAGTGCCCGGTGGCCGAGGACGTGCCGCGGGCGAGGATGGCGGAGGCGTTTTGCATTCTGAGGGACCTCAAGCTGCCGGTGACGGGATACGCCGTCGACATTGGGCTGGTGGAGTTTTCGCCGGTCCAGGAGATTTTTTCACTGCCGCTTGGGTGTGGCAGTGATGCTGCTTGAAGGTAAGCTCTTGTTCTTATTGAAGTTTCTTGTTCGTGACTTTTTCCTTCAAATGTTTTTTTTTTTTTTTTTTTCCCACGGGGGGGGGGGGGGGGGGGGGGTTTCGATGGACTCTATCTCTGAGTATGTAATGCTCTCTTACAACAGTTGGTTGTGGGAAATGTTATTAAATAAGACCTGTTTTGAAACCTAAGATTACTGGAATTCTGTGGAATTCTTGTGTTTGTGAGGAAAAACTTGTGGGTTACATGAAAGCTGCTTGGACTGTACAAAGTTCCAGTCAGGTATCAAATAGATTTTAAGAGATTGGAGATTTAGTGAGATGGCTGTGGATGAGGGCTAAATATGTAATAAGATCAAGATGGCTGTGGATATGAAGAGAAAGGAGACGAGGTAGTTATTCAGAATCCTTCATGCACCAACTCCTGGGCAAGCTAAACTGTTAACAAAATATAAAATGTTAATTTATCCTTGAATCTCATCTTGGGGTTTTGATACTTGGATAGATGACCTAACAAATACATTAGGTGCAATGTATAAAAAATCCCGTTTCGGAACCCATTTCTATACCTAATAGAGTCAAAGTGTTATAAAACTTAGATAGAAAATTCATGTTGCATTTAACGCAGAAAATAACACCAAAAAACGTGTTTTATCCGCGTTACGTGAAGTGTTATTTAACACTTGTTATTTGAGTTAAATTGATGATCAAATTTGGACGTGTGGTGATATCTCCACTGTTCATATTAGTATCATACTAACCGAAATAAGTTCCCAATTAAATCCCCTGACCCCAATTTCATTCGCGTGAAAAATCCTAGCAATCCCCCGACCCCATCTCCAACGCTTCCCTCATCTCCTTCCTCTCCACCTGTTCCTCTCACACCTTCGACGATGAAACCTCTCGATCTCTTCTTCCTCTCGCGCCTTCGACAAAGATGAGGGCTCTCGCCGATGACAAGGCTCTTCTCGACCTCTAATCTCCGTCTACGACAAGACTCCTCCTTGGTTACTCCTAACTCCCATATCTCTTCTCGCCAATGAAAAAAATCCTAACCCCAGCTTCACCTCCAACAGCTCTCCAGCTTCTAAATCCTAACCCCTTTTGATGAAGATGAAGCCTTCTAAATCCTTACTCCTGTAACTCTTCCAGTCCTCCTTGATGTTTGAAAATTTTTTATGATTCTAATCATTAAAGTCATTATGAATAGTTTGCATTTATGAAATACCTAAATAATTAATAAACAAAACAACCTACATTATGTGTTACGTTTTGTGTTTTTTTCCCCTAACCCTTAACAGAAAAGGTAGAGCATAGTTTCGTTATGCGTTATTGTTATTTTCATCCTTGATTAGGTATTTTTGATACAAAGAAGGAAAATCATGTGAGTGATGGTTGGACTATGAATAACCAAAGCACTTTCATAAAGTTCTTCTAAGTGTAAGCAAATATATATTCCACTTGATCCCATCAAATATCATTAATCATGAAATGCTTAACCAAATTAGCCTTATCATTATCTTGATATCTTAAGAATGTCTAGTTTTCATCAAATTCAAAAGCTTATTCTTCATTTGTCTAGTTTTCATCAATTTCAGAAGCTTATTCTTCATTTGTCTAGTTCTCATCAATTGCAAAAGCTTATTCTTTGTTCTTCTTTTTCCACCGGATAAGATCATGATAGTACTTTATTGAAGAAGACTTACTATCTGTCAGAGAGCATAGCCATATTCAAAAACCCCAGTGCGAAATACTTCCAAAAGATGCATCAAGCATGAGAATGAGCTGATATGAAAATTGAAGCATCTTGGCATCTTCAAGTATATGAGCTATACGAAACAATTTGATTTCCTTTAAGGAAACGGACCAATTTGGTCTTATCTAGAATAGTACATCAACGTTAAGAAAATGGGACCACTTGACTATGATGATGCTAAAACATTTATTAAGGCCTTGGCTATTATCAGTCCAACCATTGCTCACAATATAAGTCCAACAATGCGATCAAGCGACCTTCACCAATTTCAATGTTTGATTGATATTATTCTTCTCGTTTACCATTAAAGAAGTTCAAATACACAGGTAAGTTTTATCTAGTTGCTCGCAAACATGTATCATTTGACTAAATATTAATTCTCGATTGTGGATAATGCCATTCCATTGTAGTAAATAGAACTTGCTAGGAAATGACCCAACTTCATCTGTGCTTTCACATTGTAAATTTGTAATAATTGATTATGCTTTAGCAAACTGCTTTTGCGGCTCACTAATAAGCAGAGGAATCTTTAGAAACCAACACACGCTTGTGATCTCTTTCTATATTCCTCTCCATCCGCTGTCAATATCTTCATTAATCAAATAACATTTCTTAAGTGCACTCCATTTACGTGGAGCAAATGACTCTGAACAAGTGTGACGCCCATTTTGTTTTAGTTGACAAAACTTGTAAATGAACCTCCAGTTTCCACTAACTTCTGAACTTTTCTAACTTGTCATAAATTTCATCTTTTTTTTATTCTCCTAATCTTTATCTTCGTCAAATTTTGACTTGCCACCTGGGAAGACTATACTTCTAGAACTATGAAACCTGATGCTTGTCTACTCGACGAGATAACATATCTCAATTGTGATTGAACTTTGAGTACTCATCCTTCTCTACTGTACGAGATAATAGATCTCAATTATTCTTAGCTTGATAATTGGTATTTACTTGATAAGCATATTGATGTCTATTAATCTATCAGATTTAGGCCTCTTAATAAACTTAGACTGCTACTAATCCATGATAATAATGCTTATCCTGCTACTGCAGGTTATCTAATCAACTATTAGGTCCCAAAGCTTTATAGCAAACTTTTGACCTATTTATACTTTGTTGACATAGGAAAGGACAAAAACAATTAAGTTGTGTAGATGAGGAATAAAATGAAAAAATTCTGGAAAAAAAAATTAAAGGGGGAAGTCAAGGAAATATCATTTCTTTTTCTGATCCCTTGTGTGACAATGTCAAGCTAATTGCTCTTTGTGAAGTGAAATAATATTGAGAAAAAAACTGAAGAAATGAAAAATGTGTGTCTTTAAATTATCTCTTTTTTTCTTTGCTGATTTTTTGTCTTGTTTCATTTTTTTTTTTAATCTGTTTGGGTACCAAGTTTAGGACTAGTGACTTTAACCTATTACTTTTGTTTCATTGCTTCTTTACCCATGATAAAATATTGTGATAAAATATTGTGATAGGTCTCAAACCATTGAAATCAATCACATCAGGAGTTTTGACATGTTCCCTCTTTTATGGATGTTCTTTTTCTAGAGTTTGATGACGAGTGCACCAGCTGTTCATAACAGCTATACAATTGCGTTGATGTGCATGTTAGACAAGGATATTATGAGGGACAGCCATGTCTCTTATATCATAGGAAAAATCCCACAGAATGCCAATACACTTGAACATCACTGAAATGCAGAAATGGGAAGGGAAAAAAATTTCCATGACATAAGCAATTCTGTAACTTTAGAATACAAATACGTTGTGGATACAACTATGACATAATTGTAAGTGGGTGCTCAGTCGATGTTATTTATTTAATAATAGCATGGCTTTAGAAGACTATAATGGTTAAGGAACACTAGCTCAACAGTGATATGCCTCTATGCATTGATCAAGCGGTTTGACTTCAGTCCTTGCTTGCATCAGGCTATGATATATTCTCAAAGGAAAGGAAAAGAAGATATCCTTGTAGGATACATAAGATAAATTAATTGCATCAGTAACCTTCTGTTCCACTGGTGCAAGTATGTTACACAGAATGGCTTAAAAGATACGGCAATTCTGAAAATCCAGGGTATAGATACATCATGGTACAATAATATAACTATCTACAGATGTTTAGTCAATGTTATTTATTTATAATAACATATATTTTTAAGGATATAATGGCTAAGAAACACAATACCATAGTGGTAAGCCTCTTTGCAGTGATTAGATGTCCAGAATCCAATTCCCACTTGCACCATGCTATGACATCTTTTCCAAGAAAAGAAAAGAAAATTACCTTTATTGAAACATTTGGATGCTAGCTAGTGTTATATTCACCACAGTTGATTCCCCCATATTTGAACTTTATTTTAACATCAAAATCATGCATTCACGCAGTTGGAACAGTTAATTCTGCTGATTTTAGAAAAGTTGGCACATTATAGTTTATGTCTTCTATAGAATTGCAAGTTCAAAAAAATGGCTACTGTGAGCATTGAAACTACTTGGTCTGACCAATCTCAATATTATATAATTTTGAAGACTACCTGTGTTCATATCATTGCAACCGCCGTTGAAGTTATAGTATCATGAAAGGAACTAGTATTTTGCCCGTGCAAAGCACGGGTCAAACATCTTTAAACATGATGCTAACTTCTTATTGATAGATTATATT
>JBAKGM010000233.1:29820704-29840845 GCA_037177215.1 Asparagus racemosus
GGAATCCCAAAAAACTAAAAACCAAACTTCCAAATCCATAAACTTGAGATCCCAAAATTTTTTTGAAACAAACACCCAAGCTAATAACAAAATGGAATGGAAATTATTAGTCACTACTTCACTTGAAACGTGAATTTCTTTTGAGCTCATATTCTTATTAAATTTGATAGAAATAACCCTTTATTGCTGGGATCCCCTCTCAATAAATGTTTATTAACCCCCTTGGAAGGTGCTGCATCTAATAAATTTCAAGATTTTATCACTGTTGCAACCAATTTCAAAAAATGGTCAATAAGAACGAACCCAAAAAAAAAAAAAAAAAAAACTATCGATATATCTACGGCAATTAAAAATTAAAATTACAAATCAGGAGAAAATTGATTCGAAAGCTAAGCCACGCTGCTCCTCTCCTTCCATCTCTTAACCATCTCCAACAAAATCTCGTTCCAAGCATCGATGGGCCCAGGCAAGCACCAATGCACGCAGTCATTCTGCACCCTCTCCTTCACCTCCCCATCCCCAAACGGGTTCGGGTTCATATAAGGACCCGGATGCCCATCAGCCCGCAACATCGCCATCGCCGTCACATCCAAAGCTTCAATCTTTACCCTCTCTCCACCCTCCTCCTCCGCCGCTGCCGCCGCCACCTCCTCGACCTCAACCCTCCTCATCTCCTTATCCATGTACTCCATCTCCTTCTCCCCTTCTCTGTACGGCTCTTTCCTCGGGCAAGCTCCCGCCTTATCCCACTCCCCTTCGAAATGCGCCGGCGAAAACGTCGTCACCGTTACAAACTTAACGGCCGAGTTCCGCGCTCTGACTCCTTTCAAAGCGGTTCGGATCGCTTTTCGGAAAACTTCGAAGAACCCAATTTCAGTGTGGTTGAATTCAGGACAGTGGTGGCAACCGAGGACCCGATCGTTTTCGTAGTAAATGGCCGGATGAAGGAACCAGTGACCAATTGAGAAGACCACGAGATCGATCCGGCCCAGCTCCGAGGCCCATCTTCGGTCCGCGCGTTCTAGAAACAATTTGTTATGGTTGAGCCCGGCAGACTTCTCGACTCCGTCGACGAGGAACGGCGACCAGAACACCGAGACGGTGGCGTTGTGGGACCCGAAAACCCACCGACGGAATTTATTATCGTCGCCGCCTCGATACACGAGCTCGGGGCTGGAGGCGGTTGAGAGGAGGCAGAGGAGGGATTCGAGCTGGTTACGGGCCATCGAGTCGCCGACGAAGGCTAAGTGCCGGTTTCGGATGAGGCTTAAGAAGGTTGAGGGGTCAAACGGGCCGAGGTCGCAGTTGTTGGGCCGCCAGCGGTAGTAGAGGTAGCCGGTGTCGGGGCGGCCGTGGGCCATGCAGTTCTGGCCGGCTTTGATGGTTCCGCAAGTGGTGCCGTTGTAGAGTGGGCCGTGGGCGGTGGGGGCCCACCGGCCTCGAGAGTAGTCGCACGCTGGAGGGGGCGGGTTTTGGGTCTTCCGACGGGAGGCGAGGGGAGGGGAGGTTTGGATGTGGGTGTTCGCTGGCCGTGGGAGTTGAGGGGGGTGTTGCTGACTGATGCCGAGGGGGAGAGGAGAGAGATAGAAGTGGAGGAGAGCGAGAGGGATGAGGATGTAGATGGCTCTTGAGATTATTTTCTTGGTGAGGGGGTGTGAGGGTTGGTGGTGATGGTGGATGTGGGGGTTTGTTCCCATTTTTGTTTTTGGGGAGGGGGAGAGAGCCGGGAGAGAGTGGAATGAGAGAGGGGCTCTATTTGGGGGGGTTGAAAAATTATTTGTTGGATAATAATGATTGGAGATGGGCATTAATTAACTATTTAATGCTTGTTAAAATAAGGAAGGCACAGCCGCACAGTCGGCACTCTCGTTTGTCCGAATTCAATCGAGATTGTCCATATGGATTCAACATGGAGTTGAGTTAACGACACTTAGGCTGTGTTTGGGAGATTACCGGGGGAAAGGAAGGAAGGGAAAAAATTTCCCTTCCTTCCTTTTCTCTT
The DNA here is from genome assembly GCA_037177215.1 of Asparagus racemosus. Taxonomy (NCBI): domain Eukaryota; kingdom Viridiplantae; phylum Streptophyta; class Magnoliopsida; order Asparagales; family Asparagaceae; genus Asparagus; species Asparagus racemosus. The sequence goes on from JBAKGM010000233.1 coordinate 29,822,707, forward strand.
CTTTACCCCTAAATTTGGGGGGTAAGATTTTTAGTCAAAATTCACTCATCTTCCCCTCCTCTACCCTTCTCAAAAAACTCACAAACAATGTTAAACCTCAAATTTCCCCTACCTTTCCCTTCTTTATCCTTCATCCAAACAGGCTGTTAAATACCTCCAGTAGTTTACTTCTCTTTCTAAGCGTGTTTCTTTTTTTTTTTTCTTTTTTTTTTTCCTTTCTTTTTGTAACCCCGAGATGGAGGAGATTTTCCTAAAGTTAGAAAGGACAAAGGAGGTGGAGGAGGTGTTTGGAGTCGAGAAGACCAAGAAAGTAGGAAGATGCAAAGACAGCAAAAGATGAAATCACACCATAGCTTAAGTTTTAGGATGTGTTTGGCAAACTACACAAAACTGGGTCAGGACTAGTCCTAGCCTAGTTTTGTGCTAAACCAATTTTCTTTTAGACCGGCCCCCCCTGGTTCAAAAGAAAACTGGTGTAAGGCCACTATTTTGGCCTATGAAAACAGAACCATATCATTTGCCAAACAAAAACTCTTTCAAAACTGGGTCAAATTTGAACCTGAACTAATTTTGAAAAATTGCCAAACACACCCTTATTGTCTACAAATGATCAATGCTATTGGATGGAGCCTAGATCTAGACAGGAGTCTAGACTGCATTTTTTAAAATGTGGTTGTGATGACAAGAAGACGTAATAAGGGAACAATAAGACAACTATAGATAAGGACGATAATACTAACACATTCAAAATAGATCAATATCTACTCTTGTTACGCTAGGGAAAGGCACCGACATGCAAAAAGAGGTTGCTCTACACAATCGTTTTATGGACGAAATTGAGTCATCACGGTCGTTTCACCCTACTTCACAACGAAATCTCCATAAGTCTCCAGCATTTTAGTATCATTCCACCCCAAATTTGATCCCTAATCTTGTGTCTGTGCATGCTAATTTCATACAGGTATATATTCCCAACTAAAAAGGATAGAGAGGGGATAAAAACTTTGATGTTTCCGTGTGGTAAAATTGATGACCAGTCAAAAGCCATCGAATAAAAATAGACGCAGTTCCATACAAAAAAAGTCGATCATTCACACACCACTTGCCTAGTTCTTTCTTTCTTACAAAGTCGCATAGGTTTGGTGGCCAACCCAAAATATTCCAAGCCGGATTCCCGTGTTCCAAGGAAGACTAAACCAAAAATATATATCACAATCTAACATAGATAAATTTCACAAAACACCTTGGAACTTTGGGGGGTTTCCATGGAACAACCCAAACTTTTTTCTATGGAACTGCGTCTATTTTTATAAACACATGCCTTGTAGGGTCTATCAGGAAAATTCTAAAGTTTACATGAGACCCCCCAAAGTTGAGGTTGGTTTTGTTGGGTTAAAACAAAGTTATGGGGGTTTCGGGGGGGTAATCCTCCAAAATTCAGGGGTGTTTTGTGAAGCTTTCCATCAAAAAAAATATATGGAAAGTGATGTCTATGGAAGTCTGAGGGTCGCTGGACACATTATGAGCCATGAGTAATCTAATTTTCTTTTCAGGCATGCCCATCTTTTCTTTACGAGCTCTGGTGCTGTTAATGTTTGTCTTATCTAACTTTAAATACTTTGATTAGAGATGGTAAATTTTATTATTCATACGTGGGGACAAGTCTTTGTGCCCATGATCTTCGATCCTTATTATTTAGTCTGTGGAGGAACATGGCCCCCATGTAAGACAGCACAACATCATGAGTCCATGACACATGACTGTGGATTTTTAAGTAGAATGCATTTGTATTACATCTCTATCAAATATAGGTATGAATTTTAAAATTGTCCAATATAGGCATCGAGATGCATTGATCTAGTGGTTGAAATATTTTGATTTGGTTAGTGGATCTAATGTAATCAAGATTCATACATCTAAATTCTTGGAAGGTTGTGCCCATTGTTGGGCTCTTATTGAAAATATTCAATTGTTATCCCATAAGATTACCCACTTTAGCAGATATGTTTTCATTATCGCAACGTATCATGTATCTATATCCATTTTCATAAATAGAAATCAGATTCAAATATGATAAATATTATATCGGATATTTATTTAATTTATAATATTATATCATGTATCTAATATATTATCAGTGGATTCTGACGATTCCTGAAAGTTTATTTATGAATCCATTATAAAGATGTTGAATCCAATAAAGATTCTGAATTCACCCAAAGACCAAATTGTCCATGAAAGAAAATTTCAATACTCATCAGATGTACATTCAAATTTTCAGTACGACTTGACCAGATTCTTTGTGGAAACAAATTATATATCATAGATACTACGTGAACAAAGATCTGTTGAGGAAACAGAACAATAAAATGCCGAGATTTTGGAGAAATATCATCATTCATTTGGATAGCTTTCTTATATGCTGACGCAGCGCGGAAGTGATAAACATCGGAATCCGCCAATGGGTGTACTCTGAATCCACAAAGAACGATCTCCGAATCTCCGAAGAACTTCAAATCCACGAAGAAATTTTAATAAGAGAAATTTTATTGATAAAAGTTATATGCCTCTAGGTTTTTACAAGACTCTTCTTAAATAGAAAAATAAACTAGACTTCTGCTACGACCCGAACTTTACCAAAAACAGAAATAGACTCGTACTATGACCCGAACTTTACCAAAAATAAAAATAAGAAAACTCTTCTTAAAAGACTCCCTATGATTAAAGTAGTAAATCGGTCAAATTTATAATCAAACCGGATTGACTTCGTAATCAAAACAGACTCCTAAAACATTAAATAGTAAAAAACTGACAAAAACTTTGATATCTGTCAATCCGGAGGGACTTTGGCAAAACGGACGGCGGCAAATCGAACAACGGTGGGTTTGGTTGACTCCGTCTCGAAAAACTACGCGATTTACATATATAATTCGTCCAATTCCGACGTACGGTTTGAAAAATACGACATGTTCTTCGTTGCAAGTTATTTTACTCGACCAGTCCCACGTTTGGGCTTGTGACGGTCCCGTTTCTCCATAAACATGTTCGCAGTGCGTTCTACATCATATGCTCTAAAGTTATGATTGGAAGTGGGGCACATACTTTCTTTTGGTTGGATAATTGGTGTGGAAACAATACCCTAGCTTCTTTGTATCGTAATCTTTACGCTCTGTGTGAGTATCAGTGGCTTTTAGTAGTAAGAAGATGGAGGATACTGAGAGTTAGTCTATCAGCTTTTGGAGATGCTGAACAATATTCAAATTGTTCAATTAAATGATGAGAAGGGCAAGAGAATGTGGATATGGGAACACAATGAGGTTTCTTTTTCTGTTAAATCACATTAGAAATTCCTGTTTGATGGAGGGGTGAGATGCAGTTATGAACTTATTTTGGCAGATTCCTTGTTCTCTCAACATTAAATTCTTGGTATGGTCAATCATTAACGATAAATAAAATCCAGTTCAATTTTAAAAGTTGGATCAATGAAAATGATTGGAAACGGCAACAAAATCTTCTCCTTCATCGTTCCAAAATACGAGAAACTTACTATAGCGGTAGCAATGCAGATTTCAAATACAATGACTAGCTAATTTTCACATCAAAGCGCACCCTCCCTGCACTGATTCTTGAAATGCCCGCTCTCGCCACAATTCCAGCAAACAACATTCTTCCTCGACCTCGACTTGCTCCTGTTCCCGTTCTGCTTTCCCCTGCCCCTCGACCTACCTCGCCCCCCGCTCTTCGCGGCCAGCGCCTCGTCGTCGAAGCGATTCGCCCCTCGAATCCCCCTCATCAACTCCTCTCTCAACAAGCTATCCCTAACGCGTTTCATGGTGACTACCCCATCCGGCGCGGAATTGCACAGGACAGAAACCAACGTCTCCCAACTACCCGGCAAAGAACCGAGAACGAGCAAAGCCTGCGCCTCATCGTCGAGAGGCGTCCCCATGCAAGAAAGCTGGACGAAAATGCTCTGCATCGCGCTCAAGTGCTCGGCCACTGGAGAACCGTCTTCGTACTTTAAATCAACGAGCTTCCTAAATAAAACGAGCTTGTTCCGGGCTTTGTTTCTTTCCTGAAGATCTTCTAGCTTCTTCCACAGTGAACGCGCGGAGCTCTCGGTTAAAACCTGCTCAAAAACGCCATCGTCCAGCCGTCGCAGAATGAAGCGGGTCGCTCTCTGATCCAACCTATTCCATTCGTCCATGGTCATCGTCGCTGGCTTGGCACCGACTCCTTCCAAAGGCAAATACAAATCATCGCGGTACAAAAGGTCCTGCACGGTAACTTTCCACAGGATCCAATTACTGTCGTTCAATTTAATCATGTCTGCACGAACCCGAACGCCGCTCGTTGGGTTAGCTTTTGAGGAAAAACGAGAAAACCACCGACTTCTGCGCTCAAGTGATCAACAAACTATGAAGATTTGAGAAGAAACAGACCATACAATGTTACCTTCAGCCTTCGGGTTGTTGTTGGCTCTCAGCGGCGGCGGCTTCTTTTGCTGCTCTCGGTTAATCAATTAAACCCCCAAATATATATGCTTCCTTTTATGAAGGAAACCCTACCTCTGTCCGATTCCTACCTTTCTCCCATTCCAAATAGGAGAGCAATAATTAGGGGAGTTGGACAGAAAAACCAACCTAATTAAAGAATGAAGCCCAAAGTGGGGAGGCTCGTTGGGCTGGCCCACAGAAAAACCAAACTAATCAAAGAATGAAGCCCAAAGCGGAGAGCTTTATTGGGCCTCTTGGGCCTGGTGCAGACAAGCTTGAAGAACAGATGGAATCCAGTCCCATTTTTAGCACGTGTAAAAAGGAAAATCCCATTATCTAAGAATGTTTTCAATCGCACTGTTTAACTGTACTCAGAAAAAAATATATATAGAGCCTGATGATCCCAGTTTGCCCCTGTAAAATACTAAATTGCATTTGCAAACCTTCTGAATTAATTTTTCAAACTCATCTTACCCTCTGAACTATTAAACCCGTTCATGTTTTTCACCCCGGAACTATCACTTTCACCAAATAAATCTGTTTAGACTATCACGTACTGTACTACACTACTCCACACAATGGTTTCCATGACTTGCACATGAGTTTAGATACGCATATCAAAGTTGAGCCCATTCACGTCCGTGCAAGTTAAAAAGGACGATGAAGGGATAGGAAGGAGAGAGGAAGAGAGAAAAAATGTAAGAGATTAAGTATAGACCGAAAGATACATTAGCAACCAACTCGATCTTTTTCAGGTCCCTACAGAGTTTTGAGCTTGCAAATTCTACATCTTTATCGTTAATGCTTGTGAATCGGCCCGCCGCCTGTACATAGAACCTAGTGCATTTAAGTAATTGTAACGGAACATAAAGGGCAACCCAAAAAAAGGAAATAAAACTCGAGAGCATCTCAATCAATTCTCGGGGGCGCATTTCCCAAAATAATTATTGCCCCCACCACTAAACAACAGACCGCAAAAGCAAGAAAGAGGGAGAGGAGACCAAACGACACATCTAGATCTGAACGCAGCCCCCGCAGCAGCTGATCGCATCAGCTTTGAAGTCTTAAAAGGAGCAGTTTTTGTTGGGTTGGGGACATGGAGGTGGAGCCCAAAATGACCAAAACAAACATGTATTCTCCTTTGAATAACCATCATGATGACGCGTTTCCAACTTTGCCCTGCCCTTTCTTTAATGGCGAGGGCAGCGTCAGGTGAGGAATGGGACGCAAGTGAGGGAGACAGACGAGCGTAGAAAGAAAGAGAGAGGAAAAGGGGCGGTTCGTATGATCACAGACTGTCAAAAGTGTCGTGGATCCTGAAAATGAAATGAATTAGTAAAGTCACAGGCAAGTACTGTTTCCTTTCTTTTCTTGTAGCGTCCTGTCCACATGCTAAGATGATGTAAGCCAAGTTCGGTAAATTTGAACTTTGTAAAAAACTTCAAATGACTACGTGATATAGATACCCTCAAATAAAACAAACATATGAAAACTAAAAAAGGACCTGCTCTGGTCCTAAGAGTGCAGTAAATTAGAAAGTCCAATATCAGATGCTAGGGCCCCCTATTTTGTGGCTCAGAAAGGTGATGGCACGTGATCCGTAGCGAAATGAAACTCTCAAGCAGCAAGCAATCGATACATTGCAACCCATGACAGCAAATTGGTAAACATAGAAACCCCAGAAGAACGGTCAACCGGCTGAAATCATTCCACTTCTGATTCTCTCAAATGAATTTGTACGTTAAATGAATCAAATATGAACATTCGTTTAAAATATATCTGTTATAACATTATGCTACGTTTTAGTTGTTTTTATTATATTCTAATTTTCAGAGGCTTCTCCTAAACATTCAAATTACAAATATCTGTGTCATTACCTTGAGGTAATAATTGTCAGTTATTAATTTTAATACTATTAAACTCAAAATAATAGTAATAAACGAAAAGAATATGAAAACATCAATATTTGATTTGTTTTCTAGCCTGGCTTTAGTTATATAAACCTGGTAAATTGCATGCAGCAGCTTTCTTCACAGTTGAGTCGCTCCTCAAAACTATCTGCAAGAGAAGGAACAATCAAAGGGACAAGGCAATTGCTGAAACTATGAAACATTTCAAAGGAGATCGCGTGATATCTCAACATTTACAAGAATTACAGTAAAGTATGATTTCCTCTCGTGTTCCCACATCATACCCAAGGCAAACACCGGGAAGCATGCCCCTTTTTCTTTGTTTATATTAAATTATGACCAAGCATCAAGAGAAGTGTACACCCGCCGGTGTCCTGCAGCATGAGTTGCAATACCATTAGTACGCACCACAATGGTGTAAATAGAAGTGTTAATTATAGTTGGAGATTAGTCAATTATTACCCTTAAAACTTTTTTATTAGCACTTAATCCCCTGATATCGAAACGGAGTTATCTTCTCGTTATTGGTACATGGCATGTAACATCAATGTGCCGTAGAGAGATCTCCTGATATTTCATTGCGTTGCAGCGAGATCTCCACTTTTATTACAGGGGTTGATCACACACGCCCCTAGGGATAACAAAGAGATAACTCTATGTTGACATCAGGCGATCTGTCTCAGGCAATCAGGCACACCTCTTATTGATATCGAATCACTCATAGATTCATTCCAAGTGCAATAAAAAGTTGGGAGTAACTACTGACTAGCTCCCTATGTAGTGAAGAGGGTGCAAACTGCAATTAACCCCGGATACAATTAGTCAAAGAAAGAAAATACTTACCCGAGACTCATCAAAGATTAATGCATCCCATTGAGGTCTCCCTTCTACTGCCATGAGTGCTTGTAAAATCTCTCGTCCCAAGGGCCACCTTCTCTTTCCTTCCTCTTTATGCCACCACCTGATGCCTGACACATCCTAGCCTGCTCCTCTAGAAATGCTTGCGAATTGGCAATAGGAAGCTGCCTCGACGATGCTGAAGGCAGTAATCTATCCTCTTTTACATCTACATCTACACTTCCTGGACCTGCATTGAGATCAAGACCTTGCTTTCCCCACTTTACAGCATTGCTGCTTCCTTCAGGAACACTCACCATGTATGGCCTTGTATAGTGAGAAGGAAACGCAGGAAAGCAGGAAGCTGCAGTCAATGAAGAATCAACATATGTTGTAGGGCCACCTGAGAAAGAAGTTGAAGCGAGAGGAAAGCTAGTGCCAAAAGGGAAGCTAGCAGCAGCATACGGGAACGCTGGAGCATGGGAAAAAGCCATGGCCGGAGACGATGAAAGCACTGGGCTCCTGTAAACGTCACCAGCAACCGAACCCAAAATCCTCTGAGATACAGGAGCTGCAACTATCGGATAAGTCTGCTCTACTCTATCAGGCAAAAATGACGGTATTGCAACAGCTGGGTAGGAGTTACCAGGGGGGTACCATGATGAAACATTTCCCATTTCCATATTGCCCATCCTGAGGTTAGAGAGTGAGGGCAAGAATGGCATGTTATTACTATTCTTTGAAGGTTGAGTTTTTAGTAGAGTCTCTGCACCGACTTCATCAGTTCCAGGTCCATTGTTTAGATCAAAATTCCTTAACATATTCGCCTCCCCATTGGGGAATCCTCCAGACGCCGGTTTCACTGGCATAAGTGAGACTTCTGATCTACTCCTGGTGCTAGCTGAGAAATGCCCGTTATCTGCACTTTCATCCACTTTATTCAAGTCAAGATCTATACCACCAGCGCTACGTGTGGGTGCATCACGATTGCTAGAGCCAGTGGTCTGCGGAGAGCTGTGTGATGCCCCATCTTCAATTTCGTCAGCAACATTAAGATCAATGTCCAGAGGAGGGCGTCCCTGCTTCACTGCAGAAGTATCTGATGAATGTATATCAGATGTATTGAGAGGCATCTCCAGGATTTTTCGGGGTTCTGCTGGACGGAACGCACTGGTGGCAGCTGAACCTTTCCATCCAGGCTCCCCCTTACTCTTCAGTAAGTTTTCAGGCGGCACGAATGGACCTTTTGCAGGAGCAGCCACTGTGATTGGAGCAGGCACACCATTAGACATAGAACCAGGTGCAAAAGGAGAAAAACTGGGCAAACGAATTGCATGGGAACAAACTGGTGCAGGAGAGATGAGGTGATCGTTCTGGTTCTCATCATCTCCCAAGAAACCCTCGTTTAAATCAAAGTCAAGTTTTGCCCCTTTATCAGGCTCAGAAGCAACCGAAGCAGATGAGTCTTCAGCAAGAGATGCAATTTCCTCCCTTTTATCTGGTTCAGCTCCAGACGATTTCGAAGCAATAGGTTTAGCACATTTTTCGGATTCTTCAGTTTGAACAGCTGGCAATGGCTCACAACCACCTGACTCAGAAGCCTTCTTCTTGTTTAAAATCTCATCGACCTGGGAACAGGTGTCAAGAGAAACTGCAGCTAATTCAGCCTGCGCATTACTTCTAGGAGAAAGAGCAGCTTGTTCTTTCCTCCCACTGTTACTAGGACTTGAGCTATTCTCCTCCACTTTATCTGATTTCTTAACCGTGCCCACATCAGCAATTTCTGAAATAGAAACCTTATGGGCAATCGATGAAGGTTTAGTCTCACTGCAAATTCTATCAGCATTCTCGGAATGATTTTCCACAATAGGAGGTTGCACCTGGTCTTTGAAGGTGGCACCAGTAGACACCTCAGTAACTGAAGGAGCAGAGGGCACCGACTCCTCAGCTACCAACCTATCAGGATTCCTATCAGTAGTGGGAATGTCGTTGTCATACCCATCACCCAAAGTGTTGCCGACTAAATCAGAAGTTTTTGTACTGCTTTCTGCAATCTTTTCATCACTGCAATCACCTGGTTTGTTATCATCCACTGTTGAGTGGTTGGCTACCCTGCTCTCCAATTCTTCCTTCATGTCTGCAGAAGTACAGGCAGAAAAGCATCTGTCAGTTAATACTTCTTCTGATTTTTCCTCAGACCTCACCATAAATTCTGCAGTTTCATACAAATTGATACTGGAAACAGGAAGGGGTAAAATATGCTCACTTGTCAATTTATTTTCCCGAATAGGGGAGACAACTTTGTTGTCACCCTTCCCTTGTTTTGAGGAGTCAACATCTAGAATTTCATCAGACTGGTGATCATTCAGCATCACACCATCTTCACATAAAAATCTAGACTTAGCCTCGTCGTTAGCAGCACAAGGTTCCTCTTTAGGAGATGCAGAACGGGAAGCCAAGTCCGATTTAGAGATTTCTCCAGCAGCCACATTGGCGAGAAGATTGATTCCAATATCATCCCCTGCAGACAAAGAAGCACTAGCTTCACAGTACTTAGCACAGCTTTCGACCAGTGCATTTATAGAGCTGAAGGAATTTCTTGATCTGGGTTCAATTAATGAGACTCTCTCCCCATTACCGGATGATGAACATGGAGCTCTAGGTACGTCTTGCCCCCTCCCTGTTTCATCAGCACTTCTCTGTTCATCAAGAACAGCTGCCGGTGATTCTGCATTCACGCCCATGGAAATATGAGATTGACAAGCATCACCTTTTAATTTTATTTTTCGATTAATATGATCACAATTATCAGGAGCACCAGGAGAGAATGTTCTGCTACCTGCGATTGAGGGATCCTCGAGAGAACCACCATTTGCACTCCGTGATGGGCTACGACCAGGATTAGGAAGCCTAACAATCAACCTATGGCTATTGCCATACTCCATACTGGGTATGTCATGTGCTCTTTCAGATGACAATCCTTTTTCAGATGACAATCCAGATTGACTAGAGGCTTTATCCCCAGATGTATTCCTGTTAACAGAGACCGACTTAGTAAGATTACTTTCCTTCTGAACTCCAAAAACACTACTGGCCGAGAACCCATTGCCCGGCCTACGGTGGCGAGAACTGCCAGAAGTCTTGCTTGCACTCATTGACCCAGCAGTCGAGCTCCTAGCATCCTCCTTCCACAAAGAACCTGTCTTAGCATGATCACTAGAACAAGACTGGCTATTGTTTGGAGACTGACTGGAACTGCTGCTCTTCTCCTCTTTCACTGTAGACAGAGGCAAATCTGAATTTCCACTACTACCAGCTCCTTTGCCTGGTGAATCCTTCGAGTTAATTGACAGGGATGCATGCGAAGGTGATGGCAACTTCAAAGAACCTGATGCTACTGGTGTCAACTTCACAATAGCATCCGTGTTGCCAGGCTTTCCAACTAGAGTTTTACACATGGATGCCTGAGTATTAGCGGTTTTGTTAGTTGCTTCAGTTGATCCAGAACGCCTGCCCCCGGCATGAGGAACTTCTTGAACACTTGGCTTTCCGGGCCATGTTACAGCCTGGTTTGATGCGCCAATCTTTGCATCATTGATCTTTGTCATTTCTGCATCAACTCGCTTCTTCCATACGTCAACAAGGCTCCTGGCTTTCTTCTGGATATCAAGGTTTTTATGGCTGCGCAAGTGATTCACAGACTTGCCAATGTTACAAGTCTGTAAAGCATTAAGATTTACTGGTAATTTATCAAGTGCTCGAAGCAGAGCTAACAGAAGCACGTCAGCACCTTTATCACTATCCTTCGGACTACTCCCGTCGCCAGTTTTCCCTTTGTGGGCCTCCTGAAGCCAATCATCCAAAACAGGCACACCTCTAAGCTGAACAAATCTACTAAGGCACTCAATTCTATCAGTAGCAGCAATCACATCTGCAAGCAATATCTTACCAGCCAGATCAATTTTTTTCTCAGTCCTGTCAAACTGCATAAGATGCACCAGCTTCTCAACACTTTCTGTAGTTGTTAGAGCTCCTTTTTCTGTTAATTTTGCAATCTCGGCTTTCGTCGTAACTTCAAATCTAGAACTAATAGGTTCACCATCCTCTTGCTTAGTGGAACGTTCTCGCTTTATAGGTTCAGTTCCCTGATCACCCCCTCTCTCCCTCTTCTTCCCCTTCACCTGGGAAGGGAAGGCAGTGCCACTATTCTGTACACTCTCAGTACCAGATTTTAACTGCTGAGATGTTGGACCATTCAATGATTTTGGAGAACGCCCTCCTGATTGCACTGCTGCCTGCATTTCTAATCGTGTCTTGTCCAATAATTGATCTACTTCTTCCTGTCGCTCCTGGAAAATTAAAAGACAGACAAGGAAACTGAGTCGTGATATAACTTTAATATAATACAACTACCTTTCAGCCAATCAACATCATAAAACTTACATTGATATAGTCCTGGTCTGTTAACCACCATAAACACTTGTTTGCAATGTCATATACTCGCCTGCAAACAAACGATGATATCCCTGAAGGAAGTTCAAGACCCTTACGAAGGAAAGCAACTTTACAAGGATGGAGCAATGAAGCAGCAGGTATCACGTCCTTGTGGAATGAGTAAAATACTTCGTTTGGTGCTGCTTCCAGTAATATGCCTTTCCCAAGCTTAATGTCAGCTGGTCGATATAGCCAATTTACACACAACTTAAGACAATCCTCCTTGCCTGCTGTAAACCACCTTATAATTCCAATAAAAGGTGGGGCGTTGCCAGCCTGAAAAAGTGCACAATCCCCCACTTGAATCTTGCGGCCGTCCTGTCAAACAAACAGCAAGTTTAGAATAAATAGAAGAAATAACAGAAAAGAAATCCAAACTTCATGTATGAGTAGAAACAGACAAGGGCCAATGCCAGAAACGATGAGGAATATCCTCCAAAAATTCTGATGACAGGCATAACATCTACAAGATTAACTGGTACGTTTCGTAAAGAACCTCATACAGTCTCCAGTCTATACTTCAAATAGGTAACTCAATAAAGCACTGCATAACTACAGTGGATTCAAAAACTCTAAGCTAAAAAGAAAATGTCATATCAAGCTGTAAGTTCTAGTAAGATTAAGAAAGAAAAGACTTATTAGCAGCATCAATTACAGACTAGTAAATAAAACGAATTCCAAGTCGATGGAAGCAGATGCTTCATGTAACTAAACAATTTTCATGTATCTTTAGAAAGAGGTGGAACAAAAAATAAATAATAAGCTACTGTGGAAAACAATCTTGCAGAAAACAATTGGTAACCTAGAAGGCCCGGAAGGCCCAAAGACAGAAAATCCACTCATCATTTAGACGGAAAATAATCAAGTAATCTGAATTTTCAATAACAATCACAAAATCAAAGTAGAAGTGGAAAAAATCTTCAAATTGCCAAATGAAATTTGCCGAGCACCACATGAAAAATGCAAGTGACAAAAATCTAAATGAATTTCACAATTCAAACACATAAGTGTCCATATTTATCTCAGAGAATAGCCGCAAGTTCATCAAGCAAGGATAAAAATGCCACTTGGACTGAAGTTACAAGAATATGTGTATAGTGCATACTGGCACATATTATAACAACATATTGAGGCGATAATTTAGAGTTGAATAATCAAATGCATGCCGTTTCGACCAAACATGTAAGAAATAAATATATTCATGAATCACACATGTATTACAACCTATGTTGCACGCATGCGTGTGCGGATACAGACAGGGGGCATGGCTATATACATATGTATTAACCATATAAGATCGATCTTGTTTTTCATGCACATGCTATGAGAACTAAAATCCTTATACCAAAATCAATATGCCACTTGTTCTTTAACTAGATACCCGAGCGACCTTTTTAAATCATACTTATGAACTAAGTACGTGCTAAAATGAACCTGTCCCAAGTCCAATGAGTTCTATAAATTTGAGATGAAGTGTACGATATACGTATCAAGAAGTGTATCACGTGTTTTTTGAATTAAAGTGTGTTGTATAATTGAGTACATGTCTGACTCAATGTATTTATATTGATTAAAGACGTGTCCAAGAGTGTCAGACATGGTTCCAGACATGGTTCCAGACATGGACACGGGAACCTAAATGAAGTGTCCAGGTAACCTAGATTACAACATCTTGAAGCAAGACATTAAGATTGATTTCAGCAAAAAGACTATATCTATTAGCTTCAAATATAAACTCAAAACAAAGTTATCATCCAAAACCTTTTATCATAAAGTGGTGTACTATGGAAAAGAACCCATAAGATCCCTGCAGAAGAATATGTATTACAACATCTTGAGCAAGACTTCACCACACATCAACTAGTATAACTGAGATACCAGTGAAGTACTGAAGCAAACAGTCAATGCACAACTACTATTTCAAGATACGACTCAAGAAAACTAAATGAAGTAGTTACACAGAAAATTCAAAAAAAGATCTTTTTTCAGAGCATGGTTTTCCTAATGCAACATTCACCTCATGATGCAAAAGGATAACCAGGCATACTAGTGGGGTTTGTTTCATAACCACCAAAAGTAAATATGCAAGAGAAAAAAGTCAAACACAAAGATCAAAATAGAAAACAACTGAAAGTGATATTGGTCATAACTTCCATGCTGCTTTCAAGAAATCTTATCTATTAGTTATCAAACTTAATTTAATAAGATGATAGATGGTTCATAAAATTATGTGCATTATTTTTTTGTTATGGGGTGGAGGGGGAGGAGGATAGCTTTACTGCTACACTTTGACATTGATGGAGATGATAACATAATTATCTGGTAGAAGAGAAATTTAAACTGGATGTGGACATTCGTTTTCACATGCCTCATGAGATATACACTACAGCAATTATGACACACTTAAATACAAGAAAGGTGGCGGATATGGACAAGGTTACAGACATCACATAGTAACCACTCCTTTCCTCTCCAAACCCTGACTCTCCCTTCAGTTTTCTACAACAACTAGCACCTTTCTCTCTTAGTATGTCAAGGTTGTCAATAGCATACCGACACTTACAGTCTTATAGCAACTAACTTCCAAGAATGAGAAAAAGGAACTTTCAGAATAAGGATAAGGAAGATTCAACAGTCATTTGGAACCCAAAAATTATTGATGATGAGAAGGAAACACAGATACACACAAATCCTTCAAAGTATCAAGGATCTATGATCATATCATGTAGCGCTGAAATCACAAGAACTACACCTTCTACATTATACATTTAACATTTACTGGCAAGGTTTAACCAACTCTGAGCAGAAAACTGCTGCAAGCCTCAAATGGAGATAGGGGGAAAAATTCAGATACAATATGTATTCAAGATTGAAAGGAAATGAAATGTTCTACAATTACAAATATCAAGCTAAGATTTTCTTTTGGTTATTAGGCTTCAATCATATCCCAGAGAGTATTGGCAATTCCCCATAACAAATATTATCGCTTATTCTCTTTGAATAGTCTTCTCTAGAATGTATGGAGGGTTTCTAATCTGCTAGTTTTCTTGAATGATCTCAAAAGGAATTTGCAGTAAGAAATATTTTTCCTACAAGTCAAATGCTTGCCAAAAGCATCAATAAGGTAGAGTGAACACATCCCCTAAGACATGAAAAATCAAAGAAGAAGAAGAGACAATAAAACTGGGGATACTGACTAACATTTTATATGAGGTATACAAAGAAATGGAAAGAAATATGTGAAAAGGTCCATGATGACTGGCTAACTATTAAAAGAATTACTATCATGAGTAGCAATGGTCAAGTATACTATGACCATGATAAGTGATGAAGATTAAAGACAAGATTATTTCTCAAGTGAGGCAACCTGCACTGTAAATTACATAGAGTGACAATACAGCCCCCTCTCTGGACCATGTTTAGGAGTTTCATTCTAATTAGTTGAATGCAAGCACTGGTTGTGTTTAGTTTCAAACATAAATGACTATCCAACATAACACCTATTGACAGTCTGGTTACTTTCACGTCAAAAAATTTCAACAAAGAGTCATGCTAATTAAATTGCACTATTAATACATTAATACTACTATTATAACAATAAGGTGGATCTCTTGTTTCAATATCGATTCCAACACAGACTAGAGGATCCTCACCCACCTTTTGTGATTCATTTGAGCACAATAATCGTACCAAAAACTTAGTAGTACAAACCTTACTTTTTGGCAAAACAAGACCAAACAAAAATTTAAACCATGATGCAAAGCAGATGCTTAATGGGAAATTCCGAACCAAATGGGAAATGCACGTCACACTCTGATTGCCTACAGCTACGGTAAATAACAATAGCTTTCAGGTTCAGCTGCCCAAGGAGAAGGGATAATCAAAGCAAAAAAGATATAAAGGATTTTTCCCAGAAATCACCTTTAAAATGGGGTCATTCTATAGAAACCACATTTGATTGTTAATCTATACAAAAACCACCTTTAAAATGTTTTTGTTGCAATCAATCGCCTGGGCCCACCTTTCAGTCAAGTTTTTCGGTAACTGACCCTATGTATCCTCCATTAAGGATCATCTCCCTAATATATTTAATATTAAACACCTAATCATTACAACAAAAACGGAAAAAATTGATTTAAACGTGAGTTAAGGTGGTTGATTGCAACAAAATACAGTTTCAAGGTGGTTTATGTATAAATTGATAATCAACGGTGGTTTCTATAGAAGGACCCTATTTTAAAGGTTGTTTCTAGGAAAAATAGTCAAAAGATAAAAGGCTGATGACCACCAATATATCAGGTTCAACATAGAAGAAGTGAATGGAACTAACAGAGTTAAGATGAAGCCAACAAGAAGTTTATAAACAGCTAACCAAACATAGAACGCGGCATATCCTAACTCTCAGTTCCGATATTACTCAAACATCAAATTTCCACTGCTAGAATTTCACAACAAAGGCACTGTAACCTCTTTAAATGTACTCTAATCTAATCCAGCACACACTTTTCCATCTAAATATCATAATAATAGTTCAACAAAGATGAATTCAGCGAATAACACAAACTGCGACCCAAATCCCATCCCCCCCCCCCCCCAACCCAAAAAAAAGTTAGCTTCCAACACGAAATCCAATCACAATCCTACCCACTGCAATCAAAAGAGCAGCCTTTCGACTTCCCAAACAAAAAGCCCCCAATCAGACGTCAAAACCCCCTGCTCGATCAAAATCAATCAAAGGCGGTGGTTTTACCTTGACAAAAGAATCGACCGAGCCCTGAATCGAAGAATCCGACGACGGAGACAATGATGAAGACGACCGTACGACTACTGGTGGTCCCGGAGCAGGGACAGGCCACATGTGCCGCCTCCGCCGCTTCCAGTTCTCACTTTCCCTTCCATGCATATCCCTTCTTCATCTTCCCTCCTTGTTTGAACCATCAATTCCAACTATTTCCCCCCCAATCAATCAATTCCCCTCGACGCCAAATCGAAACCCTAGAATCAGAACCAGCTTCTGCAGCTCATCAAACCCTAGATCCACCCCGCTCTCGCTCATCCACGCTGGCTAAAGCTAGATACGGGAGACACGAAACCCTAATTTCTCCCTCCGAGAGATTCCGATCGGATCGGAGGCTGCGGATTCGGATGATCCGATAACGAAGGGAAAAATGGAAGGAGGAGGAGTGAAATTAGCGGCTAAATCGAAGGAACTTGGGAGAGATTTGGGTCGCGAATTTCGCGATCTGACGCCGAGAAAAAAAAGAGAGAGAAGAACGCGAGGAGAGAGAAAATTTGGGCAGGAGAGAGAGAGACCGAGGGGTGAGGGGCCTTTTGTACTGATTTTGTTTTGTCTTTGTAATTATAGAATAATAGAGGGACGCACGGAAGCGCGCAAGGGTTGCGGCTAACATACGCGGGTGGGATACAGAGGGCGTGTCTGGGTTTGACCGTGGGCAGATGGGAGTAACAACCCCAATTGTTTGCCGGCCCTCCCCGCGCTATGTCCGAGATGACGCGACTGCGTAGTGCTAATTTGCGCTAGCGACATTTTTCTCTTTCTTTTAGGGGCCTTTTTTTATATTAGTGCCTTAAATTAAATTTTTAATATTTTAAAATTAGTTTCTTAAATCATCTGAATGATTATCTGATTATCTGGCTCCTTAATTCTAATAAATTGCTTTATCCAAACTGATTCATGTATACTGAAAGGACCAAATTAAAACAACTTATGTATCATAATTGGAGGTTTCAATGATTTAGAGGGTTAATTTTAAAATATTAAAGATGCAAGGGACTAATACAAAAACCACGTCTTTTATTTCTTGGATGAGTGAATAAATTGGAGATTGATTCTATAATCTTGTATTGAAAAGTCAATACATTCATTAAGTTTGTCCGATAAATTTTGGAAAATTACTGGGTAGAATTTGGGACAGGGTTGGATCCAAGTCAAACTAACTTTTAAAAATAGTGTGAGACAAAAAGAATAATGAGGAGAATGAACTTTTTTTAGCACGCGCAAAGAAGTAAGAACTTCAGCTAAAATGTTGAGTTTGTCCTCCAAGATACTGAGATTTTTTTTAGACCACACGGAACTAACCCCCTCTCTGTCTAATGTTACTAAGAATTATCCAATGAAGCACATTTTAAAATTTTTAATAGATTCTCCAATTTTTGAAGTGGGTTTTACAAGTCCAGCAATTTCTCATATAATTAATATAGTTTTGTCTAAAAAATGTAAATCTATCGAGTTTTTTTATCTCTTCATCCTACTCATATTCGAAGGTTGATTATTTTATGTGTCTTTGATCTTGATAAGAAATAGAGAGACAACAGCAAATGGTGCACTGAGATTTCCATCTCCATTGTTTGGTAAGCAATAAGCTATAATATTTGTTGCGC
>JBAKGM010000233.1:29840945-29857495 GCA_037177215.1 Asparagus racemosus
AGAGACAACAGCAAATGGTGCACTGAGATTTCCATCTCCATTGTTTGGTAAGCAATAAGCTATAATATTTGTTGCGCGCCATTTGGACTGCATGAAATCGATACAAGCCATTGCATTAACTAAGATAACTAAAGACAGTGGTTGTTTCGTTCACATGAAATAGACTATACAACGGTAAAATGTTGCAAAAAGTTTTTTCTTTTTGACGTTTGGTTTGCATCAACGTAATTGGTTATTGTAGTTAGATTTATATTTTTGTAATAAAATACTGTAGCATTAACTTAATAAAAATAAAAAACTAATGTCATCTTATCAAATTAGTGAAATATAAGTAAAAAATGCAGATCTTGTTATATTGCACAGAAACAAACAATTGATTTGTGATGAATATGCATTTCCTATGATGAAAAGATGCAAAACTAATAGTTTTTTCAACTAAATAAATACATGATTTGTAATGGAAAGTACATTTGTAGTTAGAAAAATGTAAATATCCAAATGACGAAATTGAGGTATATTCCATGTAGCAAATAATTTCTGCATGCAACATTTGTTGAAACTATAATTGAAGTGTACTAAAATAGTCGCTTACTCTCACACCTCATTTGATGCACATGAATGAGTGTGAATGAAATACAATTCTAACTTTTTATTCATGCCTACCAAACACGATGTGTTTTTGAATGCTAGAAATGTTATTCCCACTTCTTATCAAATCCCACTTCATGTGAGAATTGCTATTCCTAATGAGTTATCAAAAAAAATTAATATTCCTATTTTTAAGTGGGAATGAAAATAATAAAATAAATTATGGATATGCCATTCTTAAAAATTGTTGATGTCAGTTATCGAACAGGGGGTTTATCTGTAGATTATAGTGGTGTTAGGGTCCTCAAGTTCCTCAGATAAATGGTTCTCGAGCCCGCTGTTCTCTCCTACACATGAAAAGTTCGTGAGAGGCCAGAGTTGGGTTCTCCGATTGTTCCTCCGACGACCAAAGCAGTAGTTGAACTTGAATGAGAAGTAAAAAGACAAGTAGTGAAATTTTGCTCAGAGTTGCGTGGAAGCAGAAAAAGTTGTCTTAAGTAGTACAACTTCCTTTTATAGTAGATCGGAAAAGGCAGATAGGTAACTTCGGCAGAGTCAAGACAGGCAGCTGACTCGGCAAATACCTTATAGGTGTCGCCCACTAGAGAGGGTGAGTCATCCGGCGTTTAATGTAAGGGTGACAACAGATGCTTTGTGTTGACTAAGTCGATGAGTCATGGATTATAGGGGCTAGAGCAATGATGACTCTGATAGCGTATTTAAGGCAAGGTTAGTTGACTGTTGGTGGGAGATTCGAGGGCACACCGCCTCTAGACTATGCTTTGTGAGTTGGACGATAAGTACCGCCTTTCTAGTCGGCTACGCAAGTTGTCAGCTAGATAGTAGGCCGAGTGTTGAGGCCCGTAGTCTCGATCTGGTGGGATGTCGACAAGTAACACATTTTTAGTTGAATATGTAGTTCATTTTCAATCATAACAAAAAATACTTATTTGCAACACATGACCATTGTAACAAACGAAACCCTAGAAGTGAAAATAAAAAATATATTTTCTATAATAAAAATTAACGTCCAAACAAGAAAGTTGAAGTTGATTTTCAACAGTAAACATTTTCTGCAGCGTTTAATGTATTTATAATTGCACTATACTAATAATCCCTTTATCTCTTTAACTTTAAATTACCTCTTCATTTAAATATTAAAATCACATGAAAATTTCCTGCCAAATCACATGACAATCAGATACATTTCAAAAATCACAAACAAATTAATTTGGTTATATTCTTGAAAATTTTGATTATAATTTTCTTTCAAAACAGCCCCTGGTACAATTCAGCCTTCCACAATTCATCAACAAACCCATATTCATATCTGGATGTTAAAAAGCGAAAAAGGAAACCCAAAGCTGCCCACTTCTCCACAGCCCTCGAAGAACCAAAACGCCAATCTGCTCCCTCCGTCGCCGCCTCCTCCGTCGCCGCCGTCGATGGGACTCGCCGACTCCTCCGGTACAAAACCTCTCCCCTTCTTACGTGATTTATTGACAATTACTGAACAAAGTAAGATCAATTACAGATTGGACCATTGGCCGCTTCTTAACCCTAACGACGACCTTCGGCGAGGAGATCAATGGTCAGATCATCACCTACGATCGCCCCGCAAATTTCCTCGTTATTCAAGAGGGAAGCTCCAACGATGGCCCTCGACGAAAAGTCCGGCTCTTGAAGGCTAATTACATTGAAAAGTTCACTTATTTAGGGCAGGGCGAGGATCCTCTCGATCTTAATAAGTGCTATCTTGATCTTAGTGCTCTGCAGGCGAGAGAGGAGACTGCAGTCAGGTAATTTGTTCTTGTTTCGCTGAGGATTTTGATGTTTTGTTAGTTTGATTGGATGAGTTGCAGGCAAGCAGAGGTTGAGGCCGAGAGGATTGGAGTTGGAGTTAGCAGCGAGGCCCAGAGTATTTTTGATGCATTGTCTAAGACGTAAGATTTTTTTTTTTTTTTTTTGGGGTTAATTTGAAATTGCTTCTTGTGACTTTCACTAGAATTAGTTAGAGATCTGATCCTACTTTAGAAATAGTGTAATCATTTAAAGGGGATTTGTAGAATCCATTAAGATGTGGAATATATTAGGCATAGATGCAGCATAACTCAAAGTGGAAGTGTAAAAGGATTAGTACAGGAGAGGGACTTTGAGCTGCTGAGTTCAGCTTGATGTGATTGAAATTCATAATCAGCATCCAGACATTTTGTCGTATAGATGAACTATGTCTTTAGATAACTTTTTTTTAGGGAGCAATTTTATTATTTCATGAACCCTTATGGGATCTCGAAAGATGATGAGATTACATATACCTGGAACTGGAAGACAATAGGAGGAATCTGGAGGATATTTGTGATTATTAATTGTGATATTTACAACAGTATAAGGAGATTTAAAGAAGCTTTATGGTTCACTCCGTCCTCTCAATCTTTAAGATGATTCACTTGTAGACAAATAGTAATGTTAGGTTATCAAATTCAAACGAAGACTACTTCAGAAAGTTTTTGGAGTGGGAGTCGGATATGTCAGAAAGGTCTTGCCACTTCAGTTTGTTATCCGTGTTATTGATTGAAAAAATGTTGCTTAACAACTTCACGACATCTTAATTTTCTAGGTAATGAAGTTTATGATGGTATTAGCAATTGGGATTTGTGGCTCAGCCCCTTCCCTCCCCACATTTTGTTTTTGAAACGTATTTGCATGTGCTCTGGATGGTTTTGCGAGGGTAATGGGGTTTCATTTTATGCCACTTTGCTTACTTTACTATTATTTTTGCACCTAATAGCTTGAGCCTTTTGGACGTTGTGGATATTTTAAAACCTTAATAGTTTGTACATTTGTATAAACTTACGACAATGTTGTAAATAGCGGGCAATTGTGGCACAATTGCGTTAGCTGCCCTTGCCCGCGATCATTTTGGCCATAGCGGTGAGGAAAAGCGCCGATGATCTCTATTCATTTGAAATAGCAAAGAAAAGTATGAAATAGCGCTCAAAAGCCGTTAATAGTGCTTTTTTTGTTGAATTTTATAAAAAACCGGCCCGAATTAAAGCCGAACCCGACCCTACTTATAAAACCCACTCTCTTTCTCTTCTATATTCAATTGCCTCCGCCTCTTTCTCAAAAAACCCTAACTGGATCTCTACCTCTCTCTTTCTCTTTCTCTTCCGTGTTCGATGAGCTCCAAACGCCTTCTCCGCCTCCTCTCCAGATCCTCTAACTCCTCGATGAGCTCCATCTTCTCTTCTTGACGCTGCAACAATCAACAATCTCCTCGATGAGCTCCATCTCCATCTTCTCTCTCCAGATCATCCATCTGCCTCTGCTTCATCTCCTCAACAAAGCCCTGCCCTCAATGAAGCCCTGTCCTTGCATTGATTTTTCTTATTTTTAGAATATTTTAATATATTTAAATTGGACCGCTATTTGACTATGCATCATTTGCCACTATTTTGCCGCTATATGCGCAAATAGTCTTAGCAGTGCCTCACCGCTACACAACGTTATCCGTTATCGATAACCTTGACTTATGGATACTTTCATGTATTGTTCTTATAAGAATAATTTCTTCCATATAATAAGAACAATTCAAAAACTCCTTTTATAGCTGAGGTTGTACCTTACTTTTTGGGATGTAATATAGAAATAGTTAGACATCACCCCTAGATGACCATGATGTTTCTATTACATTCTTAATAACATCTATATTTATATACTATTATAATCACAGACACAAAGGTAATTCCAAAGGCTTGATAAAAGGCTCGATGATCAATTGAATGCTAATGAGCAACTACTATATTAGTTGTTTTGGTAATACTTGATATGTGTCAAAAGGCTTACTCTTAAATCAATAATCAATAACTTTAACATGCTTGAGTTTAACATTTTCCTTAACTCTCAGGACATGTCATGAGTTTGTTGTTTTTTATTACTTGTTAGAAACACTGGTATTTTGTTGTCCAATGTCGATGACACATGACATGTTGGTATAGTTGAGAATTTCAGAGATAATTCATGGCTCCCTTGAGAACAGATTTCTTACTATCCCGAATTACTTAAAAGTGGGTAGCGAGCTGATGGAGATTAGCTTGTAGGTAGCCAACGACGATAGATGAAGAGATTTGTTGTTGAGAAATGAGGTATTGTTGATGAGATTAAGCTGGGAGGAGCTGGTGTATCTTGCTTCACAACTAGGGAATAGAATGGATCTTTTCTATGAGAATTATTGATCTAGAATTATGGTTAGGGTTAGGGTTAGGGTTAGGGTTTGGGGCTTTGGCAGAGGATAAAATAAATATGAAGGATCAAATTTCTTTTTCTTTTTTATAAAAGTATTGGGTGCACAATAGGCAACAAGACAATACATCATTGTTGTATTAATGACATTGAATTTTTGGGGCTTATAGTTATTGGAGCAAAATCCCATTACATCTACATTATATGCAACACCACTGGCATATAAATATTTGGCCTATCAAACGTCTCCATCACTACACCCAAAACTCTGTTGCGGTGAAGGTTGATGATTACAATATTATACTTAAAGACGTCTGTCAGGATATTTTCATGGGTCAAAATCTAGACTCATCTAGTGATACTTTTGTTAATCCGTTTTAAATTCGTGGTCCGTGAGAATTGAACCTAGCTTGTTTTAATACCATGTCAAAAGTTTCCCTCCACTTTATAAGAACTTCGAAGTGGTGGTGATCGTTGAGGGTTGTAAGTTTATAATTTAATATGAGTTTGTTATATTATATCTTGAATCTTCTTTAGTTCTATATTAGACCCAGTAATTCTTCATATTTTTAAATTAGATAAAATATCTTAAGTTTTAAAAACACGCCTGGATGGATTCTGTCCAAAAATTGTATCAGTCTACAATTAACTCTTAACCATCTTCGTTGAATTACATTAATACCCTTATTAGTTAGATTTTCTTGCAAATAGGAGAGGGGCCGAGAAAATGGAGAGATTGAGGAAAGAGGGGATAGGAGTAGGAAATAGGAGAAATTACGAAAGAGAATCGGTCTAAGAAAGATCAAGAGACGTTAGTAGAGAAAGGGTAGCTAAACCCATTTATCAAAACATTACTATTGTCTTTACTAAGGACATAATGGTCCAGCAAAAAGTACATAACAACAACAGTAAAAAGAGTAACTAGTTAAATATTAAAAAAAGTTTTAAGACAATTTGGTCTAATTTAGATATATGAAGATTTGAGGACAAAACATATAATTAATAATGATTCAGGGGTCTAAAATGTAAAACCCTACATATTTTCTAATTATTTTTTCTTTTATCTGTAATATGATAATTTTCTATAAGATAATTAAATGTTAATTATTAAGCTAAGTTCATGTTTATTTAAGAGATAATATCACTAGATCCTCTTACACGATTTCAATAGTTAATTTGTGGGTTGTTTTTTGTCTTAATTGACAATGTTTATAGAAAAGCTAAAGAATCGGCATAGCATCATTAAAGGCCAGGCCCGCAATCAACCTTACAAAACTGTTAAGCCATGCTTTAGCTAACTTCTTCAAATTAGGCATGGCCTTAACCTAAAAACTTTAGTTGTTTATTTTTTCTAGCAACAAACTCATGTGGTTTCTCCTTATAAACTCCTCAAGAAAGTCATCAAACTATATATTCTTCATATAAAGCTGGTTTAATTATTGATGGATGTTTGTTGCAATTTGCAAGAGAAATAAGAGGGCACAAAGAGGTTGGTCTATGGTACGAAGATAAACATGATGTTTCTAATTGACACCTTAGTTCTTGGAATATCTTTAGTTGTCAATCGAGCATCTAGCTGAGAAAAAGATCCATCACGATGTGCGTGTGTAACCACTAACCAACCATAACCTTACCTTCTAGAAGAGAGGCAAGCCTACCTGTAACAGCCCCCAAAACTAATAAAGACGGGCCCGGGAGGTGTGTGAAAATTGAGCATGACACAGCCGTAAGATTAAAGGTCAACCTATTCAATTTTCATATACGCTCTTGTATAAGCAACATCAAAGTAGAAATTTACATCTATATCGCAACCATACAACGCCCAGAAATCTCAGGTTGACAGCTGAGTTCACAAAAGACCAGAATAAAAGCTAGAAAGCTTAAGGGAATAGTATATTACATGATGAAGTCCGAAATAAAAGTTTTAAGTACATGATATTACATAAGTAGTCTAAAAGTACAAAAAGAGCATTTCTAAACTAGTCTTCGAACTAACTTGTCACACCTTTGCCCTTTTCTAGATTAGTACTTCTGGGGATGTAAAAAAATAGGTGTGAGCTTAAGGCTCAATAGGTAACCAAATAAAAAGCCATAGGTACAACTATAAGGGGATATGGAAGTGGTATGATATTGGCAAAACAAAATAGTAGATACCAAGATGCATCCATAGTAGCATCAAGGATTAACATGAAGTTATGAACATCGAAAAGAATAAACGACTAAATATTCATGATCGTAAGTTTTCACTTCCGGGATATGTCAATACCATGCATGCCTTCATATATACACCCATCGGTGAGCGTCCTCAAAAAAGCACTTGGTTTCCACGGGATTTAATAGAATACTAATAATGAATCAACAAGCATAACCCAAGCAATTCAACACATATATGTCACCAATCAAGATGACCGAAAGTTGAGGCAATACCCCTTATAATACCAATTTACCAATTTTCAAGGCATGGATTAAATAGGACAGTTGATAAACGAGCTATCAGCAACATCCCACACATGAAGTGGTTCAAATAATATTTCATCGGAAGTAAAGAGAATATATAAGTGAAATTTTATAGTACAGAAAGAAAAATAAGAGAAGAGTTATCTACCGGTTGTGGCGAACTCGGCACCAACAACAATTTCCTTGGGGTTCCTATATACATACACATACACACTCGTAAGTGTTTAGATGATCATTATAAAATGATTGTTTAATTTGTACCAATTATCGTGATATTCTTCTTGACATGGTTGCATACGATTCTAACATGTGGTGTATCAGCATTGACGTGAAATAAGGGCAATAAGCAACCTAATATCTGATTAGATTGCAAATGTCTAAGACTCGTGGATATATGGCTAAGACAGTGCATTAGAGTCACAGAGCACTATCATACAGATTCCAGTGCACATAAAATAACTTCAATCAGGAGTAGCAAACAACATAAAAATGAGCCAAACTAATTTCAAAAGAAAGTCACATGAGTCTAGTTTCATGAATAACAAGAATTTAATGCATGCAATGTGTATATTGAGTGTTATGCTCTCTATAATGAACATGTCTCAAGCAGTCTGTCCAAATAGTCTATTTCAGACATGCATTCACTTATACTAAGCATTTGGTATGGCAAATGATATCCAAATTTGACCAAACCAAGTTCAACATAAAGGTGCACGATTACAGATTTCAAAATAGAAAATTTTACTTGAAAAGGACATTCATAGAGAAAGTTATGGCTAAAATACTGGGTATCTGTAAGAAATTTTCCAGCATGAGATTGTGCTTCGAATATCGGCATAAAAATTATACAATCATCAAACCAGAGCATATCCACCACAATTTGAACATAGAGAGGCTGAAAACAATAAATGTGAGAGGCTGAAAACAATAAATGACCATGCTTTACATGTTCTTAAGCACAAATATCACATTTTTATTCTTATTTATTGACATGCATGAACTGAAATCCTACATGCAAGGCTAAATTTCATCTTAAAATGTGCATGCATTAACAAATTATTTTTAACCCATGCCAAGATTAGATCTTTTAACTCAAAAGAATGTAAGGAATGGAGGTGGTTAGGGAAATATACCTATAAATTTGTCCTAGCACTCTTTCTAGAAGCTTTAGGAATCAAACTCCCCTTGCTTCAACCTCCACCAATTGAGAGAAGAAAAGAGTTTTTTTTGGTCAAGGGAAGAATGGGTTTTAGGGGATGAAGTGGCCGGCCAATGGGAGGAAGAAGGGGGAGAGGGTTTAGGGTTATTCTCTTGAAAATGAGAAAAATAATAGAGTGAGGAGGTTGAGTGCTTACATAGCCATAATCCATGTGGGGTGGATTCTGCAATTATGACCAAGATAAGGAGTTTTTGTGCAAAATTCTCCCACTATTCATGGCCGACCAAAATCTAGAATAAAGTACAATAATATATCATGATTTGGAATAGTTCTTTTAGAATAGGGTTGAACTTGGGTTTGATCATGTTTGACTTAGGGTTCATATTGAGTTAATATGCATCCTATAACTTAATTAACTCTGTTGTAAATAAGAAATTAGCTAAATTAGTATCCTCATGCCAGAAGATTATATGAGACAAAGAGGAAGAAAAGAAAAATACCGATTCATGGACCGGTATCGATAACGGTATCTGATCATCGGAAGAAAAAATTGCGATGTTACACTACCCATGTGCCAATTTCGTTGTTTCCTCTTGCGTGGCTATACTCTAGGGGATGTAAATTGAATATGGATCGGATATGGGACTATATCATATCCTCTTTTTAATCATGGATAGAATGAATGCATACATGATTTAGTAAAGAACTCACATAGTCTATATCTTATCAATATCGGATACACATGATTTGAAAGAAAAATATGTGCATATATAAAGCAGATAATAGGAAACACGTAAGACTGAAAATATATTTAGGCCATGTGTTATAGAAGTTGTTTGAATAAATAAAATTTATTAATCAGAGGTCATCAAGAGGTCATCAATGTGTCTGACATATCTAAAAAGCTAAATTTAGAGTGATATCCACTAATATAATGCCACAAGTAATTACAATTATCTAACGACATATACATATACATGTGTGTGGGCGCGCACACATATATTTGCATATTCGGATACAGATCTAGATATTTTTATTTATACACTCATGCATACGCACAATTGTATGCTAAAGAAAAATTAAAAAATGCTCTTATTCATGCCCATATTTTGTCAGATGTAAATATTTAGTTTGTGTATTGACATCCTATCAAATACAGGGCCGGATTTGGGCACACTATAATGTCCATTGAAACTTGTACAAGATATAATATATGTTCCAACCATGATACTTATAACATAGTTAAATAGGTAAGTGGAAGGAAAATATTCAACGTACTCAGTTCGTAATGCTAATGGTGCACAAAGTAATATCAACCCTTGAAACACTAGACTTGAAGATTTGTGCACTAATCCAAGTATTATTGTTGTATCATTAATACAATGTACATGGTGCACTAGACACTATCACAAAATAAATAACATAAGAGTGGATAAATTGTATATTATTAAAACTATAATAAATTATATTAATGTTTTTTCTAAAAACTAATAAAGGTTATTTTTATGATGGAGATAGTAAACTGATGTTTAACTTGTGGGTGACTGATTATTGCCGAATGAATGAAGGTTCCCAATTAAGATTAGGCACATGTTTTTGAACATAACAGTAATTGAATAGAAGTTCCAAAATTGAGGTTGGGTACATGCCCAACCTTAAGGGTATGTGGCTCCGCCCTTGATCAAATACGAATGCGGAGATATCCAGTGATTTCCATATCTTTTTGCATTCCTACAACAGTCTAAATTGGATGTGGTAATGTTTATGACATAAATGAGACTCAACTGCGGAATAAAAAACATTGTATGATCTGGCCAAATGAGAATAGAAAGAAGTTTAGGCCAATAAACAAATTAAAGGATGAGATGTATAGGTTAAGGATAAAAGATGGAGGGTGCTCACTAAGAGTTAGAGTTGGAGAGGAGATGAAGTAGGTGTTGGTTATGGTTTCTACGAGGACTTGAGTATACTTGAGTGATTGTAGTGTTTCAGTAAACAATAATCCTATTATGCAAGAGTAGAATATTGCTTCGTAGTGGACACTGTAGGAAGAACAAGAAAAAACATGAACTTATCGTTTGAATCAGAAATAATTGTTCAAATGAAATCTTAGGTTACTCTCAGAAAAGGGAACATCTACTGAAACAAAAAAATTTCAGCTACCTTAGAGCCAGTTGTACAATAGGACTATTTTACTACATCCATGATATATACATGATGATAAATTGATATGTCGGCAATTATGTATGACTGGTAGAGGGGAAAACATTCATCTTTGCTCTAGCAAGAGGGGAGTTGTGTCCTTAGTAGACAATGTAATATATGCCGAAAAACGGGTGTTTTAGGTGTCATTGACCTCCTCCCCTGCATGCCATCAAGTGAGGAGCTTTAGCTTACTATACTATGTTGCCACTTCCTGCTGAACGTAAATTCATGGTCTTGCTTGTACTTGGTAATAACACGATCTGACACTACTTGATGCTTATCATTGACTAGCTTGTATAATCTCGTAGTTACCTTGTTCTCTAGTGTCCATTCTGGATAGTACACGTGGAGGGTTATCCATAGTGGAGGTCAACAGGCATGCAACATATATATAATCTTTGCCATGCTTCTTTTATTGGAAGTTTCGCTTTTGCTCCATCAGTTGCCTGGACAATAACCAAATGTTTATACCATACATTTTGATTGTGGTACTGTAAAATTTTCATAATATAGGTCTAGTCATAAGATTCTTCTGGATTATCCTCCCTGCACATTTGTCTTGGAATTGATAAGGCATACAACTGGTACTCTTTAGTCTTTTGGTAATGGATATCTTGCCATTATCCGCTCTTTGCTTTATTTTGTGGTACAACTTGTAGTGGGTAGGTTATGGAAGGGTTCAGGTTTCTGAGTGATCACTCCTTCCATTGTGTGAATTGGTCTGCATGAATTCAGAGATGTCTTCTCATGTAGATTGTGCACATCTCTTGGTCAAAGAATGCTTAAAAAAGTTCCACCTTTGCACGAGGTTGGCAAATGTTTTCCCTTTTTGGACTTCTTGGTTGGACTTCTTGGTTTAATTTTTCAGCATAATCAGTATATGGAAGGGAGTACTTAGAAGAAAGACCGTCAAGGCAAGAGAAGTGATTGGAAGGTTCAAATGCATCAAAATAACCTAGGTTTTAGTTAACATAATGATTGAAAATGTAGCCTCAAAAGGCAGGTGTGAGCAGCATTCACGCCCTTGCTTCGAGCAATATTTTTTTCTGTTCGTTCATGCTGGTTATTCATGATGATTACTACTATTACCTTTTACTCTTCCATGCTTTAGCTCAATGAGCCTACCGAAGGCCATCTCCTTTCTGAATGCACCAGCACTACCAAACTGTACACTTTGCTAGAAATGTATATTAGTTAAAATGCTTTTTAAAACCAGAATTTAGTCTCTCTATAAAACACTCATAAACTAACTTAAGAATTATTGGAAGCATTGTTCCTTGGACCGAAAACTAACGTTAAGGTGTAGTTAATTGTATCACTATGACAATATCATGTTTTTTTTGAGAGAAAGAAGAAGTCAATTCTCTTTTTTAATCAAATATCATTTACATTTATAAACAATTGGAGATAATTCATTCTTGGTTTTGTCCAATGTTGGAGATAATTCATTCTTGGTTTTGTCCAATGTTGGACAAAATTCAGCTAAGATGCATCTATGACCAGTACAACTCTTTATTGTTTTATTTTTTTTAAATGGAAGACCTTGACTGGCACCAACTCCTTGAGGATTAATGTCATGCATACAAGTTTCTGAAACTATCATTCCTATGGTTGTTATGTGAGTGTGTATATCCATAATCTGAGGATGGCGGATCTGACCTAGGAAGAAAAGGAAGAATGTGATAGCTCATGATAGGATAATAGTTGATCTTGATATGGTAAAGCAAGTGACAAATATGAAATTAGGTAACACAATAATTTTCGCATCTTGTTAGCTGTGATCTCTTTCTTCCTTTTAGACAGCTTGGAGGTTTTCTCCTTAGTTGGGCAAGCCTAAACTGATTACAAGTGTTATTGGTTCTCCTAACATCCAACCGATCTAGGATTAATAGCAATCCCTCCATTATCCATTGTTCCATTAGCGAGGGGTTTGACATCTTCATGGAGGATTCAGGTTATTGTTCTGTACAAAATTTATACAACTTTCATGGAGGCTTTTGCTCCAAAAGGACCAAATCTGAGCTCATGTTCAATGGGAAAATATATGCTTATGAAATACAAATAGTAAGTTGCTCTTGAGGTATCCTTCCGTAAGTGGGTATCTTCACTATCTAAGCCAAAAGTTTTATACAAAATTGAAATTAGCTCCTTGTAATACAAATATAGTTGGGGCAAAATAACTAACTCATCCTTAAACTACTGATGAACTTTCATATCAATTTACCTATTTTGCCGCTCAAACTATGTTTGCGGTTTCAATGTGTTCATTTGTTGAGCCTACAATCAAATATTTAACAGATCAATGATGTGGCAATAACTTTTTGTATTTCTTCATGAGGTTTTATCAGCATATCTCCTTTTCCCCAAACCAAAAAAAATTTCTTAACTACTTTACCCCAAGACCTTTTACCCTTTAACCCTTTTTAGGAATTGAAAAATCATTTTTTCAATTGCAAAAAATCAATAAATGTGAATCTGTTAAATATTTCATTGTAGCTCATAAAATGATCACATTGGACACACACATAGTTTAAATGGAAAAATAGGCAAATTAATACTTTACGGGGGAACTTGAGAGTTCACCAACATTGGTTTTGATCAATTCTTCCAAATAGTTATGAATGTTTCAAGAATTTATCTTCTCATCTAATATCGTAATAAGACAATTTCAAAGTTGCTTCACACAATTATCATGTCTGTGTGTCCTCGTATTGTTCTTAAGTACATTTGTTCTCATGGGATTGGTTATAATATCCAATGAATTCTTGTGGTTCCTTGTTCAACGAGATATTGTGGTAGATAACAATTATGCCTCGTTTGTTCGCGGGAATGGAGTCAAGTGAGAACGCAATGAAATAAAGAATGGAATCGAATTG
Organism: Asparagus racemosus; assembly: GCA_037177215.1. Classification (NCBI taxonomy): domain Eukaryota; kingdom Viridiplantae; phylum Streptophyta; class Magnoliopsida; order Asparagales; family Asparagaceae; genus Asparagus; species Asparagus racemosus. Next base: position 29,854,473 of record JBAKGM010000233.1, read on the forward strand.
GTGCAAGAATGGAATGCTCATTCTCATTCTCATATTTGAGTGCGATTAGAGAATGAAGTTGGAATGACAATTTTTTTAATTTTTGGTATGAATAATTAATAAACAATTAGGACATGTTTGGAATTTATTTCAAATTATTTGATTCTCACTTAAGCGAGAATGTTCATTCCCTACCATCTCATTTGGAATGCTCATTCCCACATAAAGTGAGAATGAATGGGAAGTAGGAATGAGCATTCTAGCTTCCAAAAGGGTGTTCTGTTTGGTATGCATGAATAAGTAGTGGGAATGAGCATTCCATTCCCGCGTACCAAGTGAGGCGTTAATGCATGTATAAGTTAGACGGGAGTTGCCCTTTTTTCAGTTCTAGTCTTCATTAGAGGTGTACTTGCAATATGTTACTAAGCAATAAGTTGAGTCATGGGATCCGAAGTGTTATTCTTTATCATGTTTCAATTAGCAATCACTTATTAATTGTTATGTTATCCCAAGAGTTCTACTTTTTGGTCTTGTTATGGTAGGAGTTGGTTATGGTATCTCAAGAGTCATGGTTTTATGAGTATCACAAGTGTTTTTATCATGTAATTGCTTATTGCTTATAAAAAGGCTGCATGTGATTGAAAATTTTGGATAAGTGAATATGATGAGCTGTGTTCCTTTCAAAGACAAAGGTCTTCCTTTTTATCCTATACTTTCTCTTATATTCTTCATCCTCCTTCCCTATTTTCTTCTGTTAAGATATGAGGAATAGCTACTATATTATTCATCAATCATTCCTATTCTTCCCCATTTGGAACCTCTTCAATTTTTTCTTGTAATGTAGCAATCCCAGTGACATTTCTCGGCATCAATAAACGCCGGGTCAGCTTAAAAATGTAAAGCAGGCTACTTCTTAGCATCAAGAAATCCTGATGGCATAAAAACTTCCCATTTTATTTGAGAATGTGGTCTCTGTCACAGATACTGTGAAACCTCCTCCTTCCTCAAATGTGTATTCTTTTTTCCTCTCCTACCTGAAATTTTTGATGCTGCTTTATCAAAATCATGCAACCTGGTCCATGAGATTTATCAATATCATTTTGATACTCACTGTCCTGATCATTCTTTTAAGCAAACAGGGCACTGCTTCATTTTCCTTCTTGATTGTCTGTTATAATATCAGAACAAAGATGCTACTGCTGGATTGTCATATGACATCATGCTATGAGTTGTATGTCGTAACATTTGATCACGATCAATATTGCTGATTCGTGATAGTTTTATGCTTACAATGTTTAGTAGACAAGCATATAGAAATCAATATACTTTGGTCTTTCTTGAAATACATGAACACTTTGTCATCATTCAAACCCTAGTCAGCCTATCTGGAGAAAAATATCGCACAAAAGGTATTCTGATATTCTAGTCTGTGCATGTCTATATTGGAGTGAATGCGTGGGGTATTTCCTATAAATAGGCTGGCTAGAGATTTAACCCCAGTGCCAGTCACTTGTAATCTGAACCATGAAACCTTCTCCTTTGTATTCTTAATTCTTATCACCAACTAAATAAGCCCTCTTGTATAATTAGGCTTCCTGTTCGCTGGGACAAGACTGTGATAGTTGTGATGAATGAAGTCCGAGTAAGCAGCCCATATCACCCTTCAAATGTTAGTGGAGGAACTCCAGCTGCCAACGACCGTGTGAAGAAAGTGGTAATAAACCTCTTCCTTTTTATTGAATACAAATGGGTTAATTACTGATAGCCTCCCTGTAGTTCTATTGTTTCAGATTGAGTGATTTTTTTTAAAACTTTTTTTTTTGTTTGACTTTTTTACCTTCAGGAGGTCTACTTGTTAACTAAAAGTTTTCTTTCTTTGAGTTAAAAAAAAATCACTCTACAACGATAGAACTACACAGGGTCCTGTCTGCAGTTAGGCAGCGTACATGGGGTCTATCCACAAGTAATCCAGTATAAACCCATGAACTTTTTGTGGCATTTGTACTTCTTCTGAGACTCCTTTTTTGGTTCTGTAGCTTGAGTTTCAAAGAAAAAGGTTGCAAATTTAAAAGAAAGGATTGTTGTTCGAGAGGAGAGGCAGAAAGTTTGAGTTTCCAGTCAGCTCTGATTAGTTTTTATCACAGGACTGCTTGCTTGAAGACCAGAAGTTGATGCTCGTGTGTCTTGCCTTTAGATTTATATTTACCAGCTTTTGACTTCAGTATTATCTATGATTGTTGAGAATATCTGTAAGTTATATAGATCCGGCGGCGAAACTGCATGTATCTACCGCTATCATTTTATGCCTTCTCTAAATGGATTTTCACCAGATGTGACCTTTCTTGAACATTTGAACTTGATAGCGTCATGTTTTTGAGAAGTAGGTGATAAAACATATTTTTGGTTGGTGACTAATGCGCTTCTTTATTGGAAACACTTGATTGTTACTTCTTTATTGCGTATCCTTGTAGAGGACAGTTAAATACCTAGTACTAAAATTCCGAATTTGTAAAATTTTCAATTATACTTGGACTATTGTTGAACCGGTGGGCTGGTTTACGTCTTTTCTTTGAATTATGTTGTCTCTGTTATAATGGGAGCATGATACGATCTGATTGAGATCCCATTACTTTTATGTTTCATTTAGCTGTATTGGTGATTACCCCATTCTTGCGCTGAGTACTGTTCTATGATCTGTCCAGCCTATATACGAAGCATAAATTTCCCTTTTCGGTGTAATTTCTAGAGTCTCTTTTGAAAGTACATGGATTCTGCTATTGATATTCATGCATCAATATTGTTTATTTATTTATTCATCAGGACTCTGTTATGTAGACTCTTTTCTGTTGTATAGAATTTGTTGGAAAGTTGGAGATTGCAAGAGGTCTGCTTGTTTGAGAAAGGTACGCTGCTACAATTATAACTTAAAAAAAATTATAGTTGCAATCATAATGGTAAATTTAGTTGTGGTAGGTGGGGGGGGGGGGGGGGGGGGGGGGGGGGGGGGGGGGGGGGGGGGGGGGGGGGGGGGGGGGGGGGGGGGG
>JBAKGM010000233.1:29861537-29882028 GCA_037177215.1 Asparagus racemosus
GATTTCCCTCCTATGACAAGGATACCCATTAATCTCATGTATTAATGACTATATCATACTATAATTATATATAAAAATATATATATAATATTTATATAATTAAAAACCGGGCCAGGCTTTACCAACTTGGGCCAGACCCGGGTCCGGAGCCCGGCCGGCTCGAATTTTCCGAGCCTTACCTGGGCCTGACTGGGTCCGAACCCAAAGCCCATTTGGACAGCCCTACTTTCCTCTCATTAACATGTATCCTCTCTTAAATACCTTTCTTTGCATTTATCACCATCATCATCATCATCATTATTATTTGGGTTTTTTCTACAACCACATTATATTTAGGGTGAATTCACTTAAGTCGGCTCCTATTTTTAATTTATACGCAAACCACATACAAAATTAGTTTTTCTTCAAATCAACCATCTGATCTCATTTTATTGCTACTTTTCCTAAAATCCCAACAATATATCACTTAATTTTTCACATGTGAAGCACGTGCCTCTCTTTTTTATACTCGATAGGCTTTCAGCGTGAGATTAAATGAGAATATTATTGAAATTTCAAGAAAATTTTAGCAGCAAAAAATTTAGATATAAACTGAAAATATAATATGGTTTGCATAAACTAACACATGGTGATTTCCAAGGAATAAAAACCTTATTATATTATTATCTGGTAAACTAATATTTACTTCCAAATTGTTGTTTGACAATGTTAATAATGGTCAATTGATAATTTCTAATGAATCTCCTCTAACACTCAATAAATGCTGATTAAGAGTTCAACATATTTTTGGGTCTTATAGGACACCTATCCTAAATCGAAGACGTGATGTAACAAGTAACATTTTAATTAAAATGATTTCAAAATCACTTGAAAACGTCCACAAAACCACTTTTTCACTACTTATAACTCCTAATCAAATATTATGATTAGAAGGTAAAGTTCTTCTGTAAGAGAAGAGTCTATGTTGAGCCACTTGCGTATTTAGCTATAGATAAACAAAAAACTTATATACAATTGTAAAAATAAGAAAAATCAAATCACATGTAAAATTGATTACTCTTGCATCTATATTATACTAAAATAAGTCAAATTCCTTCCGGTCTCGTAAACTATACGTATCTCACACGCTCTCTCGCCAAAAAAAAAAAAAAGAGTTTTATGTCCTACCATTTTTTACCTAACTCCTTTTTTTGTTGTTAGTTTTGTTATTATTATTATTATTAATTTGATAACCAAGTCCGAAATCAAACTCAAGATCGTGGGAGTTATATCGTAATATTTCAATCTTCCAGGTCACCCAAGGTGGATAGTTTTATTGTTATTATTATTATTATTATTATTTGGTTGTCAGCGATTCATTTAGGGGTTGTTCGATGCAAATCTTAAAATTATAGGAGAAATCTCATCAAGAATTTTAAATTCATAAATTTTTTATAAATATCTAGGGATTCCTAATTTTTTGTTCAGTTCAACAAGATAACAGAAAAGTGAATCCTAGAATTTGTAATCTCTTGTTCTGTTCAAACCCAAAAAAAGTAGGAAAGCAATTCTTAAAATTTGAAATCTATTGTGTTGGGAGCTAACATTGACGGGTTTTGTTAGCTTTCCTAACCAAATCCTCTGCAAATGTTAGGATTTAGGAAATCCTAAAAGTGGCTATATTTTTTAAAGTTTGGGATGTTTAATCCAAAGTTTTTTGTTTTGAAAATAACATCATGTATAGAATTCCAAAAACTAAAAATACGCACTTTTTGCTACTAGAATTCGTAATCCACTCCAAATCAAAAAAAAAAAAAAAAAACCTTAATAGAATTTTCATAATTCAATATTCCCCCCTTAAATTAATTTTCACCAATCATTCCCCACCTGCCCTCAAACTTTCTACTTTTTTTGCCTCCCTCCAACAAAAAGCGCGTCATATTTTGATTGCTCTCTCTCACTTTACAATCCCAGTACAAATACACTATCACGAGATTATTTGGATGTACAGGGGGTACTCTCGTACTGCAATAACCCCCGGGGCCAATAATCCCTCATGTTTCTTAGGAATCATGCAAAATTATTCTCCTTCCTCCCCCCATTTTACTATTCATTGCAGTTTGCGCACATGCAATTGACCCTTAGCATGTAGTATTGTTTTTATTTTAATCTATCTTCAAAGATTCTCTGCTCCTCAGTCATGCCTATCAATCTTGTACTATGAAAATTCTTGAATGAAGAACATGAGAGTGGAGAGAGAAGGCCATGTGAGTCTTTGTAAAGGAAAAACTCCATTAACTTATGGTTTGTTTATGTATTATTGATTTAGAGTGTATTTGGGGGATCTATTTGGTTAAAGTAGCAAGTGGCTTTTCTGCTAACATTTTCATATCTAAATTTCAGGTGACATCTCAAATAAGTTAGCATTTAAATTTCATTCTAAAAAGTGAGAATTTATAGTCTTTGAAAACTAGCTTATAAGCTCAACCAAATAAGCTAACTAGCAAATGACGATTTTATAACTAAAAAAGCCACCAAAATCTAACATAGCTTAAAATATTCTATACATGAACTCCATCGGACATTCTCTTTATTTTCTTTTCTAGCTAAAAGAAGCACAAGAGATGTTAAAAGGCATTATTTCTTCGAAGTAAGAAATCATGAATTCATTTTGTTGGAATTTGAAATATGAATGTCTCTACGTACGGCTAGTAATTGACTTGTGCATTACGCTAAAGATACTATACATATGAAAGAACAGAGGTTGGCTAAGAGACTCAGACAAGGAAAAACAATCTCTATTATTGAAAGAAAAAAACAGTCCCTATTATTCTGATTCTTTCTTGGTTATGTTCATGATTGAATCTCATGTTCTCTTTACACGTTAATTTAGCTTTTAGTACAAGTATACAAATATATTAGGATTAATTACACTTAACCTCCTGAATTTTAGAGGGTGTTATACATGACCCCTTGAATTTTAGAGGGTGTTACACATAAACCCCTCTAAACTTTGTTTATCTCATATAACCCGTTGAACTATTGGGTGTCTCACAAACCCTCACGAACACATAAGAGATGAGGGATTCAAATATTACGAAGAGTATCAGAGCGAGCCATGTCTATGTGCTGATGTACGGAAGGCCTTATTAGATTGAGTCAATAAGATTCAACTTAGTCACGAGAGCCCCGTGATCTTCCTTGATCCATGGTGAAGATCTCTGGTGATGATTGCCTGAGATATACAGAATAGTCGTTAGATTAACAGTGTTGGGCTATTCACCAACATCCCTCCAATGCATAAGTAAGACTCTTGATGATAAAGTACATAACCTAGGTTAAAATTTTAGAGCAGGATTATCATAAATCAAGGTTGGCGGTACCAAACGGATGTTAAGATGATGGTCTCCCCTTACCTGTAGGTAGGGTTGCGTATTTATATTGATTGCCTAGGGCAAATCAAGTTGTAAGTGTGTCATCATCCTGCCGGTTGAGATAATTATGACTGTTACTTGGTTTGCAAGTAAATCCATATCGGTGGACCTCATTACTGTTGAACGATACAACTGATGTATGTGTAGATCATGTTAGTTACGGAAGTTGGCAATCAGAGTGATGAGGTATTCGATTGATATCTCCTCACACGGTATATCGAGGATGCGGTACGAATTAAATCAATCACCTCCAATCAGGCAAACCAGCATAAAACCAGTCTAGGTTGAGATCAGGTATAGTAATTGAACTGAGGTGAGTTGAGTTCGGGCCCATGAGCCGTGACCGGGTTGTATGTTGAGTGCAGATATTTCACAATTTAGCCGAGTTAGAAATTGCCTAGTTGACTGAATCGATTTGCAGTGATGAAGTGGTCTCGTTAGTCCAATTATAGAACCTGGGTTATATACATAACACCATGAAATCAATATATAATGAATTATATTACGTTCACTTGGGTTTGCTGTAAAAAGTTGCGAACATTTTTTTATCCAAACCAGCCATTTTAAAGTTTGATATACTTGAAACCAGTGCTAAAATATATCCACTGTCAAATCAAGAGTTAGCAAGTCTAAATCATGATTTGGCAACTTAAATCTGAATTAGTCCAACGCGTCACTTTCTGTCATTATTCATATATGTAGAGAGTTCATTTTAGCTTGTACACTATGTTAGTAGATGACGGTAACGATTGATACTTCTAGGACAAAATATAATAACTATATTGTCAATCATCTCCCTTTGTTGCTGTAGTCTTATTCTCATCACAACTAATGCCTAATTGCGTGTATGAATTATAGAATTTACTCTAAATGAACTGAAAAATTGTATACTACTTTATCTTTAATATAAGACTGTTTTGATCTCTTTTGGCATTCTAGTGCATGCTGAAATTGCTATTAAGTCCTCCGCTTTTTATAAATTGTTTAAACTTAATCTCTCAAATAATTGGAATTGCTATTAGGCTTCAGAGGCTCACAAGTTGCTTCGACTATTCAGTCAGGAGTAGCAAAAGCATGACATAAGAGCTGGAAGACCAAGTAGCAATTTCAATATTTGAGGGACTGATTTTATAATATTAAAAGATTTAAGGGACTAATAGTCAAAATTTGAAGAATATAATATAAGATCAATTATTGGTACTATTATTTATTTTTTTTAAAAAACCACTTTTTTAGCTCGCGTATCAAATGTTCATAAATTTTAGAAATGCCCTCGCACTTTGAAATTCAAAATAAACATCTTTGCCCTTGCCAAAAATAAAAATAATTTTTGCCCAACAGTTGAAATAATCAACTTAATTGTTCTCACTTTGCAAAAATCAAACTGAAATGCCCTCAAATTTTGTATCGTGCACAAATCGCGTGCAGTGAACCACTAGTTTATGATAGGGAAACTAACTTATGTTTCTAGTTGTCACAATTATGTTTCTAATTCGTCCGTCTATAATTATCATAAATGTACCTCAAATAGGAAAGAGAAGTAATTTGTGCATATCAATAATAATAACCGTGGCACCATAAATGTATAGTTGTTGCACAAAATTGAAGTATACGACGAGGGAGATGGATACATAGAGATACATACAAAGTTTGGTGTAGCTCCCGGCATGTACATGGAGTTTCAAAATATTTTTCAGCATTTGTTCCGAAAACAATTGAAAATAAGGAGAGTTAGTTGCATTCGAACAAATGAAACACCTACGACCTACACAAGTCACAAACAAATGTGTTGTATCTAGAAAACTAAAGGAACTTGAATCTCCAAAGTGGCTAGCCCTCACACTCAGCGAAGGAAATGAATATAGTGATATGATTCCCGATTAGAAATTATCTTTTTATTTGAAAAGTTTGAATCAAAGTAGGAGTCTATTAGAATTACCTTTTCATTAGGAAAATTTGAGTCCATTAGGAATTACTTTTTATTAGGGAAGTTTGAGTCCAGTAAAAATTATTTTTATTGGGAAAGTTTGATTAAGAAAGTTTTCATTATAGTAGGAATTCTCTTGAGCATACGTATATGGTCAGTCCTAGCAAGGATTTTTTAAATCTTTATTTCAGTGAAAATATTATAGAAGACATTGGTCTTGAAGTTATTGAATTTCATTGGACTTCTAGGATTCGGTCTTGGATTTCTTAGGCTATTTCATCAGATTTTTGGGATTCAGTCTCAGATTTCTTGGGCTATTAAATCACTTTTTGTCGATGACCTGATAGAGGTTTCACACACGTTTTGTCGACGGGTGTGAAATCAAATTAGGGTTCTATCAGATAGGAAATTTCCTGAGCTCCAACATTGGACCAGAGATCTTTATATTTAAGTAGAACTTTCTAACGTTAGACCAGAGATCCATAAATTTAAGTTGAACTCCAGGACGTTTGTGTCTCAGTAACTTGAAAAGCTTTTGTGCGTTTGTTTTACTTTTGCATAAAGACATTTCGGCTTTCGACACTTAAGTTATAAATAAATTAGTCTCTGCAAGTCCATTGCCTTTTCTTCTGTTATTTATATCGGAAGAACATACTCTGTGTACATGCATATATAGAGATGCACTTAATGCTGGTGCACACTGATAACCGCACATATACAACACATATATAGATATATACCTAACTATATATATACACGTATGGTTACAATACAAATGTGCTTAGTTAAATCACCTGAATGGTTCCTCTTTGCCCACCGCATAGAATCTATCGAACATTATTATAAAAAAAATAAAATAAAAAATGTTTAAAAAAACATTAGCGTTGAATGTTTATGATTTCTCAGTGCATGAAATTTATGCAAGCATTCCCATCATTTAAAAACTCAAAGGAAAATTATCTATCTCTGAAAAATAAAATAAAATAAAAAGATTCATCCTCAAAAAGAAAAACCTCTAACAAGATAATTTTACTTTTAATCCAAAAGAACTATTTAATTACTTTTAATCCACAATTTGCGTCAAGATTCAAAAGAAACTTATGATGATAATAATTAAGGAAAAGAAAGAAGAGTAAAAAAAAAAGAAAGTTAAAAACCTTAGCACAAACCCATCAAAAAAATTAAGAAAATAAATACTGAGAGAGATTAGCTTCACTATTTCCATCTACATCCCAAAACATAGAGTTAGAATCAGAGAATTATCTACGTTTTCTTTATCTTTGAGATGTTTTTTTGCAATTGTAGAGACTTGAAAACTAGCAATATTATCGGGGGAGAGAATGAAGTACAAGGGGTTTATTGATTTGGAAAGAGAGCTTATATGAAAAACAACTAAGGATGAAATTATGTTAAAAAAAAAACTGGTCTTGATGATAGACTTGAAAAAAAATTGTTCGCAGGAAAAGTTACGCCAATTTTGTGGGGGCTCTACGCGAGAGCTGTTAGGGCTTTTTATATATGTTAATGATTACACACCTTATTATCGCAACTGTCTTCCAAAATGAGCTTTTGAGTAAATGCCAAATTTTTATTTTTTAACAAAATGGCTACAAGAAGATTTGAGAAAATTCCTAGAATTAGATGGCCTTTCCCTTTCCCATTGATGGTGCTAAGATAGAGTTCGGAGGGGCAGTAGGTGGAGAGCGGTCAATGTCAAGGGGGAAAAAGACACTGCAAAATGCTGATCTCAATATTTCTACTCCCTTTTTGAATTTAATAGTGCCTCCAAATTAGTAGTCTTTTTTTAATAATCAAATTGGTAAGTCCTTAATACCCCCAAATTAGCAGTAACTAACAAGATAAAAACAGTAAATTTAACAAGCGACCATCACAAAGGAAGGACAAAAATGAAGAAAATGCATAATAGGAAAAAACGTATCTATACCACTTTCTTCCTTCTTCAATTGGGTTCTGATGTCATGTATCAACCTCTGATTGTGCTTATCCCTTGTCCGTAGTCATAAAACTGAAGCCATGTAAGTTGTAGAAATATTAATCTAAAACAAAATTTAGGTACTTGTCTTTCAATTATCACAGGACTAATTTAATTAATAAATGTTGGCTACTAATGTGAAGGAAATGTTGGGTTTGGACTAATTTCATTACGGAAAAAAAATATCTATTTTGATCCAAAAAAGATACATATTAAAAGGTCAGTTAAAGAATCATCGATGAAATAACAGTGCAAAGTAATTGAAACAATAAATTAAGAAAAAAGATAGAAATGTATGGACTAATGAAAGGAAAGAGCATGTGTAGATAATTGAGAGAGTGATTGCTTCGGTTGGTTCAGATTAGAATTTTCTAAAATCAAACTAACTAAAATGTATTCTAAAGTCAAACTAAACCGTCAAAAGCTACATGATTTGGTCTAATCAGTTCAAATTTATTAATGCTCCTCCTCATATAAGCGTGTGACAGAACATAAGACAATATAACTCCCTGTCATCCTCCTAGCTGGCTTTATGAATCCAAGGGGGAGAATAATTCCTCAGTAAACAGTGAAATGAGAGTGAGAAATTAGAGAATTATGAACTTAGTTGTATTTTACCAAAAGTACAAAAAATTACTCCATAAGAAGAGAGCTATAACGAGGGGCCCATAGAGTCTGGAATGGTCCCATGTGGTATGTGAGGCTTGTTGCGTGTACAGCTGTTCAAAATCCTGAGAACCCCAAACCAACGGCTGATCTTCAACTCTCTTACTCACAAACCCAAATCAACGGCCGATCTTCAACTCTCTGCTCTCAAACGCCAAACTCACTCGGTCGTCTTTCGGTGAAAAAACTTCTGTCGGCTGACCCCATTTTAATTAATTATTTAAAATTAAACACATTTTTTTAGCAAAAAAAGACCCCACTTTTTTGGCTTTTAATTTCTGCCAACCCCCTCTCTCTTTTCACAAACAGCAGCTGTATTGAACGTGTGAAGCCCAATGTAGCGTTCTGTCTACTGAAAGTTGAAGAAGGAAGAAGTAAAACTGTAAAAGAGAAAAAGGGGTAATAATTACTCACTGATACATTATTATTACCATTATTATTACTGTTACATTTTTTCTGGGCTCCTTCCATTTGTTCCCTTTTCATTAATTTTTTTTTATTTCACTTTTGGGGTTTTCTCCTTTCCTTGGGGCTGAAGCCAGCCAGCTTAGAAAGCGGAAGAAAAAGAGATAAAGCACAGAGAGAGATTCTTTTTTTTTTAATTATGGGAGAGGGTAAATTTTTTTCCTTTTGTTTTTTTCCCCAACTTTTTTAGTCAATTGAGGGAGGCTGCCTCCTGCTTTTCTTCCTGCTTCTTTAGCTCCACTCTCTTCATCATCATCATCATCAACCTCCTGATTTTGGGATTTTGGTTGGGTTCGCCTTTTGGGTTTATTTGTTCAAGGGTCTGCATCTCTTCCCTTTTAATACCTTTTCTCGTAATTTTTGTTCTCTGATAGATTTTTCTAAGTGGGTTTTGCTCTGTTGCTCTTGCTTTTTGTTTTGCAGTCCGTTTCAGGGTCAGTAAAGGTAGTTTTCTTTGAGTTAGAGTGTGGTTTTGGGGAGTAGAGACTTGTGGGTGTTGTTGTTGGGGGATTTTTGGAGTTGGGTTTTGGTTTTTAGAGTGAGAAAGAGCGAGGACGGAGAGAAATGGCTGGAGGAGGAGCCCCACAACCAAAGCAGGATGAGCTGCAGCCTCATCCAGTGAAGGATCAGCTTCCCAATGTCTCCTACTGCATCACTAGCCCTCCTCCATGGCGTAAGACTCCATTCTTTTAGTCCTTGCAGTTTAAATTTTGTTTCTTGTTTTGTAATTTAATTTGTTTTTGATTTTGATTATAGATGGAGATGCTTTATTTGACTGTTGTGAGTGTAATATTGTATATGACAGTGTACTTTTATTCTTGATGAAATTGACAGTACCCTGTCTGTTTATCCTTTTGACGCAAGCCCAGTTGCTAATTTAGTCTCAAAGAGATCCCTTTTTTTTTATTCAATTTTATTTTCTGTGGTTTGTGCTTTGCATGGATAACATTATTGCTATCAATTTGCTTATTTTTTTTAACACTAATCCACTTGCTCATTTAGTCTCAAGGAGATCGTTCTTATTAATTCTATTTGTCTAGTTTGTCCTTCTCATGGATTAACATTCATGCTATCAGATTGGTTACTTTTCTATTGTCCCTATTGGATGTAATTCAACAACGTTGTTGTAATCTGATCTCCACTAAGTTGTTTTTGGTAGTTCAATATCATTGCGTTGTTTTTCTGCTTGGTTACTGGCATGATTTAGCATGTGTTTGCTTCATATGATTGTTCCGCATTATCCTGTCTTTTTTCTTCTTTTCTCTCTTTTTTTTGTGTGGTTAAGTTGTAAGTAGGTTCTGCAGTACAAAGATTACTTGTTTCATATTTCTCTTTAACACATTACTTGTTTTTATTTTTGTTAATACACAATTCTCTTTTGCTTGGCTTAGTTACCATTCTCTAATCTCAATATCTAATGCAGCGGAGGCTATTCTCTTGGGTTTCCAGCATTACCTTGTCATGCTCGGGACAACAGTTATCATTCCTACCGCACTTGTTCCTCAGATGGGCGGAGGCAATGTAAGTATGACTTATTTAAGAAATAAAAATGTAATTTCTTGTAAATTATGCAGCAGTTCCTATGGTTCTTTTAAGTGAACAAGCCATTCAATTCTCATAGGATGAGAAAGCTCGAGTAATTCAAACCTTGCTCTTCGTTGCTGGTTTGAACACACTATTCCAAACTTTCTTTGGAACTCGTTTACCCGCTGTGATTGGAGGATCTTACACTTTTGTCGTTCCTACTATCTCGATCATCTTGGCCGGTCGCTATAGTGATATAGCTGATCCTCATGAGGTTATTACTGAAGAATGTTTCTCTTTATTGTTGTTTCTTTTCGTTTAGATATTGACTGTTTAATTTTGTACTAGAAATTCTTACGTATAATGCGAGGAACACAAGGTGCTCTAATTGTAGCTTCAACACTTCAGATTATCGTAGGCTTCAGTGGCCTTTGGCGTAATGTCACTAGGTTAGTGGTGAATCTCTAGCATGCATTCCATTTATACCAAGCTACAATTTTCTGTTTATAGACATTTATTTATTTGTTTGTTTTTGTACAATTCAGATTCCTGAGTCCACTATCGGCAGTTCCTTTAGTTGCGTTAACCGGATTTGGTCTCTATGAGTTAGGCTTTCCCGGTGTAAGCATCATTTTGTTTTTTGAAACTTACTTTTCAATTTGTAGGCTTGTTATTGTTGTACACAAGTTTGTGCTGTGGACCTTTTGAGATTATTTATTGTACGATTTACATAAGAAGTAGTAGAAGATCTACAGATGGCTGATACTTCTGTTTACCCAGGTTGCCAAGTGTATCGAGATTGGGCTTCCACAGATAATTCTGTTGATAATCTTTTCCCAGGTATCGAAATGTGGTAAATTTCATTGCACTACCAAAACTTCACACTATGATACATTAAACATAGTTATTATCTTCTGTCCCAGTATATACCCCACGCAATACATGCAGAGAAACCTGTTTTCGACCGGTTTGCTGTCATATTCTCAGTGGCAATTGTGTGGCTCTATGCTTTCTTGCTTACAGTTGGCGGTGCATATAAGCATGCAGCACCAAAAACTCAATTGCATTGTCGTACTGATCGTTCTGGGCTCGTTGGTGGAGCTCCCTGGTTAGTTTTGCATAGTTGTGTCTTGACTATTTGGTTTTCTGATCTAGTTAAAATCTTTAAAATCTATTTCTGTTAAAATGTTATGTTTGTAGGATTAGAGTTCCATATCCTTTTCAATGGGGAGCCCCCACATTTGATGCGGGTGAAGCTTTTGCAATGATGGCTGCTGCATTTGTTGGTCTTGTAGAGGTTTTATCATGTTCTCCAACTCCTTACACACACATAATTTTCTTTATAAATCAAGTATGTGTCCAGAAATGGGAGTAAAATCTTATTTTTCGATCACGCAGTCCACTGGTGCTTTCATTGCTGTTTCAAGATATGCAAGTGCCACACCAGTGCCTCCATCAATTCTTAGTCGCGGCATTGGCTGGCAGGTACTGGAGTGTTTGCCTTGACATGAGTTATAGTTATGTTGATTTTGCTCCACAGTTTCTTTGTTGATTTTGCTCCATAGTTTCTTTTTCCTTTTTCTTTTCAATTATGAGTATAAAAAGATCCTAATTTTTTGTCATTATAGGGGATTGGTATCTTGCTGGATGGATTATTTGGAACGGCAAGCGGATCCACTGTATCTGTGTAAGAATAATATGGAAATTTATTTTCAGGATTCCATGATTATAAGGAAATGTTTGCTAACTCTCATTGTTTCATGTTGGACAGTGAAAATGCAGGTTTACTAGCTCTTACACGTGTAGGAAGCCGAAGAGTTGTCCAAATTTCTGCAGGATTTATGATTTTCTTTTCTATTTTGGGTATGCTTACTAGTTTCGTCCTATTTGTACTTGATATAGATAGTGTTGAATTGATCTTTTATACTTTCTAGATTAGCAAGCAAGTAACACAAATCTCTCACCTTGCTGCATCTGTTCCTTGAGTTATGAACTAAATGCTGCATCAAACTGCCCAGCATTGTAGCCAGGGTTCAAATTCTTTGTTACCTGACTTGATACACAAATTTTATTCTTTCATTTCTACCTGTGAAATGTTGGTTTTTCCCATTACTTATAGTTACTTTCTGAATAGGGTATCCTTTGATGTCACATATTTGCAAGTGGCTTGCTAATATAAGTTATTCTCTAAATATAAAAGATTATAAGTAATTTGAAATTCTTATCTGAAATCATCCTTCTTTATGAAAATGGCTGTACTGGTTCAAAGGTTGTGCATATACTTAATATGTTGATTTGGTTTATTCTTTTTCTTGGTCAATTTCAGGTAAATTCGGGGCAGTTTTCGCATCCATTCCTGCGCCTATCATTGCAGCTCTTTATTGTCTTTTCTTTGCATATGTGGGTATGTATTATTGCTCTATGAACTTATTAAGTTACTTATATCTTGAATATTGCAAAAATGTCAAAAGTTTTATTGCAGCTGTCGATATAAACAGTACTGATTGCTTTTAATTAACAGGCTCTGTTGGGCTAAGTTTCCTACAATTCTGCAACCTAAATAGCTTCAGAACAAAGTTCATCCTAGGGTTTTCAATTTTCATGGGCTTGTCAGTTCCCCAGTACTTCAACGAATACACTGCAGTTGCAGGTTATGGTCCAGTTCACACGGGTGCACGATGGGTAAGTGAAATCCTAGCCCTCATTGCATAACTACGGTTAATTTTCTCCAAACTGATGGTGTATTTTCTTTTACAGTTCAATGACATTATCAATGTCATATTCTCATCAGAACCATTCGTTGCGGGCTTTGTTGCTTTCTTTCTTGATAACACTCTCCATAGGCATGACAATGCGACAAGGAAAGATAGGGGTTATCACTGGTGGGATAAATTTCGATCTTTCAGGACTGACACAAGGAGTGAGGAATTCTACTCTTTGCCGTTTAACCTCAACAAATTCTTCCCTTCAGTGTGAGTGTATTCTGGGATGTTACTATGTTGGCTATCCTTTCAAAGCTGGAAGTCTGGGGAAAACTTTATGGTAAAATAGGCATGATGGATCTATCAGTTGTATTTTTTCATATGTTTTAAGTTGTATATTTGATAGCTGATATGGACTAAAGTAGGAAGGCTGTTTTGTCACTAGTTATGTCTTATAGCGCATCTAAGCTACTCTTCACCTTCTATCCATCATTGTAAACTTCTCCAGGCTTTGATTAGTTTTGGATCTTATGTTCGAGTAGTAGTTCTACTTTCTTATGTTCATATTGTGACTGCTAATTCTACTTTCTTATGTTCATATTGTCACATAGTTATTGGACGTGTGCGAGTATATTCTGTGACAAGTTTTTTCCATTTTTGCGGGTATTGATTCACTCATATTTGCGATACTTTAGATGCGTTAGTGAAGTTCTTTTTTTCCAGATGCGTTAGTGAAGTTCTTTTTTCCTCTATTCGAGCTACTTGTCAAGTTACTTAATAGAATTTTAAGAATTTTCATGAAATATGGACATTCAGGATTCTGTGTTTCAGAACCCTGGAGTTATGTTATAGGGTTGTTGGTACCTTTAAAATTGTAATTTGCGAAAGACATCAATATGTGCTACTGTAACTATTTGTTAAAAAGGAGTCATTTTATGAAATGATGCAATTAAATTGAGCACTTAGTTTTACAACTGCTAACAAAGTTGTTGATGACTGCAACTGTAACTGATTATCTTTTGTAAATTATAAATACGAGTGTCCTTGGAATGTTGCAGACTCTGACCAAAGTGTATGTGGTGATTGCGATATGAGAATCTACTTTAGTTTGCAATTTTTAGAACTCTTGGGTCTTGGCTTGGTACTTGATAGTTGCTTTATTAAACCGTAGACATCTCCACAAGGATATTTTGATGCCAAATGATAAGATGCACGTGGAATCAAATACCACAGCAGAAGAATTGGTGTTTAAATTCTTGATACTTATTCAAGAAAAACCTTTAGCTATATATCTCCCAAAGGGATACTTCACTATATCAACCATTGTGATCATTTCACAAAGTTCTCTGAATGTACCAAACTTTTTCAGTTTCCTAATCTTTGACTGCGTCCTGTTGGCTGTTGCCCAAAAAAAGAGAGCTCCTTTTGTTGACAGAGATGTTCTCCGTGCATCCATGCAAGGGATATTCCTATGGATGATTAACCTTATACAGCTTTCAATATCGTTGCTTGTGGATGAGAAATTGGAATCCTCTTTTTTAGAGAACTAAATTGGAATTCTTTGTGAATGAATTTATGCTACTTGCAGAAACACCTCTTTATGTTTGATACTGCCCTTTTTAGCGAAACGTCTCTATAAGCTAGCTATATTCTTTTTTATTTCCCCTCTTCATTTTCTAGCTAGTATCCCTCACAAAGGAAAGCAATAATGTTAGTAATAATCATAAAAACAGAATGCCTCAGAATTTTGTTGTGCTATCAGAGTATCCTCTAAAAGTAAAAGGGATACCGTGCCTAAGATCTATGCCTTTCATAGCAATGATAATGTCCTTCTATGTGAAAATATGTGTCCTTTTTCTTCTATCCACCATTTTTTTTCTCCAAATCTCTTCTTGGTTCCAAGCAGTCCATGGTACCCTATATTGTCATGCTGCTTCTTATGACATCAAGCCTCCAGACGCGTTGTCTTTGCATCGACAACATTCCTCTAAGGCGACCACTTCTTAGCTTCGACATTATCTACTGAAGGAGACCATTACCATAATCTCAATTAAATCAGGGCATATCTCATATGGGAAACATATAGCTGTGGGGCATACTTTTTTTCCCGAGAAAGTATTGCCAACCAAGTTTATTATAAGAACGAAAAAAAGAAAATAAATTAAAGCATGGAATGAGATACAAACGGAGATAATTGAGCGATCGTCTATTGTCATAAGAGTAACAAAATGACAAGTAAACACTGTGTATAATAAGAAAGGAGAACAAACATATATGAAAAGACTAACTCCCTGAAGATGCTATGTGGAGTCAACCTCCGCTTTCTCCAGTACATCAGAAGTCTCAGAAGATGTAGAACAATGATCATCGCAGTACAAAACATTCTCGATAACCTTCTCATCTCTTTAGCTGCCAGCCTCAACATCTGCAGTCGGCACTTGCTTATGGTATGAACTATGCAAATTTTCTAACACTTGAGTGCATTGTCGTTTGTCCATGTGAATTAGCTGGAGGGCGGCTGCATGGATGAGGGAAAAAAGCCATCCTTGGAGGCCAAGTAAAGGGAGAAAGCAAACGCTGTGGTCACTTTGAGTGCAGAAACAAATGCCTGACATAAACTTTTGAGACACTCGGTCTTAGAGGTAGGACTGTTGAGGTTTAGACCTGAACCGATCCTAGCTTTGAGCTCAACTGGAGAGACTGGGATGTCAGTGTTCGGAGTCTTAGCAGCCTACCGGAACCAAAATGGTGGGTTTTAATTTTCTTGAAATAAACCTGACCTATATATGTTCGCATGTTCATGTACGGTGTATCTGTATATATGAATATCTGCAGTGTGTGTTAAGTTATCCAAAAAGCTTTATACTTGGCAGTGACAAACTTCGGCATATATGATCGTCAATGAACTCTACTGGCCATTCTTCAAGTAACAAGTACTGAAGTACAAGTTGCATACTTGACAGCAACCCTGATGATTGCTTCCTGATACGCTTTAAATTATAAAAAAAAAAAAAAAACAAAAACTTGGTGATTGGGTAAAACAAAAAATTCAAAGACCCACCGACAAAATCCCTTATCCGTTGACAACCCCTACTTGAAGGTAGCCTAAGATTCGAAAGTCAACCACCAAATCAAGGGAACAACATTTGCTTCAACACAACTTCTATATCCTATGCATGTGAGAATTAGCTGTTACAAGGACAGTACAATATTTTAATTTCTTCCACAAAGTAAGTTACTCAACTCATGCATAAATACTACTACTACAAACCTAGCGAAAAAGCACTCAAACAAGCATCCTTCATCAAATGATGTGTCCCTTTAGCCCACATTCTCTTCTCATTTTTTCAATCCTCATTTTCTCTCCCTCCTCATCTGTATCCATTGATCTAGATTTTTCTCCATCCCTGATCTATTCTCAAGATTATGGAAAAATCATTGAGGAATCTCCGGTTTCAGTATTAAGGCCTACAAGTCCTACAGATATCTCCCTCCTCCTGAAATCTATCTCCACCGATGCAGCACAAAACAACGTAACAGTAGCTGCAAGAGGAGCAGCCCACTCGACATATGGCCAAGCTCAAGCCCCCGGTGGTATTGTCATAGACACGACGAGCCTCCCGAACTTCATTAAAGTAGAGAATGGCTATGTTGATGCTGGAGGAGGAGCTCTCTGGGTTGACGTGCTCAAAGAGACCTTGAACTATGGGCTCACCCCGAGGACATGGACTGATTATTTGTATCTAACAGTCGGCGGGACTCTTTCTAATGCTGGTGTCAGTGGCCAAGCATTCAAATATGGGCCACAGATAACAAATGTGATTGAACTAGATGTAGTCACAGGTAAAATTTTTACCATGACTTTACTTGACTACTATTTTAAACAATTGGCTTCGTGTAGAGAGGTGCTTGAGCTTGTGACCAAGTCTACTTGGATATAAGTCTGTCCGGGAGAAACAAATCAAGCACGAGCTTAAGATCAGCTGCTTAAATTTGGGGATACTAATTGCACACGTACCCCTGAGGAACTCCACTTTGAACTTACTACTCCTGCAGGCTCGTTGTTGCAGATAGGACCCCGTGGGTTAAAGTTTTTTTTGACCCTTTTACCCTCAGACAGACTAACTAATTTCACCAGGGGCGATATCTGCAAAAATTCCACCCAGGGTAATATAGTCAAAAAAAATTAAACCAGGAGGTCTATCTGCAACAATGAAACTACATGGATAGTAAGATCAAACAACGACACTGCAAGGAGTCCATGTGCAATTTACCCCTTACCTATGCATCAAGTGGCGGCAAAGTTTTCATAGAATCGACTGATTTGTAGCCACTTAATGGATGGGCAAAAACAGACATACTCACTTTTGCAAAGAGATCAACAGACATACTCACTTCCAACTTTAATATGATTATCTCAAATTGAAAAAAGAAAAATTTTCCCTATAAAATATTGTGAGGTTTCTTATCACAAAAAAGTTCAGGTGAATAGTATACACAGTGCTTAGGGATTATTTAGGGGACCTAGTTTCTCTGAGCTCCCACTTAGCAGACCCTTATTTTTCTTTGCATCATAGAGATCTACATAATAATTCAAAGGAATGACATATCACATCTCCCTCAGATTTAGAATTCAGAATCCTAGTTTCTGTGAATTCTTCTAGAAAGTGATAGCTGACTCTATATTCTTTCTATAAACAACTCATCTACTAGGGAAAGGAGAACAAGTCACTTGCTCTGAGCTTGTGAACTCGGATCTCTTTTATGGCGTCTTAGGAGGGCTTGGGCAATTTGGCATTATAACAAGAGCCAGAATTATATTACAGCCCGCTCCCCAAATGGTAAGTTAATCCTCATTATTTGTATATGAACAAGCAATGGAGTTCGAAATCTTAACGTACCTGTCAAAAATACAGGTCAAACGGGTAGAAATAATATATGGTGACTTCGATCAGTTTATGAAAGATCAAGAATTTCTCATCTCCAAGGGAAAGGTTGACTATGTTGAAGGCTTTGTGAATCTTCAAGCAAGCACATCTGCAACTATAACGGAGCTACCAAATCCCTACTATACCATTGAGCTTGCCTTATATTACAATGACACAAACCTTGTCCAAAATGTATATCTCCATTGTGCTTCCAATACTTAATATTTCTCTTTCTTTCATGCTAACTAGACCATTTTGCCTTTAAAATTTTCTGATATTTCAGACGTTAGATCATCTAGTGTTACAACTAGGGTCAGTGAGATTGTCTACGATTGAGTTTGATGTCTCATTCTTTGAATTCCTCAACCGAGTGAAGGCGACAGCGGACGAGCTCAGCCAGATAGGGCTGTGGGATATTCCACACCCATGGTTCAACTTATTTGTACCAAAGGCTCAAATAGTGAGATTAAAAGACCTCGTCATCCAGTCTATCTCAAATACCTATATTGGTGGCCCTATAATCAAGTATCCAATTCTAAGGCACAAGTAAGTTATCTTACATAAGTTTTCTGGCATATTTTACGTATTACGCCTAGAATTTAGTTTTCTTAACAGACATTCAATTTTGATTTGAATAGACCTAAAGCCTGGACATGTGTGATTCAGACCCTTCAGTTTTAGTTATCCATGATCGAGATGAAAATGTTTTTTTACAGGCAGATCTTACAAATTCCTTAATCAAAACAAGTAGAGATGCTATAGAAAATTAATTTTAAAAAACTCAGTGTGTTCAACAAATTAAAATGTACGGGTTGAAGGCAGGGGAGACATTTCCAACTTCAAAGGGCTAATATGTGGAAAACGTTTATTTCCCCCTTCCAGATGCCCCTCGATCCCTATTTTCTTGAAGTTATATAAGCACTTTTGCGGTTGGTAAATCTAATAGAGACACATATGGCCTACTACTAGCCAGTTTTTGTTAACTCCGAAGTCGATTTATGCAAATTCAACTATAAGTTTAGTTCTTTGAATCCCCTTTTATTTATGTTCAACCTGCACCAGTTTAAAAGATGGACTGCAGAACTTTAGGAAGTAAGAGAGAATGTCTTAACTCAAACCTTCAAGTGTTAAAAGTTTCATGTCTAACAGTCACACATGCATGATTAAATTTAAAGCACGTGCACACGAACACATGCACATAGTACCCATTTAGTTTAAGAGACTTATCTCTAATAGAAAAAGGAAAAGAAAAAAAAACATTTTTAAGATCTAGCTGTAGGACACGTTATTGGAAATCCTAGGATCAAGTCTTCATTACGCCGTCTTCTCTTTTCTTTCCTTTTTTTTTCGGGGTGGCTTACCCATACAAAACAAGATAAATATGCACCCAAGTGGGATTTTAGAATGCCCATATAGTCAAATAATTGACAAGAATTATGAAAAATAATAACAAAAACAGACATCTAGAGACCGCAATACATAGAGTAAGAAATTTAAACTATATTTTACTTCAAAGCCTAACTCAATACATGTCAAAGTTTAGATATATTTAATAATTCAAAGACACTGTCATATATCAATTTAGATAACCATTTGCCATTTTCCAACAGGCACCTTATTATAGATAGAAAAGAAAATGTAGAAAACTTTAGGTTGAAACCCTTGGTACTGCAGGGTGTAGTTCATACTCCACACTCCATGAAAAGGTTACATATGTGTCAAATACAAGAAAAGACAGTGGTGCTTTGTTACTCCAAGTGCGAGTAAGTGTGTCTATATATCTCTTTGTACGTCTGATGCCATGTACGATTAATCGAAAGAAGGAATCATCCATTGAGCAACTAGTCTAGATTCAGATCCTAACAAGCTAAATTTTTTTTTTCCAGGTGGAACTTAAACATGTCCGTTATGCTACCTGAACTCTATCCAAAGGAAGACATTGTATATATAGTCGCTGTGCTCCAATGGACAACTTGTGAGCGCGGCTCCCAATGTCTCGAGACTCTCCTTAGCCAAAACAAAAAGGTCATAAGCATCGCCACATCTGAGCCCAACGCAAAGCCAATTTCTATAAATAATGCAACAACGAGTGATCTGAGCAAAGATGGAGGTGGAATGGGAGCAAAACAATATTTGCCGTATTGGACGAGTGAAGAGGAATGGAGAGCTCATTTTGGTGGAAAATGGGATCGATTCAAA
Source organism: Asparagus racemosus (assembly GCA_037177215.1). Classification (NCBI taxonomy): domain Eukaryota; kingdom Viridiplantae; phylum Streptophyta; class Magnoliopsida; order Asparagales; family Asparagaceae; genus Asparagus; species Asparagus racemosus. Next base: position 29,881,355 of record JBAKGM010000233.1, read on the forward strand.
GATCTCAAGAATAGATTCGACCCTCTGAACATTTTAGCTCCCGGTCAAAGGATTTTTAAGAGGAAGCCAATTGTGATATGAGCCCCCCCATCTTAAGTCCTAGGCTGACCTCTTTACCACCTTCCCCATGTCAATGTTAGCTTTAAACTCTAGGCTGATATCAAGGAGTCGGTTGGAGCTCATTGTCGCCCTTCGAGCATAGGAACTAAGTTTATATTTTCTTTTGGATACTGAAATAAAATTACTGAATCAGAAAACTCAGTTTATTGTCGGGTCTTATCTCTTATAATTATGTCAACTCAATTTCATGCTCCCTAAGTGATAAAAGTACCTCTATTTTGTCTAATGAAATGAAGTGTTTGGTATTATAGACAAGAAAGTTTCATGTTCATATGACTTCCGTTAGTTATAAGCCAAGAAGGTAGCATGTTTTGCCTAGTAGAATTATGATGTATCATAGCCAAAGAAGATTACTTCAATTTACACCGAGGGTTTGGGAAAGGAGCAACCAATATGATTCCATTCATGCAAAGAATTCCATCTAAAAACTCTTTGGGAATATATGATGTTGGGCGCAGAGACATGCCCGCACGCTGTGGAAGCGATATCAACTGAGAGAAGGGTCTGATTATATTCACGAAGGAAATATAATCGCCGACGGGGATTAGCTCACG
>JBAKGM010000233.1:29893676-29906383 GCA_037177215.1 Asparagus racemosus
TGTTATCTTTGAAACAATTGATAACAAGAAAATTCCTACGACACTTTCTGCCTACATCATGGAAAGTGATCATATGGAAGATATTATTATTGGGAATAATAACATAAATCGCTGGTTTCCAATCACCATCGATAAACATGTTATTAAATTCAAATTTCCACCCAAACAGAAGAAATTCCCTATTCCCAAAATATCATTTATGCTCCGCATATTGAAATGTTTCACCCTCACTCCTGCAGCACAGTTTGGTGATATTTCACCTCACAATGAAATCAAGCAACTCAACTACACTATTTCGGTTGCCAATGATTTTGAATCTCAGAGGTTACTGGAGCTCTCAAGGCAGCCAAACTTGGGAAGACTAGGTGCAATTAATAAGCAAGAAAGCAGAGTTGGAGAAAGAAAGAATTGATGGGAACAGAGACTTTGTTATCGGAACAATCAAGACTTATTCGGAGAACATATTTTAGAAAAAGAAAAAGAAAATAAAATAGTAAATTACATTAAATCCCCAAGAAATTTCAGCATTTTGCAATAAACTCCCAAATAACTTACAATACTATTGGAATTACAGAAAATCCCCAATAAGTTTTGTATTTTGCAAATAACCACCATGATGGGTTCAATCCACAGTTTGTGTTGGCAATATGTTAAGATTCTAAGTGTGGAATGGTGTCATTATGGAAGTTATCTCTAAAATGCGGAAACTTACTGGGGGTTTTCTGCAATTCCAATTATTGGGGGTTTAGTATGATTTTAGAAGTTATTAAGGGGGTTTTTATGCAAATCACTAAAAGTTCTTGGGAAATTAGTGTACTTTTTTCAAAATAAATATAAAAGGAACCATCATGAGTAATGTATTCACTAAGGGGATGTTTGGTTCAAAACCCTCATTATGAGAAAACCCAATTTCAAGGGGAAAAAACTATTTTTTTGGTGTTTTCCATTCACTTCTCAGAATTGGTTTTTTCTTGTTTGGTTGGGGCCAAAAACAACCTCAGTTCCTTGAAAACCACAATTTTCATTGTTTGGCTGACTATCTAAAAAATAACAAAATATAGAAATAAGAAACATTTCAATTGTTTGGCTGGGTAAAAAGAAGGAGAAAACATCAATGTGAAGCTTGCATGTAGTCATCAAAGCATTAAAATATTCAATTTTATTCAACTTTGGTTCATTTCCACTCTAAATAGTTGGAAACGGGTTTTGCCGGAAAAGAAAAGATGTGGGTTGATGTTTTGAGAACTCACTTCTCAGAAAAAAAGACTTGAAATAAATAGTGGAAATGAGATATATTTATGAGAAAACCTGATGTGTATTTCCCCATAAAAGTTGGTTCGGGGTGTTTTCCAAGCTTTTTGGCCTAACCAAATAGCCCCTTATAGGAAACTCCCCAACATGGTGAAGATTTTATTTATACTATACTTTTAACCTCAGTGGCTGACATATGTGTGGTTCATCTAATACATAGGAATACACTTCTTTGGTATAGCTAATGTTTGAAATGTTACTTGTACTTAAAGAATTCACTTTGTTTAATATGGGGGACATAAATGCAACAGGTGGAAGCAAAATAGAAAGATGATATGGCATTCTCATCTGTCGTGATCCCCAAATGGCAGCCTCCTCTAGGGACTATTTTAGAGCACAGTCCTTACAACATGAGGAGGGCAAAAAATTAAGCAAGAATTTCTAAATGTAGGCTTTGCTCGAAATTGGAAACAAAAGGATATAAGATAACAATTCATTTTTTTCCAAATGAGCTATCAGGAGACAAACCGACGATAAACTTCAAATCAAGTGGATCTCATACCCAGCATTGCCGTTGAAATTATGAACATATGGTATGAACGCTTAAGTACTATGTAGCTGAGCAACACTGCATTTTTATGTATCAAAAAGGTTGTGTACGATGGACTTAAAGCTATATATATCACATTACAATGTGCAAAATTTGTTCATATTAGATTGTATCTTGTATATAGCCCCATGCATCTCCTCTTTCTTCTGGTGCACTTGACTCTTTGTACGTTGGTGGATTGTCACATGAAATAGTGATTGGTAGTGTTATGAAATAATAATTTATTTTGGAGTGACCTATGTTTCTAACTTGAAACTAGATCGTGATGGGCACTGCTTTGCCAAAAGTAGGCCATAAACTCAAGACCATGTACAAAGTCCAAACTATGTTACCGACATGAGTCGTCCCCATGAAAGCTCAGCTCTCTTCTTAGTAGACAATAATGTCTCTTAGAAGTGATCTTCACAAAAAAATAAAGGTACTTTCTATGTAATATAATTCAGGATAACGTCTATTCTCATTACCATGTCTTCTAATGAGACAAGATCATGTTCAAATCCAACATCTTACTTGTTGGGGGAATGTCTGATGAACAAAGTCTTTTAAGCAAAGCGTTTGAATTATTAAAAAAAAAAAACACTTTTCATCTCTTCCTCCACTTTTGTATTACAATTTCGCTGGTTGCAACCAATTATTCAATCTATTTGAGAAAATAGTTAAGAAATTAAAATTATTTCATCCACTTGGTAAAATCCACCAAGGAACTCGCTACTTTGTTCGCATGGATCAGGACATAGTGTGAAGATTTTTGTTGTCATGAAGTCGATCTGAAGTAAGATGAGCATTTTTAGAAGTATCTCGAGCTCGCATCCATTCAGATAATTTCGACGACAACTAAAAAGTATTAGGATTTAGCACCTTATGGTGGATAGATATGTAATTAGATATGTTACATTTATATATCTGTAGAGCAATGATTTTGTATCAATGTGATGTTTAACCTTTTTTAAAAAAAAAAGCATATTAGTATAGTCCATCTTGTTTGTTGGCTTTTACAATATAGTCCACAGTAAAGACTCATTGGTCGAGATCAGTCCAAACTTCAAATATGGAGCTCATGCTTCATTCTAAACTTTGACACCGAAAGCTAGTCTTAAACTTGAGATCTTGCATATTCCAAACTTTGACACTAAAGTAAACTTTAATGGCAACATATATCAAATACACACTAGAGCTCTGACCATCTTAGGTAAATGAGGTCACGATTTAGAAATACAAGTTCATAACTCTTCACCACAATGCGGGTTACACTCAAAGATTAATGGGAGTGTAATCTTCAACTTCGTAACCAATCCATTTTTTGGAGTAATGCAAAGTGGCTGGGGACTCATCCCTTTTGAGTTCCCATCCTTTATCTCATCTCAAAATAAAAGATAAAAAAATGAAAAATAAAATATAAAAAACTCTTTATCACACTGAAATTCTTCCCTAAACTGTATTATATTAAGTATACTAATCTATATATATTGATAATAGAGTTACGTATCTAGGCTATAAGCCCTCTCTTGTTTGAACAAAAAGAAGTCTCATGGTATTATTGCCCCCTCAATGATTGATGCTCTCTACATTTCACGTGGTCTCCTATTAATGGCATTCAATGAGCTACGACTTAAACCCGCAGGTTTTGGCTTTGTAGAAGACTAAAGCTTTATATGAGATTCTATTGTTGATCGATTTTATGAGGATTTGTTTAGTCCTCTGTCACATGGATTTGAGTATTACGTTCTTAACTGTCACCGTCCAACAAAATTTAAACCCTTTTTCTATGTCCACTTAATTAAACCAAATTCATTTTGATTAAGAATATTGAGTCTATTGACCAGTTTTTTGAAGTAAAACACGCAAAAAAGCGGATGCATTGAGATTGCATGGTGCTTCTCTTCTTGAAGAGATTGTGTCAGGACACTCGATGATATAGAAATACTATCATCGTATAATAATAAATCGATATGTATTCGGTAAAAAAAGGAATCAGAATTCTGAAATAAAAATTAAATGTGTAACTTTTTTTTTTTTTTGGGGTTTCCATCTTCATGTGATGTTAGCTATCCACCAAGGCATTTTCTTAATGACATAAATATATATATAATGGGGCAATTGGTTTTTGTTTATCCATTTGTCAGAAAGCATGGATCTTATACAATATTGTACTGTTAATGAAACAGATAACGGCTAAATGCGCAGAGGCAGATTCTCTTACAATCTATAATTAACACTAACAGTGAGTGATGCCCTTTATTAGTGTTGAAGCAATGATTGGCAAAGAGATTATTAGTATAATTCATTGTATATTTGCTAAAGAGAAGAGCTCCAGAACCGACTATGGATCTAACAATTAAATATAAGCACTCCTGAGTCCCAACCCAAAATAAATGAGAACCACTAGATCAAGTTGTTATAAGATAGTGTAAACTACAGAATCAGAATTTTGTTAATTATTTTTTTTCTTCCAGATAGAGATCACATGATATGTAACATATGTTCCACATACGGTAAACTTATGAAAAATAACTTTCCTCAATCTCCTCAAGAGAATCAAGATCAATCCGCAGCAATAATTTAACCAAGTGTCAAAATGTGAGCCTAACAATCTGACTCCACTCACCACAAAAAATCCGTAGTTCGATATTTGATCCTCATTGCTCCAAGTCCAATGACAACATCATATCATAGTCTAAATCAGATCATTGATTAAAAGTCCTATATTTAACATAGTCAATCAATCAAAGGCCTATAGTTATTATTCTTCAGTAAACATCATATTCCAATAGAAAAAAAAATAGTTCTCAGTCGATATGATAGACTTTCTAAAATGAAATCCTAGATAGATTCAACTAAAGCATAAACTCGTGTATTATTTTCTACATTCATTGGTTTGGATTTGCTATTTTCATCACATAGAAATTACTGACTTGAACGCCTAGTGCCTCATTATGCAAGCGTAGCTATCTAATAATCGTTGAACCCTCTGAAAGGCCAAATTCCTAACATCTTGTTTGCAACTACGTCAATTTAAAATCATTATCATAAGCTATTAAAGTTATATTACTTGAATATTGTCACAACTCTCCCTCTACATTTCTTGTATTAACATAAGGTAGTCTTACACGGTCAAAGGGGTAAATATTAGAAAACCCCCTTATCTTCGGACGATCACCGAAAAACTCCCCTTAACTTTCAAATTATCAGAAAACCCCTCCTTCGGTATAGGGATTATCACAAAACCCTCCTATAACTTTCAGATTTTATCAGAAAACCCCTTTTAACTTTAAGATTTAATATAAAAAACCTCCCTAAATTTAGAGAAAATTTCTAACAAAATCTCAAAGTTAAAAGGGGATTTGTTGATAACCCCTAAACTTAAAGGGGTTTTTCTCTCATATTTTGAAAGTTAAGAGAGTTTTTCTCATAATCTTCCAAAGATGAGGTTTATAATATTTAGGCCCACGGTCAAATTTCATAACCTTTCCGTAAGTTTTATTACTAATTAATTAATTAATTAAGTTACTCAGATAACGTTAGACGGCAGTCTTTTTTCCAATTTTTTTTAAGAGGAGCTGAAGACAGCAGCATGCAGTAAAAAAGCAAAGTCAACACAGTTTCCATAATTTGATGGGTGTGGTCCCCACCTCCCCGAAAACGAATCTCACGCGCCATGAGCTCGCCGACGTCATCACACGTGGCGGGTTGACCAGGTCATGTGTTGAGGGCCTGTCCATGATCCGACGTCCAGCTGGACATCGAAATTCGGGTATGACGGTGATTTCTGCTTGATCGGTGCACGCAAAGGGTTACCCCCTGCTCGTGGCCGCACGACACTCGATGAACACGTCACACGTGCACAGTCTAGTGGTGAAATAAAAATAAGTTAAATCGACATTTTTGCAAATGATACCCTCTAAAACACCGCTCGTGTAGCGGAGATATAGCTTCACCTTTTGTGCAAGTACTACAATTTTGATAGAATTGTAAATGAATCACTGTTATTACTAAACTTGGAATGTTTCTTGTTAATTTAAGTGGCAATATAGGAGAAAAAAATGCAAAGGGCAAAAAGGGATAATTGATAGTATCGTGTAGATGAAAGATCGATTAGCTAATTATCTGCCAACGTCACAATATGCAAATAATGACATCTACTTTATAAGTTTAGTGTAAACTGATAAATGGATCATTCCTAAAATAAGTAAATAAATAGATCAGCAGATAACTGTGGGAAATCTTTTTTCCCCTAGAAACTCCGATCTAATTCCTCTTCTTGTGGATTTGGGTTTTGTTTATGAGTCATTATGATTGTGATACCACAATAAAATAAAGAGTTAGATAAATAAATATGAGGTGACAACTTAATTTGCTAAACAAGATGTCAAAAGATAAAAATTTATGATATTCACTCATAACTAATAAGATGGATCTCACTGCATGTGTACTCCTTGACAATCTATTTAACAAAATGACTTAAACCTCATGCTCATTATTTCCAAAATAAAGAAACCTCATGCATAATTTTTTTTTTCCCCTTTTACCAAGCAACTATTTACTTGTAGAATCTATTACGTAAAAAATAGCATTATCTAGCCACTTTAAAAGCTTTCAAGAGATTTAAATTGTAATTTTATTATCTGTGCTTTTATCCGTATATTTTGCTTAATTAGACGTGTGACACGGTTGACAAGTAAGTATTTTATGAGTTGAATTAATGTTATTCTTAAAATTGAAAGGAAAGACAATTAAGTTTAAACCTACACGACGTTTTAATTAGATTTCCTGAGATCCCAAAGAGTTAGATTTTTATTTCAAAGGAAAACTGAGATCATTATGTCCATTATTTGATTAAATGTAGTGCCTTACTTAACGCGCACTTTTGTTTGCTTATATCTAAATAATATCGAATTATCAAAGCTCGCATGTGATTGAACTATAATGTTGACGAAAACAATTACAAATAAATGGAGGGGAGGAAACATACAGACCTCTAATTATCTGCCTTATCTATTATAAATGTTGCAGAACGTTACTTTAGAACTACCGATCGATGTTTTCATTTATGTACGCGTTTGAGATAAAACTCGAATGAGATAAAGGGGAAAAGATGATGAAACTTAGTCTATATATCTATAAAATATAATGTTAACTTAAGATAAGTACCCAATTAATTTTTGTAAGGTAGCGTTTGGAAACAAATCATCTCGAAAGACATTAGTGCATAAGAATAACTGTGGAAAATATGCAAATTGTGTAACTTTTGTCAAGTTCACGTTGAAAGAAACTTTCTTTGTAACTGACAGCTTTAGAAGGGCACAGACGCAAAACTCATTAAATATGTCACACCCTGAACTTAAACTATCGCCAATTGTTGTTTTTTTTTTTTAAAAATCCCCACACTGTCCTCTAGATAACCTTATAAAGCCCAGAGGAAGCGAAAGTGCACAGAGCACTGCAACTGAACAAAAAATATTAAAGAACCATCAACAAACACCAACCTCAGTTGGTTGAAAGCTTCTTTCAAACTCTCTCTCTCTCTCTCATTCCTGGTCTCTCCCTCATCATCACCATCATTATTATCCTCCAAACTCTCAAGAAAGAGAGAGAGAGAGAGAGAGGGCAATGGGAAACTGCCAAGCTGCGGAGATATCAGCGGTAGTGATCCAGCATCCAAGTGGGAGAATAGAGAGGCTGTATTGGCCTACGACTGCTGAGGAGATCATGAAGAGCAATCCTGGTCATCATGTCGCTCTGGTGACCCTCTGTGTTGCTCAACAGGAGAACAGTAACGGCCATGTTCGATTTACTCGTGTTCGGCTGCTTAAGCCTAAGGATATGCTCCTGGTTGGCCAAGTTTATCGCCTCATTACCTCCCAAGGTACTTCAAACCCCTCAGCTTTTGTTTGTGTAGATTGCTGTTCATAACGTCTAGTATTAACTATCACTCCTCTTCTTTTTTTTTTTTTTTTTGGGCCATTGTGCGCAGAGGTGAACAAGGCATTGAAGGCTAGGAAGCTCAAGAAGGTAAAGCAGGCGCAACCAAGAACTGATTCAGGGTCGGCGGGCGTAATCGAATCGGAGATAATAGTAAATCACCAGGTAAGGAAAAACTCAAGATTCACGATTCAGGTTCCAAATGACGAATAGATGAGTTCGGAGAGTTGATTGGTTTATTCGTCAAATGATTCCAGGTAGAAAATCAAGAGCGAGATGGGCAAAAGAGTACAGCGGCAGCGGGGTCGGGATCAAGAGCAAGGCAATGGCGGCCGAAGCTGCAGAGCATCTCAGAGAGTGTGAGCTGAGCAGTTGATGCATGCTTTTTGGGTCCTAAGGGTTTGTTAGAAGAAAGAAGAGGAATTCTATTCTCAGGGTTCTAGTTATGGATGGGGTTCATGAGATCAGTATGTGTGATTAAAAGTGAAAACTGATTTCACAACAGTATCCATAAGAGGTTGTGATGCCTGGGATTACTGTGCAGTTGTTTCTTGTTCAGAACTGGTAGTCAAACTCAGCATGGTCTCAGAGATTTTAAAACTAGCAGAAGATATAAATTATTCTTAAAAACCCTTTCAACTACTTTTTGGGTATCCATATACCACTTTTAAGATGATGTTTCGAGAGAGCTTTTAGAAGAAAAAAAAATTTGTTATCATATTTTTACTCCATCAAAGATATATCAAGAATTGGTAATCAGAAAAGGTGCAGTTATCCCAATTTTACCATCGATTCCAATTTCAAGTGGTAAGATAATGGTACGCAGTATTTTAACTATCACAATGATGGTTTTCACAACAGCTGTTTTCGCGACAATAGCGGGTTTTAAGATAATAGTAAAACTCCGATTTGATCTTAACTTACCCCTTGAAAATTGGAATGGATGGAGTAAACGCGTTCGAATTGCTATCTAATTGGAGATGATCTTTCGATCCTACTCGATGTGTACTAAAAATATGATTGGACAAACAATTGTTGTTGCTGTTTTTTTTTTTTTTTTTTTTTGATTTAACTGATGCAGTTCATATTAAAGATGTCAATAAATTAATGCAGAAATAGTATCTCATCAATTACATGATGTATCCACTTCAATTGCCTTCAAAATGTATATAGACAGATCTCTAAATTGAAATCAATGAGAATGTAGACTTACATCATTGACAAGCTAGCCAAATCCAATGTCCACAATAAAATCATGAAAAGTACGCAAAAACTTTAACCAGGAGATTAGGAATAAGGACCTGAAGTGTCCACTTTTGATGGTTGGGAGACCCAAATCTCCCAGTCTTTATCAACACAGTTCTGTGCCCACAATAATGCTGCCCTTGCAGCTACTGTAGCTCCTTGGACCTTCTTCTCCTTGAGAGCCAGCAACATGTCTGTGAAAGGCTCCACCATTAGGGTTCCAGGGCCTCCATATTCTTTGTGCAAGAATTCACTAAATATCTGCTCCATGAAAGCATAATTCATAAAATTAGGCCCAGAGTGATAAACTAATCACAGACGGACAAAAATAATAACCAACATAAATAGAAAATTGAGACTAAGACCTAACGGCTTAAGCTTTTGGTTAATTTCATTCCCGGACTTCTATTTACGCATCAAGACGTCTGAGTTACCCATAACATTAGCTTCAAAGAGTATCAGACTTTCAATTTAGATTTTGCAATTTTACGTTAGTTTTAAAATAGGGGGAAGTGCTGATAAAGTTTCTTCACATATATTGAGTCAAATGTCTTATCATGCGCACAGGAAATCATGATATAGTTCTGAACTAACCACAATTGCCTTGTGATGATTTTCTTTCTCTTTTCTATTTCTTCGAGATGTCAATTTATATATCATAAAGTCCATAACCCCAGTTCCAATTTTAATTATAACTGGTTGGTAGGCCCTCCAATTGTAAGATGCCCTGTGCACTTCAAATATAAGTCAAACTAGTTTTGATGAGGAGATAGAACCAAAAAGCAGGAGTCCATGGTTCTGCAATGATCATTATCCTATGAGAGAAGAGAAAGCGTATGATTCTTTAAGAAGTTACCTAAACTAATTTGCTTTAAGATGATTAAGGAAACGAATTAACCCAACTAAATTTATGGATAAAAGAATGTCCTTGTCAACATTTGTTGGTTTTATTTGATTAGATGTATCACGCCAAAGTCATCTCGCTAAGCCATATATGTGGCATATTCCACAAAAGTCTCTGCTATAAAAAAGGGTCATTAAAAAAAGTGATATCAGATACCCAGAATGTGCACAATCTGAATAATTTGGCCCATATCAGTATTGTAGTGCTATACCTACTACATAATTAGCTAGTAAATTAATCAAAAAAGAGATTACACCATCTCAGTAGACTATGCGATAGATTCCATATATCTAGTAGCACTGCATTATTCAACTACAGAGAAGATAGCACTATCACCGTAAGAATGTCAAATAGCATTACTTAAATGAAAGAAGTCTATTTTTGCCCAAGAAAGAGGCAATTGTATATTGCAAGCACACTACCAATTTGCTGGTGGTCTACAGGAACATTTGTTTGCCTTCTGATTATGTATAATATTTTTGCTACTTTCAGAGATAGCTTAATCTCATGGACAAGACACTTTTCTCCTAAGAACATTTCTTTCAAAAGCAAGGCAAAAGGGACAGGTAGCAAATCATGTGATCTAGTTCGGCGAGCTAAAGCTTTCTTTGACTCAGGTTTAGTCAAGCATCAGATTTTCACAATTTGCAAAACTATATGCCCTTGAGTTACCGTCTAGTGCTGATGTACTCTAGCCCTGAAAGAGAGATGGAGTATCAAGAAGTGAATAATTCCAATTCTTATTATATTTTGCCCAAGAAATAAAGAACCAAATGCATAAAAAAACAAGGGTAGCAGGACGGAAAAAAGAAAAATATAGTGTACAATAAAACAAAACTGGAAATGAGATAAGAAAGTTGTAGAAGAAGGTAAATGTGTTTTAGCACCTTATATTTGCTAATTGCGAGAGTTTCAGAAAAAAGGGAAAAATCCTTGATGAAAATACTTTTTTTTCCAATCAGAAGTTATTGACTAGGCCCCTAAAATTCTGTCTTGCCCCTACTCGAAGGAGCTAAATGAAAGTAGATAATCTCCAGGATGGCAAAGGTACATGGGAAATAGATATTCTCTGGACTAAATAGTATGAGCATCAGATCAGTCCTTTCCAAACAATTACACTCCCCCCTGAATAGTTAAAAAAAATGCATGTTATAGAAATTGCTTTGAAGTTTCTAAAAGAACAATAATACCAAGAGAAGATGAGTTCTCTTGCAATCTTGCAAGTGTAAAGATGATAAGCATTTGATGATAACTTATGGCATTGGTGAAGATGTTGAAGGAAAAATATAATGAATCCATACATAACAATCATATATAAACGAATGTTGTTTAACTTAGATGCTGTGATTCTAGCTATCTCATTTCTTAGAAAGATGGAAAATGAGGGAGCACAATGTAAAATGTAATCCACACAGTTGTTCAGAATCTGAATTATTTATTTACATAAACAGCCAACAAGTTTAAATTTTACACCACGGCCCTATTTAGAATAGTTGTCTTGTTGTTTGAAATAATTTCCTTGAAAGTATTCTGCTGCAAAAATCCTCTAAATGATGACCTTTTCTTCTCTAGGTACTTTAGATGTTGCAGATCAAGCCCAAATAAATTGGATCTTCAATTTGCTTATCCATCTTAGTCTATAACTAGATGTACATGGTCCAAAATGAAATAGATGATGACACAAGTCTACCTTAAAACATCAATAATAATATATTAAATATGCAAATTGCTAAGCAATCCCCTCTGAAATAGCATATCCATTGATTGGAGGCAGCATGTTTCCCCTCTATTTCCTAATTCCATCATTTGTTAAACGACTAGCGGAACAGACTTACAACTCTTCATAGATCATTAACCTATAAAATAGGAGAAGACATTCATTACGGAGGTTACTTTAAGTAATGTGTTTCAGAGGATATTAAGCCCTGGCTAAGTGTAAGATGAAAGAATGCCCTTATCAACATTTGTTTCTTTTGGGTGCTTAAACAATTTCATAGCCTCACAGCAATTCCACCCCTCAGTACTTGGAAGATGTTGCAAGGAACTTCCTGGCTTTGGAAGCAAGCAGAAAGTATGGGAGATACACAGAATTTGCATGATCAAGGTCACACCTCAAAACACAGTATAGTGATGTCCCTTGTATATGATCAACTAGCTCACCAATAGCATGAGTCAATTACACCATCTGAGGAGATTAGGGGGTAAAATCACGTGTCTAGTTGTAAGCCCAAACATTACTGTATTTGCAGTTGCCTTCCAATAGATGAATTAGCAAATCAAAGAGATTCTACAAACTATAAAGAATGTCAATGAGCATATAGTCAAAAGTAACTACTCAAGAAAATTTCTATTAGCCGCTGAACACCCTCCCAACCCCCCCCCCCCCCCCCAACCCACCCCCCGCTCTCCCTCTCTCTCTCTCAAGCCATGTGTTGTAGCACAAAGAAGACATTATTTACCACAGTGTATTAGCTTGAGACAGATAAATAAAAGGCCTCAGACATTTTGCAAACCTTTTTTTCAGATTCATACTGGACTGCTTTTGATGTCCATGACTTGTGAAAAAATCCAATCAAAACTAAATTTGCCCAAGACATGGCAGAGGGCTACCATTTAGATTGATACAGGCTATATTTGGTCCAAATTCCAAATAACTCTTGGGTACGTGAGTGGGCTATCATCTCAATTCTCTGGGAATGGAAAGCAGACCGAGCCCAGAAGTAGAACACTTGGAAGACTCATTATCCAACCTCTCACATGCATTCATTGATAACCGGA
>JBAKGM010000233.1:29910699-29921639 GCA_037177215.1 Asparagus racemosus
TGCGAGATCTGGCAGGTAACAATTCTAAATATTCTGAAATATAAAACACGAGTCCAAAGGGTAGTAGGATCTTGCCTTGGGTTGTCGAACGGATCGACTACGGCTGGATCTGACGTGTACGGCAGACTTCGGCACACAATCGTCGCGTGCAGCGGATCACAACGACGGCGAGCGGTGACGAACGACGACGAATCAAGAGCGAGCGGCAACGCACAAGTACGATGGCGAGCGGCGATAAACGTTGACGAATCACGAGCGAGCGGCGGTGAACGAGCGGCGACGAGCCGCGGCGGTTCGTGGTCGTGAGGTCGTGGGTGATGACAGGTTCGGATCGGTACGGCTGTGGCGTGGAGGGAGAGGGGCTGGCACATAGGGCTGGTGTCGTCGGCGGCGTGGTTCCTGCGAGGCTGGCTAGGCATGGGGGCAGACCTGGCTGGTGGGGTCAGAGAAGAAAAGAGTAGGCTGGGGTGTCGGCGAATGCTGGGTGGTCAGAGCAGTGTTGGGGGAGGCCGATCAGAGCTGGAGTGGTCGGGTGGCGAGCGAGCGTTGGGCTCAGGGAAAGGCGCTGGCTGGGTTTGGCAGCAGCGGCGGGGAGATGTGCTCGCAACGTGGGGGTGGCTGTCGGGGCTGGGTGCGGACGGAGGGGCTGACGGGGTCTGGCGGCGACGAGGCCAGGTGGCCGGAGTGGGCTGTGGCGAACGGAGGGGGACGGCGACGGTGGCCGGTCGGGGTCAGAGGAGATGGTGAGGGGAGGAGAGAGAGGGGATGCGGGGGGAGAGAGGGAAAGAGAGATGAGAAATAAAGAAGAAAGAGAGAAGAGAATTAAAAAATAATAAAATAATGATAAAAAAGTAAAACGTGGGAGAGATTGTACTGTGGGTTTAGTGAGATTTGAAAAAAAGTTTGGGCGGTGGATACAAAAAAAAGAGAGGATTTGGGGTTGGTGAAGTTTGAAATTTTTTTTATATATATAGTTATATATACGGTTAGGGTTAGGGTTAACTACACGTATACTGTACGTGATGTAAAAATACTATTAATTACGTATTTAAAATACGGATGATAATTTGTAACAATTAATGTAATGATATTATTAATTAAATATTAATAAACTCTATCATCAAATATATTTATAATTAACTATAATATCCAGATATTTTAAAATACCATTTAGTATTTTAATATATAAAAATGTACCGAAAAATTACGGGTGTTACACTTAAATTGGTTTGCTTGTGGACCAATTCCCCCCGCTCCACAACTAAATTAGATTAGAGGCACAAAAATAAATTGAAGTAAACTGGTTTACTTTTGGACCAATTTTTACTTATCAACAAGATAGTTTAACACTAGATCAGATTTAAACTTGACCCACTTTTAGAGAGTTGCCAAACACGCTGCAAGGTACTACTCAGTTTCTCGTGAACTTATATTTTTAAAATAGTATTTTTTTTAATGGAATTAAAATAGTATTCGGAAAATCAAATCAATAATATATAGTTCGATCTGTTAGCAGACGTTGGTTCTACAAATTTATAATGAAATGGCTTGAATCTAACTAGATGCAATCTTAAGTTAGATTGAACGAAGATGCGCCGCTTAGGTGGGCTAAATCGTTTCTTGCTTGGCCTTAAACGAACTCTTGGATTGGGCCTCATAAGCAAGACCAATGATCACTATGACAGCGTGCATTCGATGACCAGTGAATTTTTTTTAATCGCTAATCGGAAGATGTAACGAGGGATACTTGGAGATATAGCTTTCTGTAAACTTATGTACTATTTTACTAACAGGCTCACTTCTTATCTTCTTTTTTTTATTAGTTTTTAAATTTAAATTTTGGTGGAAATCATGTGAAGATGTTCGTGAAAAATGTTTAATTCTAGATATCTGTGGTTCGAGTTTTAAGTATAAGAAGACAGGAAACATCATGGTATCAGAGGATAAATATTAATTAAAATAGGATATGGTTGATAATTAGCTACAGTAAAAACTACATCTTTCTTTTTATTAAAGCTACCCGGGAAAATTCACATTGTGTTAACCAATTTCCATATAGTTCATATTTCTTCCAGTTTAATGAGATTCTAATTATAACACTATTTGGATGGAGAGAGAAAAAGCCCAGATGTGATAACTGACATTAACTGTACTGAGGATTATCTGTTTTGTACTAGTGAATGTTTGTTTGCATCTATTCTGAGAGCTAGTTCTATCAGAAGTACAACTAAAACTCTAAGAGATGCTGAAACTACAGTGAGCGATATTGAAGCCCTAGGGGATGCAGGAAGCCAAAATGAAGCATAAGAAGCACTTGGGGATGCTAGAAACCAAAACGAAGCACGGCAGTTTATGAACTGGACTTTCGTCTTAAGTTATTTTCCTCTTGTTTATATTTGTAGTTTATTGCAGTTTTTTATTATTATTTTGTTTAACTATAGAACTTTGATATTTCACTAGCCATGAACTAGAGGCTGGCTTCCCATAGATGTATCAATGTTTGTGGTGAATGATGGCTATGGTCGTCTCTTCATCCTCATTGATGCATTTACGGGGAAAGTCTCACGTTTTTATCGTGGATAGGAAAATCCAGATTTCTCTACTCAAACAATGGATACTATCTCGTATCCTTCTTATGATTAATAAAATGAACAGGGAGTTATCCCTTGTTTTTGCTCCAAAAAAAAAAAAAAGTTTGTTTGCATCAGGATCCATACCAAGGATGAGGACTCTCAATTGGCAACTTGCACCAATATGATAACTGACAGAAGATCATAGAGAACTAGGCACTTAACAAATTATGAAGTATAATTTGGATGAGAAAACAAAGTACACTTAATCCTCTTAAAAATAAAAGGACGGATTAGATAACATCAAAGTGCAGCTTTGTTTTGTTTTCTTAGTGTGCATGTGCGTTCATGTATTTTGACAGAGTTGATTCATTGTTTCAGGTTGCAAAGAGGGTGTTTCGAACATTAAAGGTAATTAATTACAGTTTAGACCTCTTGAGGTAAACAATTTCTGCATGCTCACTAAAAGGTAATAGTTGATAATGGCAGTGAAGTAATTAAATCTTACGTTAGCATGAACTTAATTGGTGTGGTGGTTTTTCCCTCCTTTCCTTTCAAGCTACAATAAGAACTAGTATTTTTGCTAACAGAAACTAATATAAGAATCATAAACTTCGTTCTTATTAACCAAATGGTAACACAAAATTTTCTCAAGTTAAACAAAACATCACTCTAATTAGTCCTCTTGATCAATAACTTGAAACGAGAGAAAGAAACTGGCAATTATGCATTTATCATTTACCAACAAATTAAAAATGTAGGATTGCAAAGGTAGTCTATTCATCTCTCTTGAATCACATTGTCTCGAAAAGATTAGCTTTGTTTGGGTTGAAGTATTTCAAGCATATTAAAGCATATTCATCTAACAGTTTTCAAATATGGAACTGAATCACATCTTAATGTCTAAATGGACCAAACCCACATTTGAAGCTTAAATGGATGGAGTGCACAGAAAATAACAATATTACATTCATTTCCTTTTGCTTTCTTCGCTGCTCAAGATTGGCATTCAGAAGCTAAGGTGAATTAGAGCAGTAATTAAGTTCTTATGTTTTATGTAAATCCCAGGTTGATTCACATTGAAAATCATAATTTTCAATCTCGGCTCTCCGATTATTCTATAAGAAGATAAAAGTGAGTGGAGCCAAGCAACCATGTATAAATGATAACTAATTAATCAAAATCTCTATGAGTGACGAAGTAACTGGGCACAATAGATTTAGTACCTCAATTATGTTGATAGCGTTAATTACTAGCTAGTGTTGAAGCTTATTTTAAATGCATTACGTGGCTCTACTAATTAAATACCGTATAGATTTAGTTATTCTTAGAAGTTAAACACACCAAGGATTTAAGATTACCCATCTTTCCTTGGTTTATGAGGACTAGATGACATGTACCGTACACAAGGACATGATATGCAATTAATTTAAAGAAATAATCATTTCAGAAGTGTTCAATAAGTTGGTGATGAAGGATACTTGAAAGCAAAACCATTTTATATAGAGGCCTACCTTGCCCTAGCAATCTTAAAGTAACACATCTAACTCTCCTTTTTCTTAAGCCAATTGTAACTCACCATACTCTCAAATATTCTTCAATCATTCTCTTGGATTTACAGCTCCAATTTGAATAAGTGAGTGCAATATAGTTCATCATATGTAAGTTTGAGATGATTTATGTGAACACATAGTTTAACTATGAGGACATATTTGGTTTGTCTTTTCTGTTGGGTGAGAGCCAAAGTGACATTTTGTCGATGATTCACAAACAGATTGAATCATATTTTATGAGAAATGTTCATGGGATAGAGTGTTTATCTCTCTAAGAAACCACTCTGATAGAAACATGTTGCCTTCAAAGTTGGATCTTACAGAAAGAAGCTAAAAACTTTCCATATAACAACTCTTGAAATAACTTTTTGTTATGAAATTAGTTGAATAACAGTGGTCAGTAGTTTTCGGGTCAATATCTCTTATTGATTTTCAATTTGATTTCTTCCTCTGTTTAACAGTCTGTAAAGATACACAACTAATCCACGTTTTGTAGTTCTCGAGCAGCCAGAAGGTCTAGTGTGATAACGTGGTGAAAGCGATGAAAACCACCATGAAATTTCTTATATTTGAAGTGTATGGCAAGAAAGAGGAAAGAACATTATTGCAATTTCTCCGACCTTTTACTTTCACGAAGGACACGTTTTGTCCCGCAAATCTTGACAAAATCAGCTCAAATCAAAGTGCACACAATTTGAGTTCTAACGATAACTTATTGTATATGGTTAATTGAATTGTATATATAGTTCTAATAACTTGTGCAATTTATCCAAGTTATGCATGAAATAAACTGCGATAACATGTAGTTGATAAATGAAGTATGCATGCAATACTCAATGCAGTTTCTATATCATCTCATTTTAATTTGATTACGATTGACTACAATCTTCATCAATTCACAGCCTGATGTATGTAAATCATAAAATATGAAATGTTTTTTCTGGCGTACATTGGCATATTAGAATCATCGGTTTGTCATTGAAATAACAAGATCACTAAACTACAAGGGCCAGCATTGAGAACTAACCTCATAAAGAGGAAGTTGCTCTTTTAAATGGTTTATATCACGATCAACGACTAATATTATCGAACTTACACGAGAAGGGTCTTCGTGACTGTTGTTAGCACAAAGACATTTAACAACTTGATAAGCATGGAAGTTTTTTTTATCGACAAATAGGTGACATTTGAGCTTCCGTGTGATGATCTTAATAATGTTGCAGAGTTAACTTGCGTGTTTTAAACGTTCTTCTGCCAAGATGAACCTCTGAAAGATGACTGATATGAAACTACTTGAATGTGAACATAATCGTTGAAATTTTTGAACAGATTGTTTTCATTATAGAAACTTAATCAGCCTTTATACTAAGCCAACAAATCTGAAAAGCAACAAAGTTTCAGATTATAAATTAGACTGGCATCATGAAATTAGTTCCTATAATGAGTAGTTTTCACTTTGAATCTCATATGACAAGCTATACTTCCTTTTGTAGTATAAAATCCACAAGCTATACCATTTCTTTTGTAATATGGTCAGGTTTGATACAACATTGTAAAATCTAATTAATTCAATAACATACTGACATCATTGTATCTTCCATGACGTTCATACTTTAAAGTAACTTGACATGTATATATCAGTAAAACTAATTATAAATTTGATCCTTGTCCAATATTTGTTTCAACCGGCCTTCAAATCCATAACTAATCCCTAGAATGTGACATGCATGTTATCCTAAATCATCTAACTTTGTAGTTGTACATATGAACGTATCCTATTAAAGGTACCCTCTCCTTTAATCTCAATACTAATCATTATTATATATAGTTCTGTAACAAAGGTTAATGCAAAGGGCTTAGAACCCCAAATAAAAACCAAATGGAGAAATGAAATATCAAAATGTGCTTATCTGATTACTGAAAAAAGACTTTCAAAGTTGAGTTCTGTGTGTGTGAGGCAAATATTTTCATAATAAATTTAGTATTCATGAAGTACCATGATTTTGTTGTTTTCTGGTTTCTCAAGGGAAATCATGAAGTTTACCTCTAGAATTTTGTTTTCATAGACTCTGAACTATTAATGTATACTTAGGGGGAAAATATGTACTTTTAATAGTCTGAGTATCGGAATGTGAAGAAATAATATGAAAGGTTTACTGAAATAGTTCAAAGGTAGGAAATTGCAACACTTGATATCTCACAGTTTCAGATGTATAAATTAGCAATTAATGTCTGCAAACTTCACGAAGAAGCTAAAATGAGAAGTATATGCTGCTTTCTTAATTAGTCTGTCCCATGCCAACGCGATTCACTAGTCATCAGTAGTGATCAGATCAATGCATGCATTGATGGAATGATCTACCTAATGCTAGAAAAGTATTCGAAATTTGTGATATTGATCCAAAACAACTTTAGAGATACAAATCATGAACGTCAGTCAACCTTTTATATATGAACTTTAACCCTCTTAGGTGAGCAATTGCGGATCACGTAGTTATATATAGTGTTGGTGCTGATAATGACTTTAACATGTCTACATCCTTGCATGAGTTATTAATGAATGTGATATAGTGGGTGAGGGCACAAGGATGGTATATCTAAACTTTTATGCCAGTTTTTAAATTTGAAGTGTTTGGTAAGTTAATCAAAAGAAAAGGATATGTGATTAATACAGCAGTGATTTTATTAAATTTCTCTTAGCTTGTTCATCAATCTACCAAGTTCCTTTCCATGAAATTAATTTGGAGTTCTACGTGTGTTTGTGTGTGTATCTCACTTACATATACGTGGATTAATTCTAGAGTTTAATCTTTACTGTTCTTTAATATTACTATATAATAGATTATTGATGTCCAAAACACGATACATTCTTTTCTAGAATTTACACTCAAGTATCAAATATGTCATGTCTGCAAATTAAATGTCATTCTGATTGAATAATATCAAGTTTTTTTGTTGATGTTTCAAGACCCTATTTCTTGAAGCAAACATTATCGATAATCAGAGATTAAAAAATCACTAAACCACATAACTACAAATCAATCATCAAATATTGTTCAACGTAAAGTGTTAGACCTGCACAAATTTTCTTCAAAGAAAGAATATATTAGGGAGGTGGTTAAATACAGTATCCATAACAAAATTTTCCAGCCCACTATTTTGACTAACTTGAAATACCATAACAAGCTAACAAGAGTACACTAACGTGACAATTCCACTTCTACATTAGCTTGAAATGTATTACTGAGACAAATGGAATCCTAAAAATATCTATAACTGGTACTTTATAGGTTAATTAACTAGTATATATATGTTTCATACGTAAAGACAATTTTCCAGTATAAGAAGAAAACATTATACAGTGAATCTATATGGGTTTATTATTATTATTATTTTACCTTGCTTAGAATTCGTAGTTAGTTTGAGTAATTTAATTTTAATAGGAGTGTGTTGGTTAAAATTTACTAGCAATCTCACTTTCAATATATCTTTTATCTATAATTTGGAAGAAAATTCAAGTGCAAATAAATAGTACCATATTTATTTTTCAAATAAATTACAGATTTTGTAGAGGAGGAGAAAGTGGCAGAAAAGATAAGTACTTCTATTTTATGTTTTTTGTAGCACATATTCTCTATTAAGCTTTTTTATATTTGGTGTTTTCATATATTTTTAATGAATGGTTAAACAACATATATTCTTGCACAAATTCTTACAACTACAGAAGGGACTCTAGAGAAACACTACGACAACCTTATACATGGCGATGGCTTGCTGTATTATAAGGATCTATATGGTTGTTTGGTGATTTTCATTTATGCAATGTTTTGGGTGCTTATGGGTAATTGTTGCCGTTGAGGAGATTGGGATAGTTTATGTGCACAAATCTACCAAATCTATTGTCATACAGGGATGTTGGAATTGATCTTATTGGTTTTGCATTTGAATGATAAAATCTTATAATGGTGATAATACCAAGATACTCCATCAGCAATATTTATCAGCATGTAAGAATGAGAGTTCTGTTGTGTTGATTCTGATAATTAGTGAAAGTATTTAGATCTACTAATGCTTATTATGAAGTATCAGTTCTTTTCCAAATGTCACCAAAATATGTGATTGCACTTAGTAATTTCATACTTTGAGTAGTATGCTTCAAAATCCAAACTGTAACATAACGTTACTTGGAAGTGTTTTAGGTTGTGTATAAATTCATTCTCTATTGTTGTTCACTACATGTTTGTGTTGTCTATGAGTTTAGAAAGTTCAATTTTTATTTCGTATATATATTTGATTTAAAATACAATTGTGTGTATGGATTGTGTTCTCTAATCCATGATACTAAAATCATACATTGATCTTTATCATTTGCTGTCATTAATTAATCTTTAATTTCTTCAAAAATATATGTTAGACTGAAGAATATCCATTTAATACCATTGATTATTTATATTATGAAGAAATTAGGTTTCATACAGTATAAGTAATTATAGCCTTTTTTTCATTATATTAATAACTTAGAAAAAATAGAGAAAACAAGCATTAAAAAATAAGTACGTTATATTGAAACTTAACAATTGTTTGAATTGGAATAATACTAAAATTAAGAAAGTAAAAAAATTTAAAGAACAACTAAGATTTTAACAACAATACTAAAAACAATACATATATAAGAATAAAAATATGTATACATGAAACTTAACAAGCAATATATAGTAGGACTAGCCCGTGCTTAGCACGGGGTAAATACTAGTTTTGACTAACTTGAAATACCATAACAAGCTAACAAGAGTAAACTAACATGCAGTGACAATTCCACTTCTACATTAGCTTGATATGTATTACTAAGACAAATGGAATCCTAAAAATATCTATAACTGGTACTTTATAGATTAACTAATATATATATGTTTCATACTAAAGACAATTTTTCAGTCATAATTAAGAAGAAAACAATATATAGTGAATCTTAGCATGTGATAGAAGATAATCAAATCCATTCGACTATCAGTGTCTTCAAATAAAATCAAAAGTAATTAATAAAGACAAAAAATAAACACTAAATTAAGAAGGAAAAAAGAGAGGAAATATTAAGATTTTTAGCCCCACAAAACCCTAATTTGAGCACGTAGAGGATTGAATGGTTTGCGTTATAGGGGACCCTGACCCCGCTCACCTGACCGACTGCTTCCTAGTCAAAGAGGGGAAGGGCCCACAGTTGGGTCCATAGGTAACGTGGAGGATAGTGATTGGACTCCACCGGCTGCAATCGAGGGAGATTTGTGGGCTCCACCGCACGTGCCTTGCTAATGACCCTCCCTACGTCTACGTGGTTTAAGTGACTGGGTCGTTGTAGCATTTCTTCTTTCATTTTGTCTCTCATGTAGCCTCTTTGTGCAACTACCAAATTGCCAAAAGTACCCGTTATGCAATTATTTCTAGCTTCTCGTGTTTAGATTTTTTTTCACATGCCGACTGTCTTAATTATATTGATTTTTTTCCCTATCATTTTAGGGGAGACGAATAACTCCATTTATAAGAAGCTTCTAATTGTGATTTAATTCCTCTCAAGTTAAGTAGTAAAGCGATGAATACTTAATTTATGTTGCGGAAACTATATGATTTATTAGCATTTTGGTAATACACAAATCATGAGGCAAAATTTGTCACAATTATCATTGTAACTTAAAGGTAAGAAAATAAAGACTAACGACAATATTGATGCATATGTATGTTTATGTACGCATATATGTGTACAAGTACACTTAAATCACATGGGTACTATTTTAAGCACTAATTTAAATTAAACTATGAAAGCAGCTAATATTTTGCATATAAATATAAAATAACCTCGAAAATAACATTAATTTTCAGTTTAAACAAACGAGTAGGAAATGTCCTCAGCAGCATGCGATCAATAATATTTTGATACCCTTGGTGACAATATGAATATATGCATCTTAAAAGGAATTTAACGTATGGGTGAAGATGTAAATTACAATGCGCAAGAGTAAAGGGGACAATATCAGGAGGCAGTCTTATCTTATTGCCATAGGCAATTAAGTCCAAAACATGAAGTCATTAAGCATCTTGTGAATGAAGACCCTTAGTAGGTCTAAGCTTCACCAACACTCATTCTCCCTCCGCACAACAGCTTAAATCTCAATCCTTCATGCAGTACTGCTCAGAAGAAACACCCATAGCCTCACCTAGAAATTAAACAATATCCAAAGACATGCCGTGTTCTTCTCTCTAAACTCCAATCTTGTGTTCAATCTCCCTACTTATACCTATATATCTCTCTTTGGTTACCATACTTTATTTCTTTCTGATCATGCATGTTAAGTCCCTTCCTATAGGTTAGTTATGCTCACAAGTTAAAAGCTTGAATATATTGATTAAGGTTAGGGTTCATATTATTGAGTTTGAAAAATTTTGAAGTGAGAAGGAGAAAAGATGGAAGGAGCGAAAAAGGAAGCTGAGAAATTGCCACCAGGGTTTCGATTTCATCCTACCGATGAAGAGCTAATAACATACTATTTGACTGAGAAGATTTCTGAGTCTAAATTCAGCGCGAGGGCGATTGCAGATGTAGATCTCAATAAGTGTGAACCATGGGATCTCCCAGGTATAATTCTCATTTATTTTTTCATTATGACTAATTTGGTAAGTCAACTTTAAAGGTTTTTGTTAAAAGGTAGAATTATTACCATAGTTCTAAAGGATTTTGTTTGAAATTAGATTAATTAAGTCATGAACTAGTATATATATGAATGAGAATTTCCTCTCTCTCTCTCTCTCTCTCTCTCTCTCTCTC
>JBAKGM010000233.1:29921739-29941810 GCA_037177215.1 Asparagus racemosus
GGGGAAACAAGCCCCGTCCTCTCACGAGCTTCTACCTGTGCAGGGGGGAGAGCGGCCCAACTCAGAGCTAGATATTCTGGGGAGAGAGCGTATCCCCGTCATCATCATCATCCGAAACGTCAAACCAGTTTTGACCGAGATCGGTTGACTGTTTGATCCGAACGCAAGTTTGAGCATCAACACTGTACAAATTAAACTGGTTTTTAGTTTGAAAAAGAGACTCTTATTTAGATTGTCTTTGGATCATCTCTACGTTAAGATAAGATCTTAATGGAACAAGTGTAAAGTTACGGAACACCCCCTTGTAATTAATTAGATCTCAAATTAAATCTTTAGAAGAATATCTTTTATTAATAAACTGGGATATGACAAAATCCGTAACTGCCTTCAGTATCGTGCCGGTGCATTGTCATCATCCCTTATCATCACAATTACTGACTTCTTCTTCGTCTCAACTCATCAACGAAGTTACCAGTGACAAAACCTCACCGCCACGTGATCATCAAAAACTCGTGTCGGTGCAAAACAGCTACAGCATTTCATGTGTGATGTTGTTGCATTACCAGACGCACTGAGTTACAGCAATGTCTATACTCTACTACTTTTAAGGAAATGTTATTGTCATCGCGTGACAAAAGTTCTTTAGATCTTTCTTTTACTGAAGTTTAGAGGACCACACATATAATTTCTATGATCAATTATATTTTCCAGCATGAAGAGCTTCATTTTTGTCACTACTAGGTGGTGTAGTCTTTGCTTTTGTCACGGAGAGATGAGGCACACGTGGCAATATGATAATGGTGAAACTTTATGCATGATCATTGAATAGCTATATCCTTTTCAAATAAATGAGATGGGAGATATTGAAGGTTTGAGAACTAAGGCGAAATGTAAATTCTTTGTTTCTTAATGGGGGTTACTGTTTTTTTCCTTATTTTCCTACTCGGAAGAGGAACAACTGAGTTAGGAAAAATAAATTCATTTGGATCTTATGTTTCACAATCTTAGACATGATTTATTTGGATCTTATGTTTCATCATCTTAGACATGATTTATTTGGATCTCCTCCACTACAAAAAAGTAATGGAGGAATCATTACTATTGGTCCCAATTATTGATTATCTAAGAGATGATTATGATACTCTAAATTTAACGCCCACTATACCCTTGTGTATTGCGCTCAATCTTAATTTACACAAACAAAAATCATAATCATCAATTAGAAAATCAAAAGGTTATAATTAAAAATAGTAGCCCCTCCACTATTGTTTTAGTAGTAGAGATGATCCAAATCCAGTATAAATATAAGAAAAAGATTTTCTTATTACTTTTCCTTGATGATATGATTATAATTAATGGAGAAATGAGACCTAGAGATGAGCCTAGAAGATCTTAGTTACAAGTTGCTAAGAGGGTTTGCTAACGATTATTGGTCTGATATGAGTAAGCGAATCAAATTCATTAAAAATTTGTAAGATTTACTAATCCATCCCTTGGATTAATTAGAGAATAACCTTTGTATTTACGAAGGAAGGCTGCCATAACCAATCCCTTTCGAAATTACAAAGGAAAATACTATGATTATATTCTCACTTTTAGATTTAACAATTCAATTTTTTGCATACAAAATAAATTAAAGAGGTAAATCACAAACAATTTTCATAAATGTCACTTTTCTTAAATCTTGATTAAAGCTAAAATTGTCTCAGTCTGACAACCACTACATCAATGATTGAACATGGAAGCTTCAGTGCACTCAAAGAATTAAGAAGTAAAAAATCTATATCAACACATGACATAATTTATGCATATAGTCTCCTGACGATTTCTTAGGTGACAATTCGGTGGCTGGTCAAAAAAAAAAAGCATATTCCAGATAATATTTCTATTTCTTAGTACTCCACAGAAACAGTGGAAATGCTAGACGTACCCCATTTCTCAATAGTGGTACTCACTTAGGATGCTTTAAGAGAGACAACATGAAATCACTTCTATTAGTAAATGAAGTGTTACTTAGGAATCAATTTGTGAGTTATAGGCTCATATTCTTTTGAAGATGCTTGGTATATTTATTAGGAGAGTTCCATTCTTTCTTCTTTTTCTTCTAATTTTTTGGATAAACTATATTACTTTTTTTTTACAACTATCATTATTCTCTGCAGGTCAAAATTAAAAACGAACGCGAGAATGTATAAGCAATATTTGTATTTAATTCAATAACATTACAAATTCTTTGTTCTTTCTTAAATCCTGTAAACTATTATTTTACTATGAAGAAGTTGACAATTTATAAAGTTACTACATCTATTTTCATCTTTAAAGGAGTTGCTTGATATACAAGTAGGTTTGTGAGAAGACCGAAGATGTTTCAAAAAATAAATGTAGTCAACTTGATAAAAGAAATAGTTGGATATCAATCCATTCCAAAACTCAACAAATGAATCTAGCTCATTATGTTAAACGGACTGGCAAAAGTATAGTATATAGGTAAATTTTGAAAAAGAAAATAAAATACTATAGAAAATCTAAAAGCATTTATTAAAATATAATAATAAGAATGATGCTAACGACACTAGTCTCTCAAATTACTCTAGTACTACAAAAGAGCGAAGTGCGGGCTCTATTGATGGAAATCATCAATTTTGGAAGAAGTTAAAGATGATAAACTTCACACTTTTATCTATTGTAGTATGAAAATAATTTAGAGGGATTAGTCTACTAATCACTACTCTAATAACAATGTCACTCATTGTTTCAACAAGTTCATCACCTCATAGTGCATCCAATTAAGTAAAGGATTTATTTCTACCTTATACATGAATCCAATTTAATTGAATATTCAACTAATTACATTTGTTAGATCTAATATACAAACCTTTTAAACAATAATCACAAAATATAAAGACAGAGAGAGAGAGAGATGTATTGAACACAACTGGAGTATACAACAATAATCACAAGAGAGAGAGAGACAGATATTGAACACAGCTGGAGAATACATGTGTAATGAAAGAGGGGAGAGTAAGAGTTTCCAAATAATGAAACATGATGGATGCTTGTAACTCGTTTTGTAATTTCTTGTGATTCCAGAGTTAGAAAGAGAAAAGGAGAAGGAAAGATAAGACAGCTCATTGCGTCCCGGGTCCAATAAATATTTTCCTCCTTTCCATTTTTACCCCTGCCATTGAGGATTTTCTGATTTCTCCCCATTCTCTCCCTCTTCTTCTTTTTCTCTCTCTTCAAAGGTTGAAAGGAGAGAGAAAGAAGCAAAAGAGCTCCTCTTCTCTCTAGAGGCGAAATGAAATAAAAAAGGCTGCAATTTTGTAAACTTTAAAACCCCTATCCCTCCTAAATCCCCAAAATTCTTCCCAAAATACTCCCCAAATTTTCCAAAATTTGTATCCCCGCTCTGATCACAAAGTTTGCTCCTTTGGTTGGGGATTTGAGAGAGGATAATGTCCTCAGCTCCAACCGAGCTTCCATTGAGCGAGGCATCGCATCAGGAGTCGCAACATTTGAGGTTTTCGAATCTAAGAGGGGTTCGATGGCGAATTGATCTAGGGATTCTTCCGTCGTCTCCGCCCGCTTCCATCGAGGAGCTTCGTCGTGTTGCTGCTGATTGCAGGAGGAGGTTAAATTTTATGTTTTTTTTTATCCTGCTTGAATTGTGATTATAACTCCTCCTATCTAACTTTTTATAGATTCAATATGTTATTTAGTATATTTCACTTGGCCATGTTGTCTCGGTTTTTGCTTAATTTGAATGAAATATAGATATCCTAAAATATTTTTAACTATTTTATTAGCTTTGATAAGTTGGAACTATTGGATAAAATTTATAGTTGTTTTCATCTGGTATGAAGTCAAATAAGGTTGAAGGATTTAGTCAAGTTCTTTTCTTTGTGAACGTCTGTTTGAATTCTCAAAGTGAAGTTTTGCGATCTTTCTGTAGGTCTGTTGTTATACTTAATCTTGACTTTAATCTAGAGGGAATAGTTTGATTATCTTGTTAGATGTCGTGCTTGTTTGGTTTTCAATCTATGAAGAAATTGGATTTTTAAGCATTATTTTTAATATTCCTCCTTTCTCTGAGAGATAGCTTATTACTGTAAATTATGCAGGGTTTTCATCCCTTATATAGATTTTGAGTGAGAGGTAACTTGTATGACATTGATGAATGAGATTGTTTCCTGCTAATGTTGATATTTTTTGCTATCATTTCTTTTCATTTGATGCCTATATTTTTGGTAGCAGATGAAGTAGATATTTGGTTTACATCTTTTCATTTGCTATATGCCAGTTTTTTTTTTTTTTTTTTTGGGTACGGTGTGTAATTGTTTTGCAGTTTTCATTTATTTTCTGAATTTACTTCAAACCAAATTCTATTTAATTGCTAAATACGAGACCCTTCGAGCAGTTCTGCTTAACCCATTTAACTCTTGTGAATGATTCAGTTATGTTTATCTTGCATATGTTTTCACTAAACATATGTCTGATTCTTCTATTTAAAGGTATGCAAGTCTGAGGCGGCGTCTACTCATTGACCCTCATCTCCCAAAAGATGGCAGCAGATCTCCTGATCTTACTATGGATAACCCTTTATCTCAAAATCCAGGCATGCTACTTGTTCACTTTTTATCTCGTTAAATTTAAGTGGATCACATATAAGCTGTTTTCCTTTTCTCCTTCCATTTTACTTTTCTGTAGATTCTTCTTCATTTTTGTTTTAGCTATTTGTCAATTATGACTTTGCAGACTATTTGGTCATAAATCAATTCACCCTCCACAAGTCCAAAGAACACTTCAAATCCTATTACCGTTCAGAAAAAGGGTGTTTTATTATTCAGTTATAATTGCCAAGTTAACGTGTTAATATTGTTCTATGTAAACTTCCAGATAGCACATGGGGTCGGTTCTTCCGAAATGCGGAGTTGGAGAAATTGGTTGACAAGGATTTGTCGCGGTTGTATCCAGAGCATGAGAAATATTTTCAGTCACTGGCATGCCAGGCCATGTTAAGAAGAATATTATTGGTATGGTGCCTTAGACACCCAGAATATGGATATAGACAAGGTATGCTATCGAGACCTGTTAAATTGTTATGCAGCAGATTTTTATCTTTCATTTTTGTAAATATTGTATTGTAGAAGTTTTCAATGCTTTGTCCATACCGTCACTATCATCTTACCCAACAATACAGGGCAATAGATAGTGCAACTCCGCTGAAAAAAAAGGTGTGACCAAATTTTATCATATTGTTTATGATTTTTTTTCCCTTCGAGTTGCTGACAAAGGATAACCATCGATTGTAGAGGAGCTTTTGCTGTAATAGCGTGGCTGAGAGCCTCCATCATCTTATGACATATCATCATTATCATCCTTATCCCAAGAAAATGGGGTAATAGATGGAACACAACTCTTCTGAATGTTTGCTTAACTAAAGGGATGGCCAAAATTTAATGATTGGTTCCCAATATTGATTGTAGCAAGTAGAAGATAAGTTTGGACAATCGGGGAGCACTCATTATGCTGCAGAGAAGAGAGTTCAAATTATCTCCCTAGACACTACGCTAACCCTAGGTTCATAGGGATACGTGCTATCATATTTGTGATTCTATACTGTACAAAAACATATTTGCACCATTCGTTTCATAGAGCAAAGTGGACTTTGATCAAATACCTAAGATAGGTAGGCTGTTAGTTGAACATGAGGAAGGGATAATCAAATGGAGAAAGAGACTTGTAAAGCACAGCAGGAAGAATTTTGATATAAGATCTAAAGCATCAATACTTCTTTATGGCTTCCATGCTGTGTTTCACACGTGTGGGACAGACACACTACTTGTACATGCTATGGATACCATGTTCGACACACCTACTGGTGCCATAATCCAAAATTTCAATATTTCGGGTTCAAAATTCACAAGTGGACTCTGTTTGGTCTTTTAGGTTTAATTGGTTTAGGTTTTAACTCAGTTACTCAGCAATTGCTAAATATCATTTTCTATGTATGTTACATTGTAACGAATTTCTGTGTGTTTGTATCAATAGTCATATCATACCCGTCCATGTCTTTATATAACTAGGGTAAAATGATTTCTTCTTGTCTTTGTATTTAGTTTACACCGTTATATGTTTGTAAAATATAACTATACTCTTGTGTCCAGGCCTTAGAACTTTTCTTTAGTGTTTCTTTTATGTTAAGCATAAAAATTTGTCTTGATGTATCGTTATCTGAAATAGGAATGCATGAACTATTGGCTCCTCTACTCTATGTGCTCCATGTTGATCTCCAATACCTGTCTCAAGTCCGAGCACTTTATGAAGATTGCTTCAATGATGAATTTGACGAGATGAACTTTCCCGAGGGTGACCTCACCTCCAACTACCGATTCACGAAGTCCTCTAGCTGGGATTCAAGGAGTGACAGTGATAACTTTCCAGAAGACTACCCCAAAGTCACCAGCCTTGATGATCTTGATCCAGAAACAAAGGAATTGTTCTTGCTAAGCGATGCCTATGGAGCTGAAGGCGAGTTAGGTGTGATCCTTTCAGAGCGATTCATGGAGCATGATGCATATTGTATGTTTGATGGTCTGATGAGTGGGGCTCGTGGAGTGGTTGCAATGGCCGACTTCTTCACCCCTACTCCTATGGTTGGATCTAGCACAGGCTTACCTCCTGTGATTGAAGCCTCAGCAGCTTTGTACCATCTGCTATCTATTGTAGACTCTTCTCTCCATAGCCACCTTGTTGAGCTTGGTGTTGAACCCCAGTATTTTGCACTTAGGTGGCTTCGTGTCCTCTTTGGCCGGGAGTTCTCTCTTGATGACCTCTTGCTAATATGGGACACACTTTTTTCTTCTTCAAATATTTCTTCTGTAGAGAATGAACATGAGTGCAGTTTCAAAATCTTGTGCTCTCCTCGTGGAGCCTTCATTTCAGCCATGGCTGTTTCAATGCTTCTTCACTTGAGATCTTCTTTATTAGCAACAGAGATAGCCACCTCTTGCCTCCAGAAATTGCTCAACTTTCCAAGGAATGTAGATGTCAAAAAACTAATAGAAAAGGCAAAGGCTTGGCAGTCTCTTGCTCTTGAGGCAAACATCTTGTCTCCATCAGAGAATAGTTCAAAGCGAGAAGTTAGCAGAGCAAGGAGCCTTCCAAGCGATGCAGGTTCGCCTAAAACTCCAAACCAATCATTACCTGATAGTTACTGGGAGGAGAAGTGGAGAGTGCTTCATGAAGAAATATCATCTCCAAAGAATGGTAGTCATCCAGTGTCACATGGAAAGATAAAGAAACTATTAGGAGATAGGTTTGGTTTAGCGAGGACTGGGTCATATCCTTCACCAACTAAAAAGGATTCTCAGTCTTCAACTGTTAGGCGCAGACTTCTTGATGATTTTACTGATGCAAATAATAACCCAAAACCTAATGGAGTTCCAGAACTTGCTAAGGAAAATGAGCCTCGCCCTCTAGAAGTGGACAGAGAGAAGTCTTTACCTGAGGAACCCACTGATCAATCTATTGCAGGGAGGTTGTCTGATTGTACAACAGAAGAAACGTGCTTGAGTGGAGAGAACTCTTCTGTCTTCTCTACAGCTAATAGTCCTCATATTATGGAAAATGACCCTGATAATGATTCGGAGAAGAGTAGTCTTACTTCAAATTCTTCTGTCGCAGACAATGATGAAGACACCAATCAAGTGGAAGATAATCAAGATGTGGAATCTACCTGTTCTACTAATGCTACTGTTGCTTGCACAAGTGAAGTTGTACCTGTTAAAGATGGAGAAGTGAAACAGGGTGCAGGATTAAAGGATAAGAAACCGCTATCTGGTAAATTACAGTGGTTTTTAAGGTTCGGCAGAGGCTCTGGTGAACCAAACTCGGAGAAAGGGGCATTAAATGTTGAAAATGTCTGTAATCAAAGTACTGGGATTTCAACTTCAGAATGCAAGTCTTCTGGAGATACGGCAAGGATAGAAATTGGAGACAAGAAAGTGATGGGTACCCTGAAGAACCTTGGACAATCCATGATTGAGAATATTCAGGTATAGCATTTATTTGTTAATATTATTGTTCAAATGAGTTGCATTTGCTTGTTCTAATACTTTTGACCTTTTCTTTTGTTGAAAATCTGATTTTTACCAGATGAAACTTAATATTTTTGCTAACTGTATTCTGATGTTTCGTACAACCTAAGATAGGTTGGTGGTTTGTTCAGGGATTAATCACTTAAATTGCTATGCTGCTTTGAAATCTTTCGATTTTCGTAGAACCCTCAAATGATGAAATGAATAGCATGGACTGATTCTTTTTGAAACATTTTCAAATAGATTTTCTTTAGCTTTCACTTTTATTTTTTATTTTTTTATTTTTTATTTTGGAAAAAAGGGTAAAAGTGACTCTTACATGGATTCATCATTCAACCCTGTTTCTTGCTC
The DNA here is from genome assembly GCA_037177215.1 of Asparagus racemosus. Lineage (NCBI taxonomy): Eukaryota > Viridiplantae > Streptophyta > Magnoliopsida > Asparagales > Asparagaceae > Asparagus > Asparagus racemosus. Next base: position 29,930,190 of record JBAKGM010000233.1, read on the forward strand.
AGGAATTTTAGTGGATCTTAACCATCAAAAGGTCACTGTAGTATTAACCATCAAAACCCTTTATTTCTGTATTATGCAGGTGATTGAGTCGGTCTTCCAGCAAGATCGAGGCCAAACTGGCAATATTCTTGGGAGCAAAGGGCAGGCCAAAGCAATGGCAGCCCTCAAGGAACTCCGAAAAATTAGCAACATAATGTCCGAGATGTGAGGTTAGCTGTGTATTTAAATTTATGTACACATATTGTAGTTACCATTCTTCTTGGCCTAGCAATAAGAAGAGAAAAAGAGCTTCTAGGCCTATTTTTCGCTATCTCTAGTCATCACTATGATGTAAATATCCCCAATTCGTAAGTGAGGTCTTTCATTACTATCTTCGGATTCCTTGTAAACTCTCTGATAAGAACAAGAAGTGGCAGTTTTGTAAGTTAAATGTATACTGTCATTTTAAGAATAAATTTTGGGAATGTTCTTAGTCTTTACTATTTAATAATATATGTGTCCTTTTGCATTTAGGAAGCAATGGTACATGCAAGTTATTTAATTAACTTGTTAAAATAGTTCATTCTTTGATCTCTTTTGAGTCTTGAAGTATTTTGCATAAAATTTCATAGCAAAAGTTTATGAAGGTTTTCCTCTTGTTATTCTGACTCATCAAAGTTTGTGTGAATTCCATGCTGGTTTTGATTTCTTCGAGTCAAGGACAGGATAATAAGGTTTTTCCTCATAATGGTACCTCCATTATTTCAGAGGACAGTCTATTAATACTAATGATTTTCGCTTGTGGTACAGATCAATTGCAAGCACTTAAAACTCAATTATGTTTAGGGTACGCAACTATCTACTAGCGTGTCTTTGTTCCTAATCCAGTGCCCCTTTGTCAGAGTACAATCGGGGACCAGCTTATGCTCTCTTTTACACGTAATACTTCTAAATAACGTTAGTCTTATATTACCAATTATGGCATTATTACTGTTGCTGGGAATCTGTGCATGCCTCAGTTTAGATTTGCCACGATGAGTTGCCAATTCCTTTAGGACCTGTTTGGTTCTTTGTTGTAATTCACGTGAAAGTTAGTGTAGCTAGGAAATCAGTTGGAAAACTGCATCTGACAACTACAATAACTTCCGCCCAAAACGTTTCTTTTTGAAGAAAATTGGTCAGAGATTGCCAAGTGGGATTTTTTACTGCCACATCAGCACTCTGTTTGCACAAACGAATAGCGTAAATGCATGAAAACTTAATGTAGCCTGATGGCTACAGTACTGTCAAACAAAAATAACCCAACCAAACAGGCCCTTAAATTGAGGCGTGTTTAACTGTTCTTTTGTGCGTTTCTTTCCTTTTCAAATAATGATAATTCAACCAGCAGTGGCTTGAACGCCTTGAAGTTCCTTGGATGGAGAAAAGAAAGCAGGGAAGAGATCTTTTCCTAATTTCCTTCCATTTAGATGATGCTATCTGCCAGTTTGAGTTGGCTTTTAATGAGCTGGTCTGAGCTTGATCCAATCCGAGGGAAAACTGTTCAATAGATCATGCCACTGTGATCCGAAAAGATTAAGCATTCCCGGATCATTACCCTAGTAATTTCGAAATCTACCGATCTAATAGTTGCCATCTTTTGGACACAATGTGTTTAGTTGACTTGTTTTACTAGATACTTTCTATGCTCCGAGACTAATATAATTATATTTGTCATTGTGGGTGTGGTCTTTGTAGATCAAATAGCTGATCGCAGATTGTTGTTGCATTCTATTTGGAACGGCAATCAAATTGTAAATGAACGCGGGTCACCAGCCCATAATTTTGCTGCCTGTGTCGTTGAGAAAGCGATTAGATGTACTCTGAAATAGTAATGTGTACAAAATAGATCATAAATTGTTGGCACGGCATATTTTCTGCTTGAGGAATTTTAAAATTAGTGGAAAACTGAGAGAAAATGAGTAGATAGCGACTCTAAAAAAATAGCGAACTCGAGAGGAGATGATGAAATAGAGGCTGGAGATGCATGAGTCGGGTTGAATATTGGCAGAGAAAAAGTTGCCGCGAGGGAGAATCAACAGCAAGGGCAAAATGGTTAAATACAGAGTGGGAGAGATTGCTTCCAAATAACCTTTAAATCGACAGGCTATCAAACTATTTATGATTTGAAAGTCTAGATCAATTCAGGATTTATATCTAAAAGTTTACATTTTCTGTTTAATAGGAGGATAGATCGAATCACCAAAAGACTGAATGACTGAAAACTAGGGGAAGAAAAAAAAACAACCAAATATATGAACATGTTTAATTGCGTCGAAGAAAGCATAAAAAGATTGAACAAACAGTAACCTTCGTATAATCTTTTATAGGTATTCAATATATTCTTACGTCAAACTAGGTTCTGTTTATAAAATGAGAGTAAGAGGTAACTAAAGTAAAGACGAGGCATCTCATATATAGGTAAAATAAGGCTTATATGTAACCAAGTTCCATAACATGAGTCATTATTATTTGAATCTAATTCTAACTGATCCTCCGCCAGAATCATCTAATGAAAACTTTTAGAAAACGGACTCAATTCACTGTCATCTCCAGATAATATCAAGCCATAGATGTTCATTGTGTAAACGCTTATATCAAGCAAAAACATCAACCAATGTTGAATGTTTTCACCTAATGCAACTCCATGTGCATGCCAATTCACGACAACACCTAAAGGCTTTAAAAATTTTATCCAAACTTCCAGCTCATCTAGATGGTTTATTTTTCATTCTCACATCATACATTATGCTTGTTTAAACACACATGCTGACATTGAGAAAGCAAGGATTAAATGTATGGTTACACAAAGCGGGGACAAAGCCAAAGGCAATATATTTATCAGGATGAGCTTCAAGACCTCCAACCAGGAGCTCAGTAGATCCCAGGAAGGATTCTGTAAGGCACCTTATCGCAATACATCTTCCAGTACTTTTTGTACCTGAAATTGTTCACCAAACAAAAGAAATGATGTTGCTTGACATTAATACATCGAATAAATGGAGCGCACTATCCTTATGCGGCAACAGCATAGCTATGCAAGATTTTTTGAACATTGATAAAATAACAAATAAGGCATAACATAAGTATATCTGAGAAACTGCTGGTTAAGATTATGGAAAGTTTATAAGAACCTGGGAGTACTGGAGAAGATTACAAGAAATCATGTTAGCCCTGAATCTAATATAGAAATTCTTACGATCTTAAGGGAGCACTACATGTCTAAGTAAATTCTAATTTGTTGTATAATTTACTTAAGGGGAATCTCGCTTGTTTTGAGATTGTCTAGTGAGGTATGAGTGTGTGGGCAGAGCTGTCTGGCTAGTTGAAGGTGAAATGTCAGGGGGATGAAGTCAAAATTGAGACTGTTAATCCCGCCTATAAATTTTTTTCCCCTTTCTTATAACCCTTTCTTATAACTCAAAATACCACTTGAATGTCTATGCATAAAACAGCAACAATCATAATGGACGGGAGAACTAATTGAATAACCAAAATAAAACACAGTGATACCAATACCAAAAATAGCTCGTGTTCACGACATGCATGCTAATGATGGCAACTTTCAGACCACTTAAACTGTGTATCCACGTATAATTGAATTTTCAACAGATCAAATTTTATAGAAATGAGTTCAGCAAACTTACTTGGATGAGCAACGATCATCATCCCTCTTGGCTCGGTCAACCAGGAGAATGGTCAGAAACACAACATAGAAATAGGGAATGAACTGAAAGAGATCAAGTAAAGAAACAAAATTAGAAATGTCCTGCAGAATGAGGATTAATCTTGAATATCCCATGTACCAGAATGGAACATGCTTACGTGGTCAAAAAGGGCTGGTACACTCCAACAAAATGCTGCTGCAATCTCCGGTGCATAGTGGAAGTGACGAGCCAAACCCCACCTATCAAAACCAATCATTAGAGTCCAGGCTGGAACACCCGGGGGAAAAACACACTTCCCATGTAACATAATTCCACACTTGGTAGGGCAAAATTTGATCCAAGAGGTATTCAGATGGAACTAGAATTCAACTACATAGTCTTGTGTTTTGATATTAGAATTTAGAATCTTATTCTAATATGTTGAAAAGAAAAAAAGTTCTCTTAGAGCTCACCATCCAGAAGTCAGAAGAAGGCTGGTTTTTGTTTCTCCTTTCGTGGTAGTATAGGATGCCACTATCTGTTAAAATGAACAAAAAGCAAATCAGGAAAAGAAAAAACAGATAGCAAAGAAATTCAAAATAAAAAATGCTGAAAGATACAGGAATGAAAGATGCACAAAATTTTAGAAAATGTTGAAAACTGCTATATCATGATAAAGTTTTTGGACCTTTGATGGAGCTTTTCCCCAGATAAGACATTTCCCATTTGTTCTACGAAATTCTTGTCTTTGTCTGTCACAATCATAGTTGATATATATGCACAGAAGACCTGCTACAAGTATGGAGAGAGCTAGCTGCAGTACAGTAAATATAAAGAGCATGAACTCCTAAACAGACATGAGTCTGGAAAAGTGATTAAACAAATAATTGTTCACTCATGCTCATCCACTAAGGAGACATTTTCTTCCATATAAGTTTCAAATGGATATATGTTTACCTCATTACCCAGATGTACAGGATGGTTGACAAGATACATCCCAGGAGAAGTATAGACTGATGGGACCCACACTAAACAACCCCAGCAAATATAGAATCCAGCTGATGAATACCAAATGGAAACAAAATTATCAGGATTTGACAATTCATGGCAAACAAGGAATAGAAACATGTGTGATTAGAATAGTTTGATGATGGAAAGAGTGCAAACCACAAAGTCATAATTAGATTTGTAGATCATATATGTTATTGGATACTTCTATTCTCCAACTATCTGACGTAGATTTTGATGTTAATCACATTTTTTAAAGTAAGATTAGAAATGGTAAGAGAATGAGCTATTAAGTTTAGGGGTGTTATGTATCACACTAGTAATCGTGGCTCTGTTACCTGATGTATGACAGTCATCGATCTTATGCCATTGGGATTCATTAGGATCTTCTCGGAGATGAATCATGTTGGCAGATACTCCGTATTATATACAATACGTCTTTTCCCTTATTTCCTTTGGTGTTTCACATATGCTTACCTAGTAATAACTAATTTAGGGAGGAATATAGCTGTATCCTTTAGGCATCTTGAGTTTCTCTCCATACAATTGACCTCAGTTGTACATGAAAATTAATTCCTCATATACAACAATAACATACTTTCCTTTACAATAACATACTCAAAGAGACAGGAACTGTAAGATGATATTAAGAAAATGGAGAATCAATGTTGGCATATAGAGAAAATTCATCTCCTCAACTTGATGGAAGTAACCCTCTCAAGAGAAGCTAGAAAGATATGAAATATATACAAAGAACTAGAGACTTGATTTCTTAAGTTGGTTTAGAGTAATAATGCTGCAAATATTTAAAATTTCAGAATTAGCATGACCACATTTTTATCAGACATTTTGGAAGACTTTTCTTTAATGTTCAATCCCAAATACGTCACAGCGCACATTTAAACTGACCACCCAGAGATGCAAGCTTACCTCTATCATGAGCAATATCCATAGTGCACCAGTATCCAGCTTCCCACCAAAAGAACTTAGTGATATATACCAGCATCAGTACAGTATTTACAAGCATAGAATCAGCCACTTGCCCGTTCATTTCATACTGCAATGACAAAATACCTTTATTATAGGTCATACCATGTGATTATCATATTTTAGATAAAACCAACCTTTTGTAATATCATCATCATAGGAAAACATAAATCCTATTTGGTCTATTTTGCGAGCAATTATACATAGAGATTAGTATGCAACATATGAGCATAATCTGCCAAATTGATGTTCTATATGCTGTGCATTATATTTCACTGTCGTCTACAGCACCATTCAGTAGCATATCTTCATAATTTGGTAATGGTGATATTACTTGATGTCAGTTGAGGAATTTGCTTTCTCATTCCTTACGGCCATACATATACATTTAAAGGCATAATTGAAAGAATAAATGTTTTAAGCACCAAGAATGTAGCAGCATTTGATAAAACATACAAAGTCTATGAATAATCTGAAGATAGATAGCAATAAATTTCTTCACATATGTCAAATAACACATAATGAAGAGTTTAAGATATGATTTTTTAATGATAAGAGTGATATTAAGGATGATTTTAATCGAAACATAAAGAAAGATGTGAATTAATTCAACCACATGTCTCTTAATTAAATTATATGATCACTCTCTCCAAAGGAAACATTTTAACAACTTCAGTGGTGATTTACTGATCTTATAGAACTTCAACATCTTTCTAAAAGTGAAACCATGAAAGATAGATATGATACAAGTCAATTTCAACTGCAAAACTCCAGAGGTTTTGCATTATAATAATAAAGATGTTTGACAGATACAACACATTGTTTATTTTATTTTATTTTATTTTGTTTTTTATTTTTAAGAGTTGAAGTTTAAATTGAAAACAGAGAAAACAAGATCAACACTTACCTGTTTGATGCAATATGTCACAGCAAGAACAGCCCAGGACATCATCCCGAACCGACAGTTTGTGAAAACCTTAATATCAAAGTTTTTGCCAATGCGAGGATACAACTCCATTCCCTGTGCACGGAAAAAAAAGGTAAACTAAGTATAATATTCAACAGACAGTTGTAGGATTGACACTTTATCATGTAAATTAACATTTGGAATTATATTTTAAACATGACGTTTACAATAATTATATATGCGAAACGCCGATATCTTGGCACATTATGTTTGACAGTTGGATTTGTATCTCATTAGAATCAACGGGACCTAGAACTATCTTCAATTACCTTGCTCATTAAACTTTGATTGAAAATGAAATAGAATAGAAAGAATGATGCCAAATTCATTCCCAAAAACTATGTAATTTTTTAGTCTTAAATCTTAAAAAATACCAAGAATAAATAGAATCCATGGGGTAAAATTGCCAACTATAGCTCATGCTTTTTTTAGTGAACTCATGCTAATGTTATTAGTAATAATATGGTTTACCAACTATATTGATAGTTAATAATATGGTTACAAACTATCAATTAATGCCGGATTGTGTTACCAAGTTACCATAAAATGGTCAGTCATCCAGAATACTCTAATATTAATGTTTCAACTTTGGGGTTTCTGTTCGTTTTAACCGAACAACTCTCCAAACTACTTCAGGCAGTATCCATTAAATTTGCCTTGACCATCAAATCATACATTGTTTAAGATCAAATTCTACCAGAAGTCATGCCATGTTCTACCTGCTAGTTGCTAATCAATCAGATTATATCTGGGACGGTAGAATAGAATTAATTACACTCCAGAATAAAAAAATATGCCGATAAATCATTATAAAAATAAGGAAAATAAAAAAGAAAGCAACAAATGATTCTACCATAATGGAGAACTTATCAACATAAATGCTGACTGAAATTTGAAAATACATGTGAAGCACTACTTGTCAAACTCACCCAGTAGAAATCAATTATCAGGTTGCCAGATGATCCAGAATCAGTAGAAGATGGCGCCATGTGACCCTTAAAAGCATAAGAGAAATGCAAATTTTAAGAGTGAAAAACATACTGATAATTAAAGACAAAGTTTAAAAAGTATGCTCACTTTTAAGTACAAGAAGACACAGAAGAACAGGCTCCCAACTGTTAGTGCAGCCAGAATTTCTCCCAGATGGTCATACACAATTGCTGGATCAAATATTCCAAACCTGTATAGCAAAAAGTTTGAGAAAACATCTGCTAATGGGTAGGATAAAAAATTATTCTAATTGAAATATATTGCCCACAATGTTGAGCACATATATTTCAGAGTCAAATACCAGAAACAAAAAATGACTGGGAACTTGGCAATTCCTTCAACATACTCCAGTTAGAACCGAGAACAGTGGAAAGCTCTCAAGTCTCAGCACCTATTGGAAATAATTTATAGGGTAATAGCCCTACCTTTAGTCCCACATCGGTGGGAGTATGAGAGATTTGAGGCTTTATAAGGTAAAGCCTAGGAGCCAAGATTAACAAGTGCTAGCATTTTTTAGCAGTGGATTTAGGTTAGCCAAACAATGAGGTCCTCTCAGTGGGTCCCATGGCTTACACCATGCCAACGGGCGTGTAGACCCGAGGCGTCACATATAGTGACACAATGTTGCCAAAATATGCAGCATAATTTGCAAAGTGGAAATAAACACTAGCATGAGTGAAAATAAAGTAGCCATCAAAGTATATGTGCAACTGGTCATTAAGAACAGAGAAGTTGATGCAAGACGTAGGTCACTCAATTCATCATCTGAAAGAATTTTGCTGCCTAAGTTATTACGTAAAGGTTACAGTTCATTATTCAGAAAAAAGTTGTAGAAATGACTGGAAAACACAAAGTTCAGATCAGTGTTCCTAAGATGTAACTGATGCGGCAAAGAGCTTTTTAAGGTGGGGAAAGGGGGATCTATGTTCAAGTCCAGCTCATGATCCTTTTCCAATAAATATGAGCACTGTTTCCACCTTGCACGAAGTGGTTGCCCTCTACATGTAGTTAAAATGATAATTATCAAATACCAAAGCAGATTTGACAATGAATATCTTTAATACTTTCTGATTTTAGTGATAATTGTGTCGTTCTCTCTTCACCAGATATTTGCACAAGGGCTCACTTGAAGAGAGACAGTTGCCCAGCAACATATAAATGATCACCAACCACCAGGAGTGTGATTTTATGTCTCACATCTGGTATCTATAAATTTTATATTGCAGACCTGACTCTAAACATGATAATATAGTGAAACAAACATTAACCCTGAAGCTACCCTAAAGCTATTAACCTAGCTGAAAACCTAAAATCATCTTTCTTTATAAACAAATTCACGATCTTTTTATAAAAAAAGCATAGGAAATAAATGAAAAAGAGCGAGCTCAGAATGTTAAGCAAGAGATCAAATGAAACAATCTATAGTTGAGAAGTAGAAATGTCAACAATTAACCATATTAGGACATGTCTTACCACCAAAGGCTGATATAAGTTATTAGTGTTACTGCATACGCTTGCAACCCATTTGCCTGCAAAAATAGTATAGTAATTATGACATAGGTTTGCATCTTGAGTTTGCCAAAATAAGTTCCCAAGAAAAAGAAATTAGATGAACATGCAATATGCGTTCTGAGCTTTGGGTAATTGCGTTATGATGCATCTTGTTTAGAGTGACATAAGCAAGAATAGAGAGTTGTGATTGCATGATATGGACTCTCAACTGGTTACTTATTGCGAGCAGTGGTTAGGATTAATGGTCACAGGCGTGGAGACAGTTTGAGCAAGGAGGTTTCACCAACTATGATTTACCAAAAACTTTATATCATATGTCACAAAGAAAAGAAAAGAAAAGAAAAGAAAGGAGAGAAAAGAAAAAAGACAGTGTATTAGAAATGATACTTCTAATGTTTCATTTGCTCAACTAGATTTTGGCAGTACTATATTAATTAAAAAATAGCACGGAATGAATATAGCATCATTCTTTGACACTCCAGAAAAAATTTTGAGTCACCCCCATTGCAAACCTTATAAACGGGTATTTGTCCTGTAGGAGAGATTGGACCTTCAACTCTTTTTCCCGGTAATGCGAGTTGAAGAAAAGCTTCAAATGCACCAAAACAAGCAATAAGTTTCCAAGCTGTGGGGGATGGAGTTGGCCAGATATCAATGAAACCTTGCAGTCCATGTTGCTTGAGATATCCAAAAGTTTGTAATATAGAACCATCGGCATGAACCATAGTGTACCATCTGCAATCCAATACAACAACATTTAATGCTTGCTATTCATTAAAAGAAAATTTATCAAACAGCGGGAAAAAAAGAGATCTACAAAATTGAAGCAACTGAACAATGACCCAAGAAAAAGAGAGAATGCAGAATGCGGCAATCAAGATTTAGCTTCAGAATTTATCCTGCAGAACTGGGCAACAATTAACCAGACTATAGTTCCACAAGGAAAAACGAAGGGTAACAAAATGTCCTTAAGAAATAAGCTTCAGTGCATTCAGTCTTTAAGTTAAAAAAAAAAAAAGAGTCACATCCTGCAGAGATAAACAACAGATCTTCACAATAGTTGGAGATCAGCTAAGTTTCATTCAGCATATCACTTCTCATTTTCACCTTTTCCCCTACTCTGCTGAAGATTTGTTAACACTGTTTATGAATCATCTAAAAGAAGCACAAGCAAGAACATGCCTAAGCCAAGATTAATCTCAAAAATTATTAAGCCAAGGGGAAAAAGAAAAAAAAATCTAATACGCTAGATAAAAAGGATGCAAGTTCCCAAATTTTCAAGCTAAATGAGCTAACACCTCTTTTAAAGCTTACATTGATTATTCTCTGAATCATAATAACTCAACTAACACCCATTAACCAAACTTGCGTTTTCACAAATTTGCAGAAACCCATCATTGCATGTAAACACCAGGGGGAAAACAAGACACTCTGAGAACCACCTAACAAGATAGCACTTTTCCCATTCTAAAGAGTCACGCGCGTAAAATAAAGGAGATCCACGATGAGCTAGATCAAAAAATTTAAGTGAAAGTACCTTTAAAACACATAATTATATAATAAATTAGTCTCAGCTAAAATAATTTTCTGTAACAACTCATTAAATTACCATTGTTTTCCAATAAAACTATCCAAATCCACAAAATTCCATAAACCTAAGTCAAAATTATATTGAAAAAAAATCTCCAACTTCGTGTACTTAAAATAGTTCCCATTTCAAACAATAAACAACAGATCCATGCTCGCGAGAACTGCACTTAAATAAAGGAATCCACGAATCTAGGTCAAAAAAATAAGGAAAAAATGGGGGAAAAAAAGAGGATCGAAGAGGAGGGAAAAACTTACAGTAGAATTACAAATGGAGGGCAGAGAGTGAGAAGTGAGATCATAGAAGTGTAAGTGAGGATGGCTGAATGCACGGTTTTTGATGTTTCCCCCATTTTCGATCTCCTACCTCTCTCTCAGAGATCGCTCTGTTTTCCCCCGCTTCAATTGAGACGGCAGAGGAGAGTTTAGGACTCACGAGCAGGTTTAATGAGGGGGAGAACCTTTCTTCACGTGTACTGCACGTGCAATGTTTTTACCATTTTGATGTGCTTACTTTTACTTATTTATTTTTGTAGTTGAAGAAAGAGAGAGAGAGATGAATTTAGCAGAAACGACATAAATCACTATTTAAAAAATTAGATGTTAATGTTTTTGACTTAGTTTTATAAATAGACATGGGATTTAGCATGCAATTCACTTCTCGTTATTCTTAGAATTCTTGTTGCAATTTAAGCCTTTTCAGATTTTCTCTGTCAAGGAAAAAATTGTAGAGAAGAAAACATATCGACAAGTTACGAGTAGGGGTGGTAAACGATCGAATCGAATCGAATACTAAGGTGTTCGTATTTGTATTTGTTTAAAATTATTGAATTCGAATGTGGACTCTAATATTCATATATGGAGTTTACGAATTCGAACTCGAATACTTGGTATTTGATAAATAT
>JBAKGM010000233.1:29941910-29962882 GCA_037177215.1 Asparagus racemosus
TCGAATATGACCGAATAGTTACTCGAACAATTATCGAACTATTTGTTAATTATTTGGTTCATTTCCACCCCTAGTTACGAGAACCTTTTGCTAGCTTTATTCGTGCTAACAACAAAACATATATATTTTATTAACTTCATTTGTTAAAAGGGGAGTTAAATATAAACATAAAATTGAGATATCTTAATTGGTATTATGCTGAGGTGTTATATGTAGAAGGTGTTTGTATAAGGATATTTTACTCCAAAGAGTGCTTGGAAACTTGGGAAGTCATCACCATAGTCTTGGTCAAGTGTACTCGAGAGTTGATTCTAAGGGCTATCTGCCTCTCATTTTCATGTGGAAAAATGAGTGAACCCTAGAAGTGGGATTTTATCACACCCTTCCACACGCTAGTTTAAAATTATACTTTTACTTTTCTTTTTCTTTTTTTTTTTCTTTGATTGATTTTTTGCGCATTTATGAGGGTGATGATTCTTGCTTCGGTAAGTAATATTTTTACAAAAAGGAATTATGTGTTGCCATGACGAGCTTTTTCCCATTTCTCACATGGCATCAAAATTTTCAATCTTCTTGTAATTATTTTACGATCTCAACATCGTCATAATCTTCTTTAATTCGTTTGAAATTTGAGTCTATGGACCACTATGGACGAAGGACGATCATGTAAATTAAAATCTGTGTGTATATGTTAATTAAATTGAATGATAACTAACAAATGCGAAAAATTGAATGATAACTAACAAATGCGAACCATCTATCTAATATGAGGTCTTTTAAAATATTGAAATCTAAAAAAACATTGTTAATGTCAGAAAAATGCTACTTTTTTTGTAACTACAGAAGTTTGCTTGTAAATATATAAAATTCATTTTGGTGCTTGACCACGCGGCACTCTCTCAACGTTACGTTGATATAAATCAAAGTATCACTCACCCATTCGATTGATCCCGTAGATTAATCGTTATTTCTTAATAAATTGGGGTCCGTATATAACAATAAATCCTCTGTTGGCAAAGAGTTTTCATTTTAAAAAATGAGCACGTGACCCTCGCAAGCAAGTTGTGCTTGTCGTTCGTTAGGCTTAGAATAGAATCCACATGAACTCGAGGGGATTAAAATATCATGCACGCGCTTGGAAGTGTACCAAAGGAGACCCAAAACCAAAAAGATCAAAAAGGCTAAAAAAAAAAAAAGAATATACAACTGGGATTTATTTGATTCTGAAGTATTTGAATTATCTTTTTAACCTGAAAATTTTCTATTAAAAAAAAAACTCCGTTAAACGACTCCTTCACCCATGCAATGATGTAAATAAAACTCAAGACCTTTATTTCGGGGATAGAAATGTCTTGATTATACAGTAGATTATCAAAAGCTGATCTATAATCAAATATCTTCAATCACAGCCCTTAGATTTTGCATCTATAATCTAAAGTATCAGCCACTAAAACCCAAACAAAATGCTATCCCAGCTCTGGCAAAGCTGATATCTCAACCTTGAGAATTCCGGGTTAAACATCCAACGCTTTTAAAACTCGAACGCAACAAATCAGCATTAGTACTTACTAGATTCAATCAACCTAGCATCCCAGATAGTTTTGAGAGCTAAACCTGAGAAACTTTAGGGAGAGGTTCAAATTTACCAAAATTCTGTATATTTTTACGACCACAGTAGTGAAGCCATCTTCATTTATGCAAGTACAGATCCTACTACCAGCAGCCAGTCTCACCGTAATATAGCATGTTAATCGTTAAAGTTTAAACACATAAAAGCTTGTATAATCTTCTGATGAACAAATACATTCCCTGCTTTTGCTTGTCATGTAGGTTCTCTACATTGTTTACATAATATATTACTGCTGTACATGCAAAGCCCTTTTGTGTTTACAGGCCATGAGAAAGATCAAAGTGGAGAACTGTTGTGAGATGCAGAAGCTCAGTTCTAAATGGAAACCAAAGCCGTAGCTCTGACTGCTCCATCTTTGCCATATTAAGGGGCTCAATCTTCATCATCAGATTCTCCTGCAGTCTTCTTTGATGTTCTCTTCTCCGAATTCCCTGTAGCCGACAAAAGTGAGATTTGATAGTAAACCATAGACTTACTAGATGATAGTACATCATAAACTTAGTAGACGATAATGCAGATATTGCGATATCTATTATATGAAATAGATTACGTATTAGAAGAAGCCCACTTAATAATCTCTAACGACAGAATTCGCCCTTACTCCCAGATTTCTTGACCAACTCTCAACAATCTACAGACCTATTGCAAATTTTGAGTGAGTCGGAGAAAACAAAGAAGAATAGAAGCAAAATCCAGATTCTTCCCTGTAATTTGCGTCAATCTTCTATCTGCTTTGCCACCCTCGGCCATTCCAAGATGCACGGAAATTTTTTTTTCAAAGCTGCCTGGTGTGGCAGAGTAATGAAACCAATCATATGATATGGTGAACGATTTAATGTCCCGGCTTCATAAATCCTCCTTCATCGCCTCCACACATGACATGCTCTAGCAGTTTATAGCTCTCTCTTAGTCTCTTCAGCTAGTGCTCTCCTTTACCCATCAAAGTCCAAGATCTCTTAAAATAAGTAGTTTCGACAAAATTGCAAGCCAACACAGTCAACTAGTGGGAATATTTTCATCCTCAACAGTCTCACCCAACATGTAAATAATCTCGCATCTAATAACATTTTTCTTGAAACTCTCAGCTGCAAGATGCTCGCCAGTCCCTAATGCACAACTTTCTACTCTAAAGCAATTTTGCAGCTTATCTAAATACCAAATCATTCTTGAAGATTGAAAACACAAATCGTCCAGTGAGTTCTATACTAAGAATCATTTCCTTAGCTAAATCAACAACCTCCATAAAAATAGATCAGCCTTGATCCCTAATAACAACATTTTCCTAGAAATTCTCAGCTGCAAGATGCTTGTCAGTTACTAATGCACAATTTCGAGTTGGCAAAGCACTCATGCAGCACATCTAAAAAGACAACAACCTTTATTGGGAGCTGAAAGCACAAGGTTCCAAAACACAGTTTAATTATGTATACGGTCCGTTATCGGGTAGCGATTAATCGGATCATGCTGCTATTAATCAGATTATGCAAATTATGCATTTTTCAAAATTTTAACATATAATATTTAACATATATAAATATAATAATTCATAAACTATAAAACAGTCCAAGCAATATACTGACAATAATGCCCCCACACTATTCAAATCAAAGTCGTTATACACTTAATAGTAAAACTACTAAAATTTCATAACTAAAAACACTCCCATAATCACTCTCTAAAATACTCATACAACTCCGGACTCCCATCTAGTCTTCCTCTTCATTCTCATAGCGATCGGCGTTGGAAACAGCAAGGGGAGACAATGATGGTTGTCGTCGAAACTCGGCAGCAGTTAGAGGTGGTGATCGGTGGCAACTAGTGGCGGTAGAGAGAAGGCTGCGTCGGGGTGCTTATGTTTAGGGTTTTAGAGCAATGTATATTTTTGGGAATCTTTTGAAGCATTAATCGGGAAAATTTAGGATAATTAAGTGCAAGTTGGGTTTTCAAGCCCAGGACTGCGAGCCCATGCCCATTGGTGAGATGTAAGCCTTGAGACCCATTGAGCGTAGCGCGTTGTTTGGCTCAAATCACCGTCAAAATCGACTAGCTGATGTTGCACTTAGATCCTTATACTTACTATGTAAAGTACACAAATCTTTACCCACCGACGTGGGACTAACGTGAGTGGGTTATCACAATCACCCCACCTTACATATGCGACATTCTCGTCACAGCATGAGAAATAGTCCTTCCCAGTATCACCAACAGGTGCTGTAGACTCTTAGATGTGGCTATTATGGGTTCCAAAGGTGGCTCACATCGCACTCACATTGTGTAGCACTTAGTCCCGTATAGCGCTTAGCTCCACACTTCTGGTTGGCTAATTGCTCTGATACTATTTATCAGGCCCCGGCCCTGCAAGCCTGTTGGCGCAATGTAAGCCATGAGACCACTGAGTGTAGCGCGTTGTTTGGCTCAAACCATCGCCAAAATTGACATGCCAATGCTACACTTGAATCCTTATGCCTACTATATAAAGTACACAAATCTTTACCTACCACCGATGTGGGACTAATGTGAGTGGGTTGTCACATAAGTCACATGTATTATGCGGCCGTATAACTTCATTATGAGAGCATATACGAGAAGGTGTCAACTACCCAACACATTTGGTGTTGAATAGGTAGAGCACTCCACAGAGTACTTAGCTGGATAGAGCGTGTTTTTGAATACTGAAAAACAAAATACCTTTTCCAATGAGCCCCATTAAGGATTATTTTCTCAACTAAATCAATAAACTCTATATTTCTTGATAAACTTAATCCCAGATACATTTAGTCCCAGCGTAACACCTTAAGCAACAACCTGATCACTCCTCATAAGTACCATTCTCTCTCATACATGTTGTAGTTTCTCCTAAATTAGCCCCAATCCTTGCGTATCAACTTGTATTCCCTCTCCCTCAATCTATCTCATGTGCACAAAAACACCTATAGAAATACTCATAACAACAAATAGTTCATAACCTTATACACTATCTTTTTCCTTGTAGGTTATAGCGGTATATGTAGTATTGACTTTTTTATCTTGTTGAAATCCCTCAGCTAATAATAAATATTGCCAGTAAGGCAACGTTTCATAAGCATTTTCTTTTTTTTTCTTTTTTAAGGGGTTGGGGTCCCTGTACAAATGTGCGGCTATAATCTTTGTTTAAAAAAACTAGAAACAATAGTAATAAATGGTAAAAGTTTATCTGAATATAACGTATCTCGAGAGATACTTAAATTTATACATCTACAGCCATTTATAATCTAAATCTAAATCTAAACCTAAATACTCAATTATCTCGTCTCTTACTTGTTCGGGAAAAAAAATTCTTGTGTTCTTGTTCAAGGGAAATATATCTTTAATATTGTAATTGAATAAAAACACTTATTTGTGAACTTTTTTAAGAAGAGAAATTTTAAGTAAATATATATAGATAATCAGTCAAATTAAAATGTTATATTTAGTCTCTTAATATATTTATATATAGATAATCAATCAAATTAAAGTGTTATATTTAGTCTCTTAATATATTTGGGAATTCCTACCAAAATGGAAAAATCTTACTCCATAACTATAACCTATAACACTCATTATGACATATAAAAAGGTTATATCGATTTTTTATGTCTAATTACTAACGCCATATGATGACACACACGTTCTGCAGCAAATCAAAATTCTTCCATTTTGTCCAATCTTATATAAGATAACGTAAAAATCGCCTAAAGTATTTACATGCTTGTGTGTGTGGAGAGAGAGTAAATGAACTAGGAATGAGCATTAGACACTGTTAACCAAAAATTGAAGTAAATTGATCCAGTTTAGGTTGGTTCGGTTTATGCTCTCTCACCCTCTTTTTTTTTCTTCGCTCTTGATTAAATTTCAAGATTGTAAACTTCCAGCTTGAACAAACTTATTAACAAATAAGCACAAGTTATATTTTTTAATGACTAGATGTATACTAATGATAATGAGATCTCAGATGGGCACTCAGACAGTAAGGAGAGTGAGATTCAAAGAAAGACTTAAAGATCCTTTCTCTCAAACTATACACACATTAGACGAGACTAATTTAGGATCTAAGGCATGCCTAGAGGAAAGAAGAGGAAGAAAAAGGGAGTTAAGAAAATAATAGTGTCAACCAATTTTGTGACATCATTCTATGGATGGAAGTAGATCATCATAAAAGGATTTCGGTCATTTCAATCAAAGAGAAAGTCCATAAATATTTAAGATTCATACTCAACATCATCCACCACGATACATGAAGAATGAAGAAGGCTAAGAACTTTTACCAAAAAAAATTTCCTTGATTGCAACCTCAGAAACTATGTGTAATAACTAAAAGAAAATCAATGCTCAAAATATCTAAATAGTTAACTAAAAGCTTGCCATTATAAATAGGAATTACACCCAAAAAAAAAGAAAAAAAAGCCTAAGTAAATGATATAAAAAGTTCTAAAATATAAAATTAACCCAATATTCTAAAATTCTATGTTATCGATTTATCTATATCATGAAGTGATCTTTAACAAATTTTTTTGTCTGAATCTATGTATGAGAATAAAAGCAATAGTTTTGAGTTGCAGCCCTCTTGTATGATCCACTGCCACTCCCTCTTCACCTTCCCCTATCCTACCAAATTGAGCACTAAGACTTTGTGATCTATCATCCACCGCTCCCCTAGACCGAGCGCCACAAAGATAAAAAATGACAGTGGAGCGTGCAACTCATATCCAATCTAGATGAATGAAAAGGGTATTAGGAAAATGAATGCCTAAGTTTAGGTTGAATATTTGGATAAGAAGTTTTTTTCTTTGATTAAGGTAAAAATTAACCTTTGGAGCTTTTGGCCAAATCAGTTTCTTTTATCCCAATTCTAATATAATAATCGGCTCTTTGCTCAAAATGGATTCTCTAAAAATTGAGACTTTACTTTTTGTTTAAAATGATATGTTGTTTACTCAACATGATTTGATCATTTTGACAAAAAAAATATATGTTTGGCTTATTGTTTTAGCTCAACTATGAATCAACTTTTTACATCATCTTGTTTCTGATTGAATCTTCATTATTAATAAATCCCAACTGAAGCGAACTAGAATCAAATAATGTCACTCCAGTTTAGTTTGCTCTCCCTCTAATTAAGTTTGGTTTCAGTTTCTCAAGAACCATGAAAAACTAACCAAACCCGACAAACTACTCACCCTTAGAACCATATGATGAACTTGCACTTTTTAATCAATTTCAAGATAGACGGGATGATAAATTATTACTACGCTAGAAAGATAGGAGTAAATAAATATTTGATAGCTAAGATATTTTCCTTCACCAGTATCACACCACATTTCAATGGCAGTGCATTATATCAGCCACAACTCAGAAAAGTATCATCTTATATCATATATTCATATATCTTGTATCATATAAACTTTCACTCTCCCTTCTCAGTATACCTAGTAAGTACTTTAATTCAGGTAGGGCTTTATGCAGACTCTTTGTGGGGTTAAAATTGCCTATCTAAATTAGTTGCATATAAATGCGTCTAATTAAGATAGAGAACTTTGTCTTGTATATCGATCCCGTCAAATTCACCTTACGAGAGAGGGTTTTATTTCTTTGTGGGTTCATGGGTTCTAATATACTCAAGAGTCTATTATTAATTACTCTTATTGATGAAAGGAACCTTCGATTAAGAGTCAATGGAAAATCATCAAACCAAGAGAACTCACAAAGCAAAAAACGCAATAATATTATTATTTTTTAATGATCTTATGCATGGCTTTACCAGGGGCATACCCTAGTGTACAGATTTTCATGTAAAATCCTAGACTAGAGATATTGCGGTTGAAATTTGGGTTTGGGTTTGACTTGGAGACGTGAAATGGAATTTAGATTTTGAACCTAGTTTAGCGACGTGGAGGTCCAACTTGATTTGACCCAGTTTAATAACATAGAGGTTAAATTTTGCTCCAGTTTAACGATGTAAAGGTTAAATTTGAAATTTTTTATCCAGCTTAACGACTTAGAGGTCAAATTTAGAATTTTGTCCAGTTTAACGATTTAGGGAGTCAAATTTAGAATTTTATCCAGTTTAACAACATAGAGGTCAAATTTGGGATTTATTCCAGTTTAACGACATAGAGGTCAAATTTAGAACTTTATTCTAGTTTAACGACGTAGAGATCGAATTTAGAAATTTGTTCTAGTTTAATGACGTAGTGGTCGAGCTTGGTTTGGCCCAGTTTAATGACATGGAGGTTGAGTTTGATTTTTATTCCAGTTTAACGACATAGAGGTTAAATTTAGAATTTACTCTAGTTTAATGACGTAGATGTCGAATTTGGTTTGGGGTCTACTTTAATGACTTAAGAGGTCAGATTTGAAATTTTGTCCAGTTTAAACGACTTAGAGGTCGTACTAGAAATTTTGTATTTTTCTAGTTTAATGACTTAGGGGTCAATTTTGGTATTTTGTCCAGTTTATCGACATAGAGGTCGAACTTGGAATTTTGTATTTTCTAGTTTAACGACTTAGGGGCCAATTTTAGTATTTTGCTCCAGTTTAATGACGTAGAAGTCAAATTGGATATTTTATCCAGTTTTACGATGTAAAGGTCGAATTTGGAATTTGGTTGTTCGAATTGTGTATTTTTAGCTAGTTTAACGACTTAGGGTTCAACACAATTGAACCTTTTGATCTTAAACTTATTGGTGCATGTTTTTACACCAGGTTATGTCGAGCGTGTTTATTTTTACAGAAAATATTCTTTCATTCAGTTTAGGGACGTAGAGGTCCGTTTTGGTGTTTTCTTTCTACACAGAATTTTTTAATCTAGTTTAAGGACATCGAGGTCCGTTTTAGTGTTTTCTTTCTACACCGAATTTTTTATCTAGTTTAGGGACATAGAGGTCTGTTTTGGTGTTTTGTGATTTTAATTTGTCTTTGGATTTTCAACATTTTGTGGGACCCAACTGCAATTTCTGGACTAGATTACAAAACTGAGTTGAAGTACAAATTCTGCATATTCTCTGGGGTGTAAATTGCAAATTCTGAGTTGTTCTGTAGTTTCTGGACTTAAATGTAATTTCTGCAATTATTTCAGGGTGTGGACTGTAAATTCTAGGCTACTTCGCAAAAGTGGGCAGATTAGGGGTTTTTCTGCAAATTCTAGACTGATCAGGGGGTCTTTTGCAAATTCTAGATTGTTCAGGGAGTTTCCTGCAAATTCTAGACTGTTCAGGGGGCTGAACTGTAACTTTTGGACTGTTCAGGGGGCTGAACAACAAATTGGTATTGTTTTGAAGTGTTTTGGTTTCTTTTAGGGACTAGAACGCAAATTTGGGCTTTTGTGAAAAAAATGAAGGCTTGAGCTCATGGGCAATGGCGGTCAAGGTTAGGCTGCCGTGTTTTTTTTTAGTCCAATTACTTTGTTGATATTTACATAGAGACCCAACGTTGGAATGTACATTGATTTTATCTTTTTTGGCCCAAACAACTGCTACGCCGTTACAAGATCAACCCAAAAAAGAAAATTAATGGGTATAGGGGAGTACCGAGACTTTAAATGAGTATGAAGACTCGAAGGGGAGTACAGAGACTCCAAAAGAGTGCAGCAACTCCATGATGAGTGCAGAGACTTGGATTTTGAGGGAGTGCAGAGACTTTAAAAGAGTGCAGAGACTCTATAGATGAGTGCAGAGACTCAAATTGCATATTACACATGCTTTATGCACAAATTTTAATTGATATAAGGCTGTTATGCATTAAAATTGGCTTGCTATTGATTGATGGGAAAAGTCAATAGGTGTTTTTTTTGTGAATCATGAAAAGGGAAGGACTTTTTTGCTCTTGAGGGAATTCATGATTGCTATTTGGATGATGACAATCAGCGACTACTGTAGCTAGGTTGTTTGCTTTTTTTGTGAGGAGATGGAGGAGATGGAGGCCAAAAGATACCTAGCTTAGCCTTTTTTTCTCTTTTGATGCTGCTAGCCGAGGGACAAAGAGAGGGACTAGCAGAGGTTTTTTTTGGAAGCTTTCGATCTGGGAGGTCTTATATGACGGCTAGGGTTTTTTCTCCTTTCTTCTCTCCTCTTTCTTTTCTTTTTGGGATGTTAGGGATGCATTTATATAGTAAGAGAAATACCCAATAACATCAATCTCTAAATTAAGGATAGTGCTTTGAAATTTTTTGATTTTTTACCATCAAGTGAGTAGATAAGCCCCAATTGAATTATTTTGATTTCGAAATAATTGATAAGGTGATAATGTATTTGAATTTGAAATTAGAAATTATGGATAAGTATTTAATTGAATCACCATTTTATCTCCAAAAAAATAACAGTAAAAAATAAAGCCAAAAAATGCCCCCAGTGGGTGTCTTATGTGCCCGCTATACATGAGAAGCACACTGCGTGTATCATTAATCTCACAGTGGCTTAGAATTTACAATTGAAATTGAATTCGCATTGCCACATGTGTCATTGAATCTGCACTTGACAGAATTTATATTGTCATATTGTACTTCCACTGATATATGTGTTTGTCTTCTTTCCTTTTACAGGCCTTTTCAATTGGGCTCTATCATCCAAACTCCCCTTGCACGGGCTTTCAGGTGAAGAGATTCTTCATTACATAAACGGAGTAGACCTTGAGGGTTTTTTCAAACTTGATTGGTGTGAATGAGTGATTATCTTCGAAAGAGTTACTAGTTGTTGTTGTTGTTGTTGTTGTTTTGTCCACGAAGTTTTCCACTGTAGCAGTTTCATGAAAGTTCAGCTTTTGGATTTTGCTATTGAGTCCTCAATTGTTGCTATATTGAAATATCTTTTGGATGATAATAGGGGCAAACTCTGCACAGAAAAAAAGAAAAAGAAGAAAGAAGAATAAAATAAAAAGGAAGATTTGGGGTTGAGTCCTTAGTTTGTCTCCAATCTGAAGTATCCAAAGATACATTATCTGTATGGCCTCATCATTGGACTCGGGGGGTGGTTTTGTGTTTGTCCTAACTAGGTGCCTCTTTTTTTTCTTTAGGTTTTCATCGTGATTAGCTCCCCTTTGTGGTTTTGCCTATAGGTCCTTTCGGATTTTCATATAGCGAGGGCTTCCCATTTTTGCCTTTTAGGGTATACCACAGCCCGATTTTTTTGATAATTTTACCCCTGAGCCCTTTCGAGTTTTCACCAGGTCTGTCGATGGCTCATCTAGGGGTATACCATAGCCTGATTTTTTTGATAATTTTACCCCTGGGCCCTTTCGAGTTTTCACCGGGTTCGTCGATGGCTCATCTTTTGCCCGTGATTCTTTTTGATAAAGTCATGTCCTCCATCCTTTTTTACATATGCGCTTGTGTAGATTGCAATTCATACTCGCATATCAAATGATTAAGGTGTAGATGCAGTATAAACTCATACTTTCAAGGAGTAAAATGTTGATGCAGTTTAGACTCGTGCTTTCTAGGAGTAAATATGGATGCAGTTTAAACTCGTGCCCCCAAAGAGTAAAATGTGGATGCAGTTTAGACTCGTGCCCCAAGGAGTATATGTTGATGCAGTTTAGACTCGTGCCCCCAAGGAGTAAATGTGGATGCAGTTTAGACTCGTGCCCCCAAGGAGTATATGTGGATGCAGTTTATACTCATGCCCCCAAGGAGTAAATGTGGATGTAATTAATGCATCATACTTCTTTAGGAAGAGTCCATTAATCAGAAGCATTGGACGCTCTCCATGATGGTCAATTAGTTGGTAAGCTCCTCCATCAAAGACCTTTTCAATAATATAAAGGCCTTCCCAATTTTGCTCAAATTTTTTTCCAGCATGGCGAGTGACGATGATTGGTCTTCGCAAAATCATAAGCATTTCACCCTCTTTGAAAGCATGAATTCGCACTAATTTGTTGTAGGCTCTCTCCATTCTTGCCATGTATAACACCAGACTTTGTTGGGCTCTGAGTCGAAATTCATCTAAAGCATCAAGCTCATCTAAGCGAAGTTTAGCATTTTCCCATGAGTTAGGCCATATTGAACTGCTATCCTTAAAGAGGGAATTCAACTTCCAAAGGAAGTACCGCTTCAGCCCCGTATACTACTGAATATGGTGTAGCTTGTATCGGGGTTTGATATGTAGTCTTGTAAGCCTAAAGCACCTCTAAGAGTTTTTCATGCCAGTCACGCTTGTTCCTGGAAACAATTTTCTTTAGAAGTTTGCATAGGATTTTGTTGAATGCTTTAGCTAGGCCATTAGCTCTTGGATTATAAATTGATGAATATCGCCAATCAATTTTGTTTTGATCAGCAAATCTCCCTACTTTAAAGCTTTTAAAAGAAAGACAATTATTAGAAATAATTCGGCGCAGTACTCCAAATCGATAAATTATATTATTCTTGAAGAATCTAATAACGTTATCCGCTTTCAATTCTCTCAAGGCTACCTCTTCTATCCATCTAGAAAAATAATCAGTGGCTGCTAGGATGAATTTGTGACCGCTGGAAGAGGGTGGGTCAATGGGTCCAATGATATCCATTCCCCACATGTTGAAAGGCCACGACGCCACAGTAGGGTGTAGATAATTCGGATGTTGATGAATGAAATCTCTATGAATTTGGTAGAGATGATACTTTTTTGCATATTCAACACAATCTCTTATCATTGTTGGCCAATAATATCCCATGTTATTTATTTTAATCCTCAATTTTAAGCCCATACTAGTGAGTGCCGCAAGCTCCTACGTGTACTTCTTGCATCACATGTTTTATTTCTTTAGGTGATAAGCACAGCAGTGACACACCATCATATGATTTTCGATATAGAGTATTACTTTCATAGGTGTATTGCATCAGTCTCCTTCGAAGTTGAGCTCTATCAGCCTTATCTTCTAGAAGCCTGTTATATTGGTAGTAGTCAATGAAAGGTTGTCTCCAGTCATCATCTTCTTCAATGGTCAAAGCTTTCGCAGAAGTTGAAGTTTCATTCTGATCATGCTCTTGGTCAAGGTTAGCAGAAAATAATACCTTTCGGTTTCTAACCACTATTTGAATTTCATCAACATCTAGATTGGCTAACTCTTTTGCTATTCTAGCTAGGGAATCAGCTTCCCCATGCATAGAACGAGAGATTTTTTCTAGTTTAAGAATGTGAATTTATTGCATCAACTCTTTAGTCCTATCGTTGTATTTGATCAACTCCGGCTTGTTGACTTTGTAGTCTCCTTTAACTTGATTGATTATCAGCTGAGTATCTCCAAAAGCATGTAGCTTCTCGATTCTTATTTCAACTGCTAATTCTAAAACGATGATGAGTGCTTCATATTTAGCTTCATGTGGTTTAGAAAGGGTGAAAGAATAGCACATGATTCCTCCTGTCGGTCTAATGAAGACGAGTGCTACACCAGATTTGATCTTTGGAAGGCATAGGCTTATGGCTGGATGAATTGATAATGCTCCATCGAAATATAGCCTCCAACATAGTTTGTGATCTTCTATTCGTAGTACATGCTCATCTGGAAGCTCAAATTTGAGAGGTGAATTATCTGAAGTAGGGTGAGATGCGAGAAAGTTTGCCAAAGATTGTCCCTTAACATCTTTCTGAGGCATATATTTAATATCATATTCCATAAGAATAACAGCCCCATAAAGCTAATCTCCCAACTAGAACTGTCCTCATCATCAGATATTTCAAGAGGTCCACTCTAGAGATTAATGCCACTTCATGTGCTAAGAGATAATGCCTCAATCTTTTGACAGCAAACACTAATGCTAAGGAGTATTTTTCAATTGGAGAATAATTATTTTCGGCAGCTACTAACCTTCTACTTAGATAATAGAGAGTGTTCTCTTTCCTGTCCTCATTATTTTGAGCTAATAAAGCCCCAAGTGAATCATCAAGAGTAGCGATATAAAGGATTAGTTGTTTATTCGGGATTGGTGCGGCGAGGACTGGAGGGTTGAGTAGATATCTTTTAATCTCTTCAAAGGCATATTACAAGCTTTATCCCAAATAAATGGGGCATCTTTCTTCATCAACTTGGAGAATGGTTGGCATCTACTGGACAAGTTAGATATGAATCTTCTGATATAAGCAAGTTTTCCTTGTAAGGATCTTAACTACTTGAGATTCTTTGGAGGTGACATTTCTTGTATAGCTTTGATTTTTGAAGGATCAATTTCAATTCCTCTAAGGGTGAACTACAAACCCAAGAAATTTTCCCGATGTGACTCCGAAAGCACATTTGAGAGGATTCATTTTCAAGTTATATTTTCTTAACCGCGTAAAAACGGTTCGTAGATCTGCTAGGTGGTCCTCTTTGACTTGTGTTTTCACTCCCAGATCATTTACATAACATTCAACTATTTTATGGATTAAATCATCGAATATGTGAGTCATGGCTCTTTGGTAAGTAGGGTCGGCATTTTTTTAACCCCAATGACATGACTTTGTAACAAAAGATACTGATCAGGGTGTGGAAGGCGGTGTCCCTCTCATCTTCGGGAGCCATTTTTATCTGATTGTATCCTGATGATCCATCCATAAATGAGAATATTTCATGGCTGGAAGTATTGTCAATCATCAACTCTGTCACAGGAAGTGGGAAATCATCTTTCGAGCAAGCCTTGTTCAAATCTCTATAATCTACAAAAACACGGATTTGTCCCTTTTTCTTTTTCACTGGAACAATACTAGAAACCCAATTGAGGTATTTTTCTTCTCTAATGAATCTAGCTTCAATGAGCTTTTTGATTTCTTCAATGACTTTTTCCTCTAATTCCAATCCCATTCATCTAGGTGCTTGTTTAATTGGGGTAGAGTCTGGCTTTATAGCCAATTTATGAACTGCAACACTCGGGTCTTCCTTATACGTCCAGGCAAAGCAGTCTTTGAATTCTAGTAAAAGATTCTTATATGCAAGTAACCTCTCTTCTGATAAAAGGGTACTCACAATTGTGGGTTTGGGCTCTTCTTCTGTTCCCAAGTTAATTTTCTTCAGCTCATCAACTGCAGCTTGTCCTCCATCTTCTAACTCTTAAGAGGCATCCTTAAATTTTGTTATTATAGGATCTTCTATATTTTCCTCATCTATCTCAAAGACTTTATAAAGGATGACGTCAACATCTGCAGTCAAATTACCCATTTCTAACTTTGCTTCTTTGATTGTTATCATTTGGCATGATTTAGTTGAAGGGGGAAAATTACCCTAAACCTCTAGTATGAGGTGACCAACCATCTGATTTTACTGTTCGGGACTGAGGAGGATTCCACATATGTTGAAAGAATTTCATTCGGTCTTTTGACTGCTTTGTAGGAATTTTGAATTTCTCTATTAATTTTAGCAATTTCTTTGCATAGTGCCCAGGGATTCACACATGGCTCATGTTTGTTTTATCAGCTTATCTAAGATCGATAAGATCTATATGATTATTTAAGGGATCGGATTTGTAAAACAGGCTTCCCTTTTGTCCTCTTTCTAAAGGTGGAGCATAGAATGTTACCAAATATTCTACCTTAGAACAAGTAACAGTATCCAAATTTTTTGTACGATTTGGTGAAATCCTTATGATAGTCAAGGTATCTTCTGAAATAATAGGACTTCTACCAAATAATTTAGTTGCTATGACAGGTAATGATAATAAGCCCTCATCGTCTGAACTATCTTCATAATTCTCCCATGTCATTTTGCAGTCGCATCTGATTCTAAAGACCTTCTTGAAATGTCCATCCTCGTCGGCTTCATCTTCTGAAGAGTCCGAGTCACTCCCAAAATGGGGCTTTGTTCGTCTTTGCATGACCTTCTTTTCCTTTTTTGTTATTGACATGACTATCTCCTTCTGACGTACCAGATTGACTTTTCTTTTGAGGGTTTAGGAAGTATCTTGCATCATCGTATTTTACTTCATGGACACTAAAAGGATGAATGTCTTCATTAATTCATCTTTCTTCTCCGTCTTTGACATACTTCATGCATTGATGCTGAGTAGAAGGCATGATGTTATAATCGTGGAGCCACAACCTCCCTAGAAAAACTGTATACGATGTATCTACACTGATTACAAATTTAGCTTCGATCCTAAGGTCTCCCATCTCGATAGGAAGAATTATCGATCCTAGAGTTTGCTGACTGCTACTATATAATCCCTGGATAGTGATTTTTTTATGAGATAAAAATTGTACATCCATAGAAAGATTTCTCAAAGTTCTCAAGGTTAAAAGGTTGACAGAGGAACATGGATCAATTAATATTCGGGTAATCTTCTCGCCATCACATAACCCTGTGACATATAGAGGCCTATAATGTTCATTGGTGCCCAATAATAAATCCTTATCCGTGAATGTGACCGAAGTCATGTGCATCGCATAAAGTGCCTCTATCATGCTAGCCTCAGCAAAGAAAGATTGATGCATATTTAGATTCTGAAGTGCTTGAATGAGAGTTTCCCTAAATTCTTTTGTCATTAGAAGAGAATCTTATATGTTGAGAAGGGAGGGTAACATCTTCAAGCGGGCCAGTATATTATAGTCCACAGAACCAAAAGTCCTCTTCTTTTCAATGGCGGGAAGTAGACTTTCCTCAATTTCGATATGCTTCTCCTTGTCTTTGTGAGTAGAACCTTGTTTATCTGGTAATACTTTTCCATTCCTTAATTTGATTTGTTGAGTTTCATTTAATTTCTCTTCATCCTCGTTCGGAAAGTTTAGTTCATCCTCCGAATCGCTTCCTAGAGTTATAGCATGTCAAATTCTATGTGGTCTTTTTTCCATACAGACACCTTTCCTTAAACTCTTCCTTTAAGTATGAAGGAGGAATGACCAGGTTGGCTTCGTTGATCTGTTGCTGTGCCCATTTTTTAAAACCATAATATTGATCAATTTGGTGGCCCAATCTCCTATGGTAAAGACAATACATTGGATTATCAACCAACCCTACCTCACTACAGTTTTTAGCAAGAAGTAATGTTAACCCATTCTTCATGGCTCGAAAGAATATAAGTTTCACACAATTTGTCTTGAAACTGAATAGGTTATCTATCAGTCTTGCAATATTTTCCTTTGTAGCTTGCAAATTCCTCGTCAATTTTGATGCATTCCTCTTATGAAAATTTTGGCCATCATAGTTTACGGGTGAAGGGTTGAAAGTTTGTCTTTCATTTTTTTGAACTGCATTTGAATTGTATGCTCGTGAGAGTTCTTTGACCATTTAGCAAGTGTGCTTGCGATATTGTCAATCTAATATTGGAGCATTCTGATTTGATTATCCTAGACATCTAACATTTCTTGCATCTGAAGGAGTACATGCAACACTTCTCTTTGGTCCGATTGTCTCTCGACCTCATCAACCTCTTTATCAAATACTTCATTCGTGGAGGATCCTTGTAGA
The DNA here is from genome assembly GCA_037177215.1 of Asparagus racemosus. Lineage (NCBI taxonomy): Eukaryota > Viridiplantae > Streptophyta > Magnoliopsida > Asparagales > Asparagaceae > Asparagus > Asparagus racemosus. The sequence continues at coordinate 29,958,898 of JBAKGM010000233.1, forward strand.
TTCACCACAACAAATTCTTCAAAACTCTGGTGGGAGGATTCTGTCTCAAAGTCTTCAAGAAAAGCTTTGCTTTCTTGGATGATATGCTCAAACTCATCCTCATCAAGGCGATGAGAAATAGCTCTACACACTTCTACTTTTGTTTCCTCTTCCACGTCTTCGATGGTCTTTTCTTCAATTTCTGGAGGGAAAAAGTCTCTTAATAGAATTTACTTCCTTTCGCCCTGAACATATTCTTCAAGGGAATCTATGTGCTTCTAAAGTGTTGATTTCTCAATAGAAGAATCGGGTGGTTTTACTATTCTCTTGAACATATTTTAGTGGTTCAAAAGAATTCTTTACAGGAACCATGGACTCAACGTCCTTGTTTAGGTTCTGCCCTGGAGTCTCAACATCGTCGACATGAGTCAATCTTTCAAAAATTGACTTTCACTTGTTGGTCGCCGTGTTGACTGGGTTGGATAACCTTTCGAAAATAGATTTTCACTCGGTAGTTGGGAAAATAAGCCTATTAAATATAGATTTTCTATTTGGTGAAGTTGGTGGGCTCTGAACCACCACGTGGCCTTTTGCCTCGTGAGGGAAGCTTGGATGACTTTGGCGAATTTGCGGTGGATGCGAAAGAATGTTCCTATTTCTGGGACACAATAGTGGCTACGCAATTGATCACTTCTAGAATGGTCCCAAAGGAGACCGATGACAAGTCAGTATTCTTCACTGTTGGCGGGAATGTCACAGAGCCGAAAGTGATGGTGAACGGGGTTCCGGGCGTAGCTTCTTGCTTGGATGACATTGATTCTGCAAAAGAAGAAGATCATTATGAGAAATTGTCACAAAACCAATTAGTGAGTTTCCTATTTTGATGATATATTGACTCAAAGATGGAAGGAGAAACCATTTCCCACTGGGCGTGCCAGAATTTGTGGGGTTAAAATTGCCTATCTAAATTAGTTACATATAAATGCGTCTAGTTAAGATAGATAACTTCGTTTTGTATATCGATCACATCAAATACACCTTACGGGAGAGTGTTTTATTTTTATGTGTGTTCATGGTTTTCAATAAACTTAAGAGTCTAATGTTACTTACCCTTACTAAAGGAACCTTCGATTAAGAGTCAATAAAAATCATCAAAACAAGAGAAAACTCACAAAGCAAGAAACTGCAATAATATTTTTTTTAATGATCATATACACGGCTTAACCATGAGCATACCCCGAGTGTACAGATTTTCATGTAAAATCCTAGACTAGAGATAATGCGGTTAAAATTTGAGTTTGGGTTTGACTTGGAGACATGAAATGAAATTAGGATTTTGAACCCAATTTAGCGACGCGGAGGTCAAATTTGGATTTGGCCCAGTTTAGCGACATGGAGGTCAAATTTGGATTTGGCCTAGTTTAGCGACGTGGAGGTCACATTAAGAATTTTTCCGGTTTAATGACATAGAGGTCGAATTAAGAATTTTATCCAGTTTAATGACATAGAGGTCAAATTTGGGATTTATTCCAGTTTAATGACATAGAGGTCGAATTTGTAAAATTGTTCTAGTTAAATGACATAGTGGTCAAACTTGGTTTGGCCCAGTTTAACGACTTAGAGGTCAATTTGGATTTTTGTTCCAGTTTTATGACGTAGAGGTAAATTTTGATATTTTGTCTAGTTTAACAACTTAGAGATCAATTTACAATTTTATCCCAGTTTTATGACGTAGAGGTTGAATTTGAAATTTTGTCTAGTTTAACGACATAGAGGTCAATTTGGATTTTTGTTCCAGGTTTACAACGTAGAGGTCAAATTTAAAATTTTGTCTAGTTTAATGACATAGATGTCAATTTAGATTTTTGTTCCAGTTTTATGACGTAGAGGTCAAATTTGAAATTTTGTCGAGTTTAACGACATAGAGATCAATTTTGATATATTCTAGTTGAGGGACATGGGCGTCTATTTTGCAAATTTTCCAGTTTAACGACTTAGGGGTCAAATTTAAAATTTTGTCTAGTTTAATGACATAGAGGTTAATTTTGATATATTCTAGTTTAGGGATGTGGAGGTCAATTTTGGAATTTTTCCTGTTTAACGACTTAGGGGTCAAATTTGAAATTTTGTCTAGTTTAACGACATAGAGATCAATTTTGATATATTCCAGTTTAGTAACGTGAAGGCCAATTTTGGTATTTTTCCAGTTTCACGACCTAGGGGTCAATTTTGGTACGTTCGAATTGTGTATTTTTTTAGCTAGTTTAACGACTTAGGGGTCGACTCAATTGAATCTTTTTGATCTTCAACTTATTGGTGCATGTTTCTACATCCGCTTATGTCGAGTGTGCTTCTTTTTACACAAAATATTCTTTCATCCAGTTTAGGGACGTAGAGGTCCATCGCCAAGTTTGATGATTTAAATTTGTTTTTGGATTTTTCAACATTTCGAGGGACCCAACTGCGATTTTTGAACTAGATTGCAAAACTGGGTTTAAACACAATTTCTGCATTTTCTCCAGGGTGTAAACTGCAAATTCTGAGTTGTTTTGAAGTTTCTGACTTGAATGCGATTTTTGCCATTATTTCAGGGTGAATACTGTAAATTCTGGGGTGCTTTTTAGTATTCTGGACTTTTCAGGGATTGAAATGCAATTTCTGGACTGATTTCCCGCTTTCTATATTTTTATGTGATTGAACAGTAATTTTTGGACTGATTTGCAGTTTTTTTAGTAATTTCAGGGACTGAAATGCAACTTCTGGACTGATTTGCAGTTTTCTGGAATTTTTAGGGACTGAATATCAATTTCTACACTTTTTAAGGGGTGTAAACTGTAAATTCTGGGTAGCTTTTCGTGATTGTAAAATTGTTTAGATTAATCTTAACAATCTCTGGAGGGGGCTGTTCGGAAATCTCAAGGGGGTGATTTTGCAATTTAAGTTGAGGGGACTGTTTTGTAATGAGATTTGTGGAGGGGCTTGTTTGTAATGTGCAAAACCTCATAATGGTTTGAAGAGTTAGGCGCAATTGAAATTTCCCGTCAAAAAAAAAAATCCTCTTTTTCCTTTTTCCAGTAGCACTAGGATTGATATTTCAATCTTCCATCCTTATTAGAGGAGGGATTCTTTGATATATTCAAAATTTGTAAAAGGGGCCCTTTTGCATACACTTTGAATACCCTGTACGTTTTTTGCTGTTGTTGTTGTTTTTATCTTTCCAGTAGCATTAGGATTGATGATAAAATCTTCCATCCTTATTAGGATTCTTATACAATGCTATAAATTCACCGTGAAGGCTTGCCCACAAATTTCATCATATTTACTGTTTTCTTTTTATTTTTTATTTTTAAAAAAAAAGGTTGAAGAAGTGAGCCGAGCGCGAGCATAAAAAGTGATTTCAACGGTGCGCTCAAACCACATCCCATCCTTTAATTTATCGATTCAGATTGGACGAGTAGGCTGAAAGAGGTTTATTTCGCACGATCTGAATAATTCCTCCCTATATTGTTATCTTTGTTTCAAGACTACTCCCCCTTTTTTTTTCTATTACATCGAGCTTTTTCGACTGAGCCGTTCCTTTCATTCAAGATTTATATTTAATGCTAGAATTAGTCATTTGAATTAATTGCATCTTTATATATGATTCTTGTTTGCGTCGCCTATAAATAGTTTTGATAAAGAATATGATAATTTCGAGGAAGGATGGTGCCTCGAGAGTTGAGCACGGTGGCTCGGGTGAGGACGGTGCCTCGGATGAGTACGGTGACTCATATTGAGGATGCTGCCTCGGGGATTAAGCACGGTGGATCGGGTGAGGACCGTGCCTTGTTAGAGGAGTGTGCCTCGGATGAGTTCGGTGACTCGTATTGAGGACGCTGCCTCGGGGGTTGAGCACGGTGGCACGGGTGAGAACGGTGCCTCAGATGAGTACTGTTATGGTCATAACCACTAATAAGTGATCAAAGGAGAAAGCAGGATGATTAAAGAGGGAAACAAAGCATCAGCT
>JBAKGM010000233.1:29971022-29991275 GCA_037177215.1 Asparagus racemosus
AGAAGAAAATTTTATATAAAGAGTGGCAAAAGTGTAGGAGTAGGGAAAATTTAGAAAAATATAAACTAGTGAGGAAAAAAGTAAAAAAGAACAGTTCGTGAGAATAAATACAAAGCTTATGAAAATTTTTATAAGAAATTAAAATCTAAGGAGGAGGAGAAAGACATATATAAGCTTTTTAAGTTTAGAGAAAGAAAGAATAGAGATTTGGGTAGTATTAGGTGTATTAAAAGTGAAGATCAAAGAGTTCTAGTAACTGACGGGAAAATAAAAGAGAGGTGGAGGAGTTACTTTTATCAATTGTTTGATAACTAAATAAATGAGCGAAATAAAGATTTTAACCATATAGTGAATGATAGAAACTATAGATATTGTCAAAAAATTAGGAATAGTAAGGTTAAAGATGCTCTGAAGAAAATGAAAAGTGGAAGAGCCGTAGGACCAGAAGGCATCCTTATTGAAATGTGGAAATGTCTTGGAGATATATTTTTAGGATGGTTAACTAAACTATTAAATAAGATGATCGAGATGAAAAGAATGTCTGGTGAGTGGAGGATTAGTACTTTAATACATATATATAAGAATAAAAGAGATATACAAAGTTGTTCAAATTATCAAGGTATAAAACTCATGAGTCATACTATGAAACTTTGGGAGAGAGTCATTGAGCAAAGATTAAGAAAGTAGATGAGTGTATCAGAAAATTAATTTGGTTTTATGTCTGGGAGATCAATTATGGAACCTATATATATTTTGAGATGGTTAATGAAGAGATATAGAGAGAAGAGAAAGGATTTACATATTGTTTTTATCGATCTAGAAAAAGCTTATGATAGAGTGGCTAGAGAGGTAATGTGGTAGATTTTAGAAAAAACATGTATCTAGTATATATATTGATGTGATTAAAGATATGTATGATAGAGTAACAACTAGAGTAAAAGCTAATGAAGAAAAGGCTAAACCGTTTCCTATTACTATAGGTTTACACCGATGGTCAGCTTTAAATCCTTACCTTTTTACATTAGTTATAGACCAACTTACTAGGCACATTCAAGATGAAATCCCATATTATATGTTATTTGCTGATGATATAGTGCTAGTTGATGAAACTAGAAGATGTATAATTTCTAAAGTAGGAAGATGGAGACAAGTTCTTGAATCTAAAGGTTTTAGAATTCGTAGAACAAAAACAAAATATATGGAGTGTATTTTTAGTAAAACTAAGAAAGAAAGAAAGCCTATTGTACATATTGATGGTCAAGAAATACCTAAAACTAATCATTTTCTTTATTTAGGATCAATCATTAAGAACGATGGTAAGAGAGTGGATGATGTTATACATCGAATTAAATCAGAATTGTTGAAATGGAAAAGTGCTTCGAGAGTCCTATGTGATCATAGAATATCTATGAAACTCAAGAGAAAATTCTATAGGACGGTTATAAGACCAACAATGCTCTATGGGTCAGAGTGTTGGGCAATTAAAAAATAACATGTTCAAAAAATGAGTGTAGCAGAAATAAGAATGGTGTGATAATCTTATGGGTATACACTAAAAGATAGGATAAAAAACGAGCGCATCTGTACTAAATTAGAGGTTGCTCCTATTGAGGATAAAATGAGAGAATATATTAAGATGGTTTGGTCATATGCAACGGAGACCATTTAGTGCACCAGTTAAAAGAAGTGATGAGATAATAGTTGATGGAGCTAGGAGATCTAGAGGTAAACCTAATAACTTGGTTAGAAGTAATTAAGAAGAATATGATTAGGGCTAACTTAACGGAGGAGATGACCCACAACAGAGTGGAATGGAAGCATAAGATTCATGCAGCCAACCCCAAATAATTGGGATAAAGGCTTGGTGATTGTTGTTGTTGTTTATCACAGTGCTGAAGTCTCTAATACTTTCACCTGCATAATGCAGGAGTTCGATCCTGGATCATGCTTTTACATATACCCAGCATTCTTGTTGAGATTGTTCATGCTCACTAAGTGGCATCATAAGAATGGAGGAGATCCTGATTGCAATTAACTTCTAGCAATCTAAGGAAATTGAATGCTTAATATCAACTTATCTTTCCAAATGACAGAAAGAAGTATTAACATAGGTACTAGTATTTATTTGGTAAGCAAGAATACTGCAAACATACTCTACGTTTGTAGTTTAAGTCATGTTGTGCATCTACATTGGACTAGATGAAAACCATTAATATAGATGAAATTTTTAAAAAAGGTTTTTTCACGTAACCCACTTTTAAAAATAGGGCGATTATACAAAGACCGCCTGCATATATAGACTCTGTGGCTGCCATTAAGTCATGCTGTGCCCCTACCCTTGACCAATTTTTTGATTAAAGTTTCACTAAAATTCCCAAAATACCCTTAAAACACACTTGATAGGCAAGTGACATGGCTTCTTAACCAAACCTAGTTCTTGAAACGTGTATTTTTAATGTATTCTAAGAATTTCAGTTAAAATTTCATCAGAAAATAGGTCAAGGTGGTTGGATGCAATCGGAACCCCCCCTAAAGGTGCTTCTGAATAAACTGAACTTTGAAGGTGGTATTCGTACAATCACCCTATTTCAAAGGTGGTTTCTATGGAAAAAAAAACCTTAAAAAAGTACCAGGAAAGATTTAGAGGAGGAAATGGCTGTATCCCTAAAATCTAGATATTTAATATCTAGAATTTTCTCTGTAATGTTGTAGGAATGGAATCCTGTGTCTGCAGCACTTATTGATACCTCAAGCTTATGCTGAAGATTCAAGAAACTCGCTGCAGTTCATAACTGGTGGCCAGAATTTGTAGGAGTGCTGATTGGAGACAGAGTAGGATTTATTCAAATATCTTCTATTCATCTTTCATGCCATTGCTCATTTTGTGCTAACTTCTGATATACAACGCCCCCCACCCCCCCCACCCCCAAAAACACACACACACACACACACACACACAAAAGAAAGAAGTCATAGGTTGAAGTAATATTTTACAGGGAGGCTTCTCAGGAGTAACAGAAAAACAGTGTAAGACTTCTATTTAGACAGGCAGACCAGATTTTTCATCCAGATGGGGAGCAACCTCAAGTTTTTTGTTAAGTCTAGAAGATGGAAATGTTTCACTTAACATAATAAAACTACTGAACTGTATACATTAAAAATGCTAATGAAAAGGAAAAACAAAAATACTGTTAGTTCATGGATCATTTTCTACAATTATGACCTCTGACTAGGTTTCATGCCCTAAATTAGATATTATTTCTACTATTTCTTATATAGGACGGAAACTTCTATTATAATGTACATTTGTCACACATGTCCATGTATAAGTTTAGATATTTGTTTCACTTCTTCTTACAAATTAAAGAATATACGTTAGTAGAAAAAGAGCAGAAATGTTGGCTTGTACAAACTATGATAAGTTATTGTCAAAGATCAATTCCACTACACCTCTTGCAAGGTCAGCGCCCTTTTTATGGGCTGAAATCTAGACTCATGCAGGGGTATCAATTTTTTTAAATCTGCTTTAAATGGTGGTTGGTGGCAATTGAACATGAATTGCTAACTTGCTGTAATACCGTGTCAAGATCCCTTCCACTACACCAAAACTGTGAATTTGTGGTGAGGGTTACAATTTTTTCTCTAATAATGTGGTAAACCAGTGTCACAGATTAGATTATTATTAAAATTTAAAAGGATAATGATTCAAATTCCTAAACAACTAACAGCTTGTTTGGGAGTTGGGGCAAGGAGGAGAAGGGAAACACACATCATTCCCCTCCCTTCCACCATTTATTTCAATGAAAACATGTTGCAAATAGTAAATGCTAGAACGTCTCCAATTATTATGTGTGAGCTGCTAACACCCTTAGAAACCATCTTTTTGGGTGACTATATGCATACTGTATAGTACACATGAACATTCGTTGTACTGTACCTAGCTCTAATTTTAGATCCAAGTGCATGTTTTCCTATTCATTGATGTAAATAGTGTTCATTTTTCCCCCATTCAGTGGTGTTAAAGGGTGTGAGCATTGTGGTGCCAATTTATATATTTTACCTGACGATATCCACGAGGATCAAAGTAACTTACAATTTAGGTCTAATTCATGTTCTGTAACATCTTGTATACGCCTATTCTTTTGTGAATGAAGTGTAAAGCATGTTTGATTATCACAATGACCTGCCAAATGTTCCAAAGCATACTGGCAGCCACAAATACAAATGTGATGAGGCCAACTGCATTCTTACAAAACTTACCTTGCAGCTTTCAAAGAATCATAAATCAATTGATGCCATGACTTTGAAAACACTTTTCAATAATATATAGCTCCCTGGACTTCTATTCTATGACTTCATCAAAAAACTCAATCCCATTTCCTCCATTTAAGAATCTTTGATTGAATTCAGGGCAAGGGACTCCAAGATTTAAAAATGTATCAAGATGCTAGTTGTAATGTATATTTCACTATGGAGAGCATTCCGATGCATGTGGGCCTATTGTGAGTTGAGATAACTATTTACCTCATCTAGACATGTACCTATAAATGCCGCATATAAGGCTCCGTTATAGACATTTGGTCATAATGACATGTGACTGCATGATGCTACAAGACATGATCTAGTTCAGATGTATACTGCACTGTGACGGGCATGCAAAGCCATGTGAACCTTTTACAAGTTGAGATTACCATTTACCTCAGCTAGACCATGTACCTTTAAATATAGCCTCTCAGGCTGCACTATATATTATAGTTAGATATTTTGCCCCAATAATATGTGACTGCATGAAGCATCCAGACATTGCCAGGTTAAGGATTGTTCTCCACTAACTTGCTCGGTAGCTGAACGTCTCTACTGGTGCTTTATAAAAAAAAGCTAACCAACAAAATCATTTCTTCTAAACGTAGATGCAATATGATACAATATTTGTCTACACAACAAACGCATAATTCAACTTAAATCACATTGTTTGAGATTATAGAACAAACGAAAATATGTTTCTCCTCAAATCTATCAATTCTTCCACTAAAATACATAAGCAAAATCATGGGCTTATCAGTTAGGAATGAGTTATCAATCTCCAGTGTCACACAACTGGATCTGTTAACATGAAAAAGTTCTCAAAGTAATCGGTAAAAACAGAATGAAATTCTAACAAATTGAATCTTCTTACATATTAGTTATAGACATTAAAACACTGAAAATAATCATGTTCTGAAAGCGACTCTTATAAATAATTTACCTGCGCCACTTTCCACATATAGTTCCTTTGTCTTTTCTGTGCGTGTGTATAACTTCTCGACATTGAATCCAGTTACCAAAAGAGGTAGATTGTAACGGGTTTTCAGAATTCCGGACCTACATATGAGATGAAATGCTTAAGCAAAAGTATGTAAGGCATGATAGCATATTCAAAGTACATTATCTGAATAAATCTTAAGCTTACATTGAGACTGGCACATTCAGCAAGAGCCAGTTCCAAGTGTTCATTGAAATAGTTATAATCTCTACATAGAAAAACAACAGATTAAAGTACCTCATGAAATAATGGGCTAATACCACCCCCAAAAAAAGCAACTTAGCTTTATCAAAAGAGGAATAGTCCGTCTGATACAATTTTTGTATAAAAAGAAGAGAATAAACAAAGTGAGAATATTTCTAACATCTATATCAACTCAAAAGTAAGTTTCCTTCAGAGATCTACAACCTAGAATGCATTCATGGCCAAAGTTTTAATTATCAGTTACCGGAAATATATCGGACAACCAAAATTCATATCGGATCCCGGTCATTGGGGATATATCGGGGATAAGTAGTAAAAATCAGAGTGTCATATCGGATGGTGAGCATATATAATATAATGTCCTAAAATGTAATCTAAGCACATTTAATGAAATATAAACATACTAATATGTAAATAACACATGATTAGGATCACTAACCAATTGTTTTTGTTTAGTAGATGCACAATAGAATAGGATAGCACTGTTTTTATTCAGTGGATGTGGGTCGCGTATGGAAAAAAAAGAGTCATTGTGTCCAAACCCGAACCAATTCACTTTGATTCTATATTGTAGAAAATCAGGTGATTTTTAGACCACAAGAAATCAGCTGCTTTATTGGATTCACACTGATGTATCGGAAAAAATCGACCAAAACAGTCAGGGCCTAAACCTGGTATATCGACAATAAATCGATAAAATCGGCCAATTTTTAAAACACTGCTAATGGCAGATACTTGAGAGTCGATAAAGACAAGTGCAGGAGTAAGAACCTTAGTTTTCAAGGTTCAGAAAGCAAAGGCACCTAAAAAGGGTTAGTACTATATTCCATATTATGTTGTGATGAGAAATAATGAGTTAGAAGTTGTCACTTGTAAGTGATGCAATGAATTTTAGGAAAAAACGAACTGGGATCCTTGATCAATTTTGATTTATCAAAACAATGTGACTTGAATATCTTGTTTTAAAGCAAAACACATAAAGCGTCTAGAATCCTGCATAATGGCTAAATCATTTAATATGACACTTCCAATGTAATGTTGTTTTTTTCCATTGTATATTAGAATACTTTTCAAAACGGATGGCTGAAAAGGAAGTTATGAGAAATAGAAATGATATGAGAAAACTGACTTATTAATGTATATATTTCCTCCAAACAGGAATGAGCGGTGAAGAAACCTAACTAAAGGAACATGAAATGCATGGACCATGAGAAATATATCATGCATATGAATATGCATGCCCCTGACTTATACTTGTGACACCACAAAAAAGAAAGCCTATTGAAACATAACAAAAACATTATTAAGGGATCAAAGAACCAAACCATACGATTCAACTTCACAGCAGGCCATGCCATGCAGTTCACTTTCTTTGATATAAATCTATGCTTATATTCTTTGCATTGACAAACATAAAAGTAGTGAGAACTAAAAATACGACATATTAGAAGGACATACTCTGAAATTGGTCCAGTCCACAGAGGAACTTCTGCTTGAAAAGCTGTGCCAATTCGAACATCAGACTTATATGGTTCATTGTCTCTCAACATCCATGATATAAGGCCTCCTGACTCCCTATATGTGTGCTCAGACAAAATGTTAGCTGACTTTCCAGAACTCTTCTCCAACATGCCCTTGGGTCTTTCTCTGAAACAAGGTTGACAATACCAATAATCGACTGGAAGCTTTTTTACTTTTGGCTGACAACAAGAGACATGAAAGGCATCTTCACAGTGGTCGCAAATTAGCATTTTCAGTGGATTTTCTGGCAGACCACAAATTTTGCAAGGTCGAGAAATGTTGTCATCATTGACACCCAGGACTTCAGAAGAAGCACAAGTGTGGCAGGTGTTCATCCCTACAAGAAGCCCATGCTCTCTTAGGACAGAGATGCAGTACTCTCTTGCTGAGGTGAATTCCTCATGTGATTCTTTCACAATGGCATCTGATGAAGAGCACTCCCCACAGTCTACTTCAGTCTTTATGATAGGCGAATGTCGTGCAGTGTTTGATTTTGATGACGAACAGCTCATGTGTATACCAGATGTTTCCGCTGGAAGAGCGACCACAAAAAGTCTGTTGTTTTGCTTTGACTCAAGTAATGCTGAATTCTTTGCCGCAATAATCTGCAAGCAGGGAGTGACATTGGACTTCTGTACATGGTTCTGCTCAGAAATTGATGAATTTCCACAATCTAAAGACTGTCTGAAGGAACCACCTTTAGTGAATACTGGAACTTTGGGAAGAGCGTTCTTTTGCACTGTCAACAGATTTCCAGTGGAAACTATACTCGAATTATGACCATTACTTCCTTCATCATGATCTGTTGCATTTTCTTCTGACAGCAAAGTAACAGTGTTCCTCCTCAGTTGTCTCCGCTTATACACAAAGCCATCCCATTTAGACGCAAAGTTGGTGAACATGTCCTTATCGGACATAATGTTGTTCCTCTTCAGCCGCTTCCTTTTATACACGAAGCCATCCCATTTAGATGCAGAGTTGGTCAGCTTATCCTTATCCGGCATAACAGTGTTACTCCTCAGCCGCATCCGTTTATACACAAAGCCATCCCGTTTAGATGCCAAGTTGGTGGACATATCCTTATCTGAAATATCAGAACTAGTTCTAGAAATTTCCACAACTTCAGAGGACGTTATTTTACTTCCTTCTTCCCCATTAGAAGTAGATTTTCCACTGTTGTTCAAAGGGGATTTATTGCTCAATGACTTCTGCCAAATTCCACCACAAGGTAACTGATCCCCCAATAGCTCCATGTTCTGTTGTTTTCCAAGATCAGATGCAAAAGGCAATTCAGTGCCTAGAAAATTAGGAAGAGCTCTCTGAATTAACATTATTTATCACCTGTTCCTGGTGTTAAGAGAACCCGAGGGATGATGATGCCTCCTAATGCATATTTCAGGGAAGAAAGTCTAAGACGGAATTCATATGAACTGTTTTGGGTTAACTCACTGCCTGCATGAATGGAGTGTGTAGAATAAGGAATGAGCATAGAACCATTAACATTTGGATGCTAGAGATAAAACTAACTTGCAGTCCAACACAATTGGAGCATGCAAGCAATAACATATGGAATGTAAAAGAAGATATCAAGCAGTAAAGATACAAAGCTTTTCCGTTTACGACAATCAGTTAGATTAACATAAATAACAGTCCTGCATTAACTATAGGGGATGCGGGACAAATAATTTTCATCACTTACTTACATAAAGGAATCAATGTACCAATCCTACTATACCGTAATGGTGAATTTCTCATGGCATTAGGGGTATGTAAAATGTTGGGATGATGTAGATGTCCCAGAATGAAGCCATCATAAACCCAATAACAGTAATCGTGAGAGAAGCTAAATTTTCAGCAAATTAAAAAGAAAGCAAACCAAATGAATGCATATAATCTTACATCTCTAACCTTGATTAAAGATTTCCGGGTCCAGGTAACAAAGCACCACAAAGGCAAAACCCTGCATACAGCACATTGTCCAATAAAGCAGTCAGTAGTATGCCCCAATTTACATCTGAAGTGAAAACTCAGGGCTGAACACTAGAATCTTGGCATGTATCAATAATTATTTTCAGTTAGCAGGCAAAATTCTACGATTGAGGTTCAACCTCATAAACAACTATGACCACCAGAATGATGACAACAATAGAGCTCAATCCCAATTTTGAGGTCAGCTGCTTGAATCATGTTCAATTCTACTAAAAGGCAACCCGTTGTCAAATTAGCAACTGTTACTGTATTCTTATAGTTCTTCAATCAGGTTTACTTTAGTCCATCGTAGACTACTGCTCCTTGAACTATGATAGGACCATTCCTAGCTAGCATGCACATTGATCTCCAGCACACAAGGTATAAACAGTCTATTTTTATGCATCAGCTTTATATGAGAACACTCATTTCTTGTGTGATCCTTTAGCATGTTGTCGATCATCCATTTCAAAAAAAATTCATCTTTGGCTGAATTAATCCCCTGACACGTTTAGTCTTAGTTTCCTGTATTAAGGGTATTTATATCCTTAATTTATTTTTCGACACTAAATGGTGGTTCGTTGACTACCATTACTAGTTCATTGTTTTTGACAAAGAGCACTAATCTACAAGCACACGATTATTATTGATGTCCTCATGTCCACAAGGTATCATATCCTAAATTTTCAGGATTTGCCACACTGCAATAGGTGATAAATGTGAAAGAAGCTGGAGATGAAGAACAAAAGGAAAGGACAATGAGGATAAAGAAGAAAGAAATAAATTAGTATTAGCATTATGCCCACACGTGACAGACACCCTTGCCTCCCCAGCAAGATGCAAATTCAAATTCTATTTCCTGAGAACGAAAGAGAGGCAAATTAAGGTTATATTGAGTTATTGGGAGCATGGGGTGGGGACGTTGAAAGTCATAAGTGAATCCGACCCAACAGAGCTTTTTATTTTTTTTATTGAAGTAAGTCATAGGGGTATACACCCAGATATTCCGACCAATCTATAAATATTTCGACCTCTATACAGAAGCATAGGCAGATACATTTCGTAAACTGGTAGATTGTGAGCCTAGGGATAGTGCATGGTGGTGGAATATAAAAAGGAGATTGACAATCTTTCTCCATAAAACTTCATACTGTTTCTATTCTTTATCTTTTACTTGTCTTCATCTATTTCTATGAGACAGTAAGAATGCATAGGTCGAGTGGTTGGAGTGCCTAAATCGGCTGTTTCAACCCTATGAAAAACACAAGGTAACTGCTTGCTTGGGCAGTTTCATTGTTATTGTGTTGGCTCTCATTTGGAATGTTAACTTCTACAGTCTGGGAATGTTTGGCTTTTAGTTTCAAATGTGTAGAAATAGCTCTAGTATACACTTATCCAAAAGGCTTATCCAAAAGGCCAATAAACAAATCAACTTCTGCCTAAATTCAAACAGACAGATGAAAAGTAAGGGAATAAATAAGACTAGATAAGGAGAGGAACAAAGAGCACCTTGGATATTTAGCAGCCCATCCCCCAAACTGATCACTAAGGAGACAACTTTTTGGAACTTATTTCATGGGTTCAACATTTCATGGGTTTTTCTGGCATTAATTGGACTTGGAACCAATGACCTAGCAATCTCGAAGCAGTTTTCTAAATAAACTTAGAATCCTCATTTTATTATTACTCTTTTTTGTCAATTGCCTCTATTTACACAAATGCTGTATCTTCTTCCTCCGTCAAAAACTAGATTACATCTAATTCAACTAGAGTTTAACGACACTTTCGGTAAACATGCAACTAAGAAAAAACCCAAGACTCAACCTTTCTCTCAAAAATTTGATTCTCGTCCTCACAAACCAAAATCTCATCTCTCCCAATTATAGTACTCCTAATCTAGGGTTTCAAGAGTTTGTGCACAAACCCAACAATCTAAAAGGTCCCAATAATGAAAATATTGATATTTCCTGGTACATGCAATCATCAAATATTGCTATAAACACGGATATAACAAAGATGGCAACAGGAAGAGGGGGAAATAAACGAGATTTTAATGTAAAACACTGGAAATATAATGCAAATAAATTGAAGAGAAAAAGAAAGAGGCGAAATTTTACCCATGAGAACAAAGAGGATCCCTGCTCTCCCTCTCCCTCCCTCGCTCTCTCAATCTCTTCTCAAGGGCTAGGGCTTGGCTCTTGTTTCTTGTCTCTTGTCTCAGTTAAAAAGAGAGAAAAGAGAAAGGGTTTTTATATGTCAGTTTTCTTTTTGGCAGGGGATAGTGCAAGTGCTCTGAACCAGCCTTTAAAAAAATAAAAATTTATATACACATCTACAAATGAACAGACAAAGCAGTAAGTCCCATTAAGAATTTGTTTCACATCCCTAATTTGTTAAATCTTTTAGAGAGAATATTTTAAGGGATATTCATTGTTTTTCTTTTCCTTTTTTTTAATTGTGGCTGCTACTTTTCGTGTTGTAGGGCCCATTTTGATTCAAAATATTTTTCCGACCAACCAGAATACAAATCTTATCAGAACATCTCTCATATGGGAGTGTTTTGTTCTGATCCAAAAAGAAATCAGTTGTCTCTATTTTTTTTTTCTCTACTCTTTTTTATGAATGACTAAAAATACTCTTCTCCCATGTCGGTTTTCTGATAAAATTTGTACTCTTCACAAATAAGCGATGGCTTCGGAGTATGTCCGACCTGCCAATATAGCTCAAAAGAACAGCAGATGCCAACTTGAAGATGCATTCTTTGATTGGAAAATGATAAGGAACTGACCTATGTACAAATTTGGTAAATATATGGATATGTTTCTTGCACTAAGCATTTACATGATTGAAAAAAATGCTCATATGATTGGAATGACAATTTGGTGGAATGCAAACAAGTCCATTAAACATCATGGAAGTACAGAAATTGTAGTGTTACTCAGTGTGCATCTTTCCTCTCTTTGTGCATCAACTTCTTTTGGCGCCTTACTTTTAAAGAGGAACTTGGAAAGTTGGTCCATTGCTTATGATGGGATAAGTCATTGGAGAAAAAATCTCATTTTATAAGAGGGGTTGGAGGTAGGCACCTTATTTGCTCAAAAAATGATCTAAATGATCAGTAACCTTTCAGATTTATAATCAAGCAAGAGAGAACCTTTCCACTAAAATCTAGAAATTCAATTAAAAGTTAAAATTTTGTAGCTTTGAGAGGAATGTGATTAAAAACCCCTTAAAAAAGTTAATGATAATTTTGCACATGCCAATGGCATCAGAAACATGCTACAATTAGGAGCTGTAGAGCAGATTAATTATAGCAGAACATTACAAGAAAAAAAAAATATTTTTAGAAACAAACCACTAGCACAATGAAGATTTTGTTCCTACATGATATCTTAGACTTTGTCTCTTTCTACTGGAAAGCCTTTTCATGCTTGGTATATATGAACGGATACTCATAAATGAATCTCAATGGGTTTGGACTTTGTGAAAAGTATCAGATACTTGACCAAAATTTCCTTTTTTGACAAAATTTACTCAATCATGATTGTCTTCAAATAGGTAGATTTCAACAAGCCAACTGAAATCAACTGAATTGATGTTTTTCAAATCATAGTTTCTTGTGCTAAACTCGAAATAGGGCTACATCTAACATGATGCACTATATCTCAGAACTACTTACTCTTTGCTAATTACTTGAAACTGATAAACTGTAATCAAGCCCTTAATGACTGTTGGGCTCAGGAAAAAAACCTTATGATAGTTCTGTGCTAAACTCCCATTAGAAGTACATCTGACAAGCTGCAGCATCTCAGCATTAATTCACTCTTCGCTAATTATCTAAAACTGATAAATTGCGGATGAGCCCTTAATCACTGCCGGACCCAAGAAAAAAAATGATAAGTGTTATTACAGTTTGTTTATGTTTGGATCAATAGATGAAGTTTTCCGTTTAACCTAATTAACGTTGAACCTTTCAAATGAAAATTTTTCAAGTAGTTGCCCCACAAATAGTTTGGCTGTTGATTATAATAAATATGGCCTATAAAAGTGTCCTGTTGAAAGAGCCCTACTTCAAGTAAACTTGTCAAATTCCAGAAAGCACTAGGCATTGCGGTTTATATGTTTTTTTTTTTTAAGAGAAGAAGTATTATGATTTTGTATCTTCTGAAAGACTTTTTCCCACTTTATATAATATATGTGTTTCTCGTTCAAAGGTTTTGATTTGGGAATTTTTCCCACTTTATATAATATATATGTTTCTCGTTCAGACGTTTTGATTTGGGAATTTTGGGACAACCAAATTCAAGGAAAACCCAAATGGGACGCGTGTGTCAGGCGTGTCAGAAATTAATTTCAGGTTGAGATGATAAGAAAACATTAGGATAGGAAAAATATTCCATATATCGGATGCAATTTCCAAAATCGCATATCTGATCCAATTCCATGTCTCCAATCCATAAAATTATTACTATTGAGGAAATCAAGTGCATTTTTCAAGTTCAGAACGCTATTTGTAATTTAACAATTTGTCTTTCTTGTAATGATACGTGTCAATATGTCATCATGTCATGCTAGGAGCCTTTTGGACCTCTGATACGAAATTAATATATATTCCAGGATGACTGGAATTTGAGTTTCCTTTATTTTAAAAAAATTAATGTTGGCTTTCAAATTTTGCTTCCTCAAGAGATTCTGTCAGAAATTTATGCACAAAATTATGAAATCTTTTTCCCTCATGATTACCTTGATTTTGTATCCAAGCTAATTTTCATAATAACTTTTGGTCTCTTCTCCTCTTATAGATCATATTTGCTGCTGTTCTCTCAGATTTTCGGTCTTTTACCATGAGCTGACAAGAGAACCTAATTCTCCGACTCTCTCTCTTATTAGAATGGAAAAATTCTTCTATTCGTCCGAGAACCGAAGAAGAAATTATCAGGTCTTCATTTATCCCACCAAAGACATTCCTCAGAGTGAACCTCACGTTTACCGAATAAACCCAGTACAAAATTGCTTTTCGTTAGAGATCAACAGACCCTCATCAATGCATTTTTATCAAAATGAGCTCAGAAGATGACCCCGACACGACAATAACAAATCTAACATCTAGTTTTAGGCCCATGCTACTAAGTAGTAACTTCTCTAATTTCCCTGATAGAAAGGGAAGAAAAAAAAGTTAAAACATTTATTCACAATTGAGGAACAACATATATATAAGGAGGAAGGAGAAGAAGAAGAAGAAAGAGTGACTAAATATTGTTGGAGTGGTTAATAATATTATTCTGTGAAGTGCTTATTCTTTAGGAAGCAGCATTACTTTGTAAGAGTTGTCAACAGTTCAGTAATTTTGCTAATACAGATAATGTGATTGGATTTTAACCAAACCAGTAGAGATATAGAGTGAGGGTTTCAGAAAATCCTAACTGTGAGAGAATTTTTAAGTACTGAATTGCAAGTTGTGATGAGCATGATGTAAATACATAGAGAAGAATAAATATTGTTAATGCCATAGAGAATATGGAGATTTACATCCCATTGTTCTTTCAATCATCAAGAATAACTTTCAAAATCGCACTAAACCCCCATAATTTTGTACTGATCAGGAAATGCATGAAATCAAGACAAAAGGATTGGCCAGTTAAAAAATCCAACATAAACTTATTTGAACTAATGCATATGTATTTTCAGACGGTGAGTATTAGTGATGCAGTACATCAAATTATTTATAATATTACTGCTTCTAACAGGAAATCACATGATCCCATGTGCAAGGATAATGGAAAAAGTCATGCACGTTCTTAGCATTGAATTTGCCTGTGACATTTTGAGTGCTCAAAGGGATTAGATTTTTTGTTGATCTTGATAGGAGAACAAAAAAAGAAAGCGATGTTCTCACGCAATCAAGATTTGAATCAAGACTAACTACTGAGACCCGTTTTTATGAACTCTTAATCAGAAATTCATCCTGTAATTCTATTCTATTTAGGAGTTGCATCTTTCAACTATTTATTAAGACATTATTTTCAACACCTGATGTCACACCTGCAGCAATTGAAATCAGATAAGATTGATGGTAACCCCAGGTACTCCATGAGATGAAGGCTACAGAGTTCAGACGTACATGAGTATATTTGATTACGAGGGCAGCGCATTAAGACATTCAACTACTCAGAATATCTGACCTCAAGATGTCAGATAAATATACCGAACTTATTTGCTTATCAATCTGTGTGTGTGCGCGCGCGTGTATACATATATATATGGAGGTTACAATACATTAAAGCTTCAATCTTCCATATTGCAATGCCAAAACACAATCAGGGATACATGTAAATATAATGAAAGAATACAAACCATATTGCAATGCCAAAACACAATCAGGGATACATGTAAATATAATGAAAGAATACAAACCAATTCGCTAATTCAGGTGAGTGTATAAATTGCATCATCCATGTTCCTACCATCTCCATTGTACTCGTCGACTTCATATTGATGCTTGGTCTTTTAATCATTTAGTTCCTATGTAAAGTATGCCTATATTCCACCATCCACTCACACGGCCTTCTTGAAAATTCATCCACAATAATCAAAGTCTTGCTCCCTTTCACATTGCCACCTTGACATTTCTGCCCAAGGAATCAACACTTGTATACTCGTCAACAACCATAGTTGGTACCTTTGCTTTCAGCATCATTTCTTCATACTCCTCTTCTGGATTTGAAAGAGCAACAATCGCCCCTCCAGCTCCAACCGAGGCTTCACCCTCATGAATAATGACAGTCCGGATCACTATATTGAGATCAAAAGTCTGATTATATGATAAGAAACCAATAGAGCCTGAGTAGATACCACGAGAGGAGTTCTCAAGTGAATCAAGAAGTTCCATTGATCTTAGCTTCGGTGCCCCTGTCATTGAACCTCCAGGAAATGCAGCTCTTATACAGTCGACTGGACTTATGTTTGATGACTTCTGTCCTTGGATTGTACTAACCATTGTGTGAACAGTTGCATATGATTCTATCTCCATAAGGTGAGGCACAGAGACACTACCAGGTTCACAAACTTGGCCAAGGTCATTTCTCAGAAGATCTACTATCATAAGATTTTCAGCTCGGTCCTTCTTGCTGTTGAAAGAAAAGAAACAGTAAATGAGCTTGTATCGCTAGGATATGAACTTATCAAGTTGAAGGAGTTTTTCGTTCGCTATAAACTTCTGTGTAAAATTAAGAGCTGGAGTAACCTTTTTGTGTGTGTGTGTGTGTGCGGGCGGGGGGTGGGGGGGGGGGGTGGTAGTCAAGTGGAACTAAAAATTAGGACTAGGATAATATATGGGATAAAATTGTATAGTGTTAGTCAATTAAAACTAGAACTAGGATAAAATTTTATAGTGTTAGTCAATTAGAACTAGAACATAATTAGAATTGGGATAATGCTAGCAAAAATTATCCCACATTTTTCATTTCTCTATACAAAAATGAGAGTTCCACCCTCTCAAATTATCCCAAGTTTTAGGCTAAAACTACTTGGTAAAAAACTAAAAGTCTCATATTTAATTCTTAATTTTAATTTTCAGATTTCTTTTCTTTCTCCATCCTTTCTTCCTCCAATGATCATAGCCATAGCCATGATCTGATCATGCTATCAGATTAGATCACCTCTGATCTTACTCCTTTCTTTATATGCTTTTTTTTATACTAAACATTAGATTTATATAATTACTTTAAAGAAAAAAAAAACCATAGATCCACAATCTATTAAAAAATTATCGTTAAGATATGAGGGAAAGAGATTGGGGGTGTAAAAAAGTAAGAAAATAGAAAAAAAAAACCTTTAGATTTTTAGACGTGTACTATAATAATTCATAAAAATAAAAAAATTACAAATTATTATTATAATAATTATTAACAATATATAGTATTCCAACCAAAAGTTATTCAACAATAAATAACATTATATTAAACAATTATTAATAAATAATAGTAAGTTTGGATTTAATAAATAATTGTAAGTTTAAAATATAAAATAATCGTTACTTCATCAAAACGAATAAATTGTATACTTCTTGATTATCATAAATTATCTCGTATCATTTTATCAAAATATCCCACTTCAAAAAATTGTTCCCAATTATCCCACTAAATATCCCACTTTCCAAAATTATCCCATTTCTTGTAAAAATGCTCCAATTGACTAAAGCTTAAGAGTACAGTCATTGAAACATTAGCAACAACAAAGAGAAGCTACAAGACTCTTGAATTTCAGGCTTGACACTCGCACTCGCTGATGTGGAGGTTTATAGGTGAACTTAAAGTTAGATTTTTCTTGTCCTTTACCTGCTTGTTCAAGAGAGAGAGTTCGGAAAAATGGTAAGAAAATGTTTTTGCTTTGGGCTTAGGTGTTGAACAATTAATCTCCTTCTCTAACAGAAACTATACCATAGAAGCAGAGTCATTTATATTAATTTTTATCAGTACTCACTAAAAATGGATTAGATAAAAGAAAAGGAATACATACATGAAACGGGCCTGACGACCTGCACAGGATTTCATAAACGTTTATTCATACTTGGGTGCATAATGAAATTTTGTACATATCTAGAGAACATTACAGTGTATATGATGTAAATATCTAGGATAATGTTAAAGCACTTATGAAAAACTATCTTGAGGTAAAATTATTTTTAAGAGAACCACTAAATACATGCAAAGCCATAATGACAAGTGATCTATTAAACAAGTGCAATGTTAAATTTTCAAACTAATATATGCATAAAAAATAATCACATATTAAATCAGTTAGTAGATATTGCTAAAATTGATCATAAGAAAACAATTTTGAATCAGTCAACTCGAGAAAAGCCATGAACATATAATTAGAAAAAAGATCTGGCAGATGTTGTAAATCCCTAAAATCAAGAATGCTGGATGGTTGGTCAGAAGATAACCTTACCTGCATTTCAGCTGAAGTCTAAGATGTTCATCTTCCTCGAGTGTTCTTCCACGAGCAACAGTTCCCTTTATAGGTTTTGCTTCAAGTTTACCATTCCCATCCAACCTTAGAAACCTTTCAGGTGAGGAACAACAAATACATAAGTTTTCCTTCGAAAAATTTAGCCAGGCTGCATATGGGGCTGGATTCCGTTCTCTTAAGTTAAGATAGAGTTTCAGATAATTTATGTCTTTGATTATCTTTCTCATCTGTGTTGTAAGACAAAGCTCATAGCTCTCTCCATCTCTAATTAACTTCAGACACTTCTGGACATCTTTGATATATTGTTGCCTTGATTTCTCAACAACAAAGCTATTCTTAAATGAAACATGTGATCCTCTTTGTGATGTTTTCTTATTCAGCCTTCGGGAAGCTGCAGCTTTTAACCTGAGAAGCCTTTTCTCAGTTTCATCCAACCACTGATGCTCTCTTTTGATTTCTTCTGATCTCTTTTCAGTGTCTCGATGATACATGTCATGTATGGACAGGATATACACATCACCATTGCTGTGATCAACTACAACAAGGTTATCTGCAAAGAAGAAACACGCATCAGGAGCTTTCGAGCTGTATCTGTTAGATGATGCGCCACATTCAACTTTCAGATTGTACCTGTGCAATGGTAAACAAGTGTTAAAAGGTGTAAGTATGTCTCTCATGCAAGTAAAATCTGAGCATAATGGTCGAGTGGTTGAATTAAGCCTATTGATGAGTATCTTAAACAAGTTAAGGGTCACTGTCGAAAAGAACGCAACCAAACTATTAGTCAAAATAAAAATCAGCTACTCCATATGTTCCACTTGAGCAGCGTCACCGGGCAAAACTCTAAATCATATTTTTTTTTCCTTCTCCTCTTCCGCCAAGACATGTGAGAGAGATTGTTCAGCTCGAACCTACTCAACTTGAATCTGAATCCAAAAAACACTTTCCGCGATACCCTCGGCATCATGCTCATTCACAATTGTAAAACATCATGTACGGTGTACCTCAATGCTCATTCACAATTGTAAAACATCATGTACGGTGTACCTCAAGTCTAATTTGGTTCAACACGGCACACATGTCAATATTAAGGACCAAAGGCTGATTTACGGGTGTAAGTACACTGTAACTAGGAGCACTCACATTAATTCACCAAGGCATCCTTGCTTCACACAAGCCCATGGCAATCTCAATAGTGTGTGAACAGAGAATACTCGACTTAGATGACCTTGAACAAGTTTCATTGTGAAGTCTAAGACTCAATAACATGAGATCTGTATGTATAGTGAAATGGCAATGGCCTGAAAAGAAGTAATTTGGATAACCAAATAAAACGCCACAAATGTACGTATGAAGAAGAAACATTAAACTATTTCCATTTAAGCCCTTAGCTTTCATATGCTGTCTTTAAAACTAACTGCAGAATTATAAACCTTTTAATGAATTTCCTTAACAGAGATAATAACCTCTATGGTTAAAATCTCCTAATGTAGCCAGGTTAAGGAATCATTTACCCGCCTCTTTTTTTATTCATTAGTTTTATGAAAATTTATTCTCGGGACCAGTAAAAAAAGGATAATTTGCGTTCAGGTTGCTTATGGAGTAAAGATCTATGAATCACAAACTAAAGTTGTGGAGTTGTCAAATAGTTACAGGGTCAAAAATACAGGTAGTGTAATACTTGTAGTACAAAATAATTTACATACCCAAAGTAGCCTATGAATCCACCAAAGAAGTCAAACGGCAATCCTTCATAATCTTCTTTATCATAGCAGAATGATTGAAGTTCCTGGCAGAAAGTAACATTTCAGGAAGATTAAAAAAAAAAAGATTTATGCGACCCCACGATAACTTGCATCACCTAAACACATGAAATTATGGATATTGAAAACATTAAACTACAAGAGGCGAAAATGATAAAGGACAATAGCGGATACTCAGTCACATATTCATTGACCTTCAGCTTATTGTTTGTTTATAAAATTGTCACAATGTATTGAAGTAACAGAAGTGGTTTAACTTCAGCAGGAGTCAACTTTAAAGTTATTCAAGGGTGCCTACGTAACTCCTATATAATAAGGCTTCTGCAGCGTTACATTCTGGGGGGGAATCAGAAGTTGGCCCTGAACCTGAAAGAAATACCTCAAATAGTATTTTTCTTCTCTCTTTTATTATCCTGAAGACGAGAAAGGAGAGGGTACTACCATATCTCTTCTAAAATATTTCTAGTGGGAAATAAAAGAAACAAGTAGAGAATGGTTAGGTTTAGGGCTGTCCAAAAAGCC
>JBAKGM010000233.1:29999248-30014009 GCA_037177215.1 Asparagus racemosus
AAACACATGAGAAAAAGTCAAAGGGGCTGGGTCACATTAACTTTTTGCTTTTGGGGCCTTAACACAATTTTCCCTTAAAACTTTTGGCACCTAACCTCCAAATTTGAGACGATGATTTTTTACCCTTAAAAATTTATCAAAATTACAAACAATGCCATAAAATCAAAAATTTTAAACAAACCCTAAAAATAATATAAAATTACAAAGAAGCCCCAAAACCTCTAAAATTGCAAAAAGCCCCTTAAAAATCTAAAATTTGCAAAATTCCTTTAAAATACAAAAATTATAACAACCCTGCAAAAAGTTAAAAATTATAAAATAACCCTTAAAAGTCCAAAATTACAAATAAAGCCCTAAAAAACCTAAAATTGTAAGCTCTTTTAAAAATCTAAAAATTGCCAAAAATATCATTAAGATTCAAAAATGAAAAATTTATGTTTGCAATTTTTGGATTTTTCAAGTGGTTGTTTGTAAATTTTCTTATAGTTTAGGGTTTATTTGTGGTATTTTTTTTATTTTTAAGAGGTTATATGCAATTTTCAAATCTTAAAAGGTTGTTTGGAATTTTCCAAACTTTTAGGGGGATTTGTGTGAATTTAGATTTTCAGAAGAGGATTTTTCAGCAGGCTCATTGTAATCCTTCATAGTTTTTAGGCTTCTATTTGTTACTTTCAGGTTATTAGGGGCTTCTTTGTAATTTTTGGATTTGAAAATGGGCTATTTATGATTTTCGGATTTTCCATGAAAAACAGTTTGTAATATTTGAATGTTAAGGGAATGTTTGCATTTTATAGATTTTTTAGCGGGTGTTTTGTATGTTCAGATTCTTCAGAACTTTTTTGCGAGCTCATTCACATGCGTTATAATTCTCTAACATTCAAAGAGCTACAATATTTATCATTTTATCATTTACATATTCTAGATTTATTAAAACAAAATTTTATAAAGCCTTGATCCACATATCAGGAACTCTTTGATGAACATCATAGCTACAATATTTGCCCATGAAGGGGAGCTTGGGAGCTTGTTCACTGGGATCGAGGTGACATATAGATAGTTGATAGTCTTTATGAGCCATCATATATATGTAATTTTCAACAACTTTCAGTTCTTGGACTAAAATCAGACCTGAATGCTTCTGAGACTAGTTCTCGAATGAACTCAGAAATCAACGAAATAATTTACTTTACTTCTGATGAATTTCACTCTGGAAATGCTCCTAACGGAAAACTGTCTCTCATAACCGGGTCCAAAAATCTGTAGGATTTATTATGCGAGCTGGACTAAATAATTATTGTTGCAGAAAATTTATCAAATAACTTCTTCGTACATAATTGTTTATGTTATCATTGTTATCTACTTCCCTTCTTCCTAAGTACAAATAAATAAATGCAAACATATACAACATTGGTAAGGAAGCTGCACTGAAGTACTTGTCATGTCCAGAAAAAATGCATGTCAATTTTCTTACAGAGTTTTCAGTTCATATAGCAAGTCAAGTGAGATAAGTTTTAAGAATATAGAATTGATCCTCCACTCTGACTTTGTTCTGCATGCAGTTCTGTAGAGGTTGAGCAATGTAAGAAAAAGGATAAGGGGCACAGCCAAAATGTAAATAAGAAACATAAAGAGCGGTCCTTTTTGGAAAATGAGCAGCCTTCATCCACTCTTAACTATTTAACCTTCACGTTCTAGATTTGAATTTTCGGTAATTAAATTTACTAGAGTCTTTTTAAGAAAATTTAACAGTATATTAATGCATATGAATGTTTTCTTTCGACTTATTTGGACAATGTAGTAAAAATTCCGAAGATCTTATCATTTTCTAATGCTTTCACTTTCACTTTTTCTTATTTTCTTCCAAAATTCATTCTCAAACTAATTAAATCATACTCCTGAGAATAGTCATAACAAAAGTAATGTCAACTATCGCTAACCATAAGAATCAGACCACAATATAATTTCCTTATGTCGGTTGTTGTCGAATTAAACTTTCATCTCTTATAAAACCAAAATTCAAAATCACAAAAAGAAGCAATTGATTGTAATTAATTACAACTAAATGTAATAATGTGCTCCATGAAGAATTAAAGACCAATGATGAATACTTTCTATTGTGTCACTTAGGGGTGTCCAATTGGGTTTTTTGCCCGTACCCAGCCCGGTGTCCAAAGTTCCAGACTCGGTAACAACTATTTAAAAAAGACAAGCTAATATTGTTATCGATATGCAATGAGAAGAGGAAATGTAAATATGTTCAAACAACCAATTCAAAGTAAAAGATTCACACATATTATTTCAAAATTGATACATAGAAAAAAGTTCTCTACACAATTAAATGGAATGTGACAATCACCTTACAATATTTTGTGAACTAAATTTATAGAAAGAATATACTACAAAAATGTAATTAAATAACAAAAGGAAAGGTGGATAACAATGAAATGCTAATTAAAGAGAATTAAGAGTTGATTGATTAAGACTTAGAAAAAGTGAAAGAATAAAAAAAAAATTTAACAAACTAATTGCATATTCCGAAAGATAAAATGGTCAATAGATCTAAACTTTACGTCATACGCATGATCAATTGAGAACAACATTAACCAAATTCATACAACAATAGAAGCTCATCCTTACACATCATATATGATCAATTAAAATCATCAATTTTTCTTTCAAATTATAAAGAGGATAAAACTTTTACCTGTTCATCATCGAATCATCTCTTTAGTAGACAAACTCCCCTTCTTCTCTCCTTGTTCGCCAAATCTTCAATCATTAACCCAATAAAGCTTAAAAATACCAAGATTCCAACTTATTCAATCTAAACAAATATCGATATAAAAAATGACGCAAACCCATCGAAAGAGAAATTGGTAGAAGAAATAAAGCATTGGGAATAAGAACTTACATCTAAATGAGAAGTATATTTTTTCCCTTTTAATTCTTGGGTTTGGTTACTGCTTGGTATTAATAATTCAAAGAAAACTCGACGGAAGAAATAAAATAGTTCCGAAGAATATCAAACTAAAGGACTCACTTGGTTAGGAGATATTCCTCCTCTTGTCTCTGCCAGCCACATTATTTTTTGCCTTGATGTCTTCTTTGTTGAAGGCTGCAAATTTCGCAAAATTAGATGACCATTTTCAAAAAAATTGCAAATCAAAACTCTAAAATGAAGAAAAAACAAAGAAAATAAATGTTGCAGCAATCATTCAAAATTTCCAAGATTGGTTGACATCGGCGAAAAAGGTATTGGTCATGAAAATATGTTCAGTATCAGATAGGTAGGTAATATAGTGATGATATTCACCAGTACAAAGACTGCCTGCACCGTTGGGGCAGATGATGTCCCCAGGGGTGACAACCATTGGGCAAGAAAATTAACCGTTGGTGCATCAAGCGTTGGACAAAAATTGATAGTATGAAAGGCACCTGTCTAATGAGATTCTTTTGCTTTGCTAAAACTTCCATTTTCTTTGCCTGAAAATTTGCAATTGAGATTCTTTTGCTTTGCCTGAAACGCTTCATCAGCAACATTCTCTTCATTATCACCACCATTTTTTTCCTCTCTCCCAATGCCTTCACTTTTTCCAGCAGCTCTCAACCCCCTCTTCAAAATTTCACCCTTTAAACCCCCAACAGTACCCAATTTGCAAAAAACCCCAAGGGAATCAAGAAAGCTCCTTTCATAGATTGCGACAATGTGAGGCCTTTTCACGCAGCAACTGGTTCTCCTCTGTCAAGGAGCAGAACAGCTGCTGGTCGATGTTTGGATCAAGTGGCGACCTCCTCTCCACGACAGCCTCCCCTTCCACCAGAATTCAATCAATCCCAACTAAAGAAACGACTTCCCCCCGAAGATCGCAGATCTTCGAGCGGCGGAAAAGAGGGGAGAGAGCGGTGTGGCTGCAGGTCACGATGGAGAAGGCGGCGATCTCTGAGCGGCGGTGGCAGAAATCTCTGAGCGGCAGCGAAGATCTGATTTGGGGTTTTTTTTTACAAAAGGGGGAACGCCAACGAGGGCATACTCACAGGGGGCTTTTCTTTTTCTTTTTTTTCTTTTTTTTCTTTTCGGATAAAAAGGGAGGGAAAATTCCCCCCATCATGAAAATACTAGCCCCAACGGTTGGAACCGTTGGGGCAGCTAAAAGTAGCCCCAACGGTTCCCACCACCCGTTGGTGCTATTGACCTTTTTACTAGTGATTAATAGGATAAATAATTGAAGTAATTCGTAACTGATTCTAGAATTACATTAGGGATAATATTCAAATTGATATGGCTTAGGGTGAGAGATATTTCAGTTTAAGCTAAAGTTGTGGCAATGGAAATAATTGAGAGACATGAAAAAATTGGTGTAAAGATACAAGTTTTAAAAAATTAAGGTTAAAAGATTTTTTAATTTCAACAGATTTTAAAAATAAGTTTTTTAATTTAAATTTCATTTTTTCCTTTTTTGTTTTCTCTGTGAGATAGTTTTTAATAATGAAAAATAATGACTGGTGTAAAGATATCTGTTTAATAAGTACTAAATGGAGAATCTTTTTTTTTTTTTTTTGTTTCTCCATGAGATCTATTTTAACATAATTTTTTATTTACGAAAAAAATTTTACGAAAATTTTTTTTATATGGATGCCACGTGGCTCTTCCATTTGTTGATGCTTTAATAGTATAATATAGATAGATGTTATTCTAACCCATTGTATGACGTCATTAATAGGATGATGATTGCATTAAGAGCAGAAACCCCTCAATGCCATGCTCTGAAAGTCACTCTCTTAACCCCATCCTCAATCAATTAATTACGTCATTAATCGTATCTTTATTTGCCAAGAAAAATTTACATAGGTATGATTGGTAGCTTATTGTATCTTCCCACTAGTAGGCATGATATTATGTTTCGTGTTTGCCTATATGCTAGATATTAATCATGTCAAAAAGATCACATCTTCATGCTGTAAAAAGGATTATTAGATACATTTAAGGCACTTGTGACTATTGTTTATCTATCCAAAGTCTAATTTATTTGACATTATTAGTTATAGTGATGCATGCTTTGCATGGAGTAAAAGTAATAGAAAGAGTATAAGTGGAACTTCTCAATTTCTTGGATGTTTTCTAATTCTATTGGTTTAGTAAGAAGCAATATTGTATTATTTTATCCACTATAAAAGCATAATAGATTGTTGTTGGACTATGTTGTGCACAGATTTTATGGATAAAATAGACAATGAAAGATTTCAATGTCACATCTCACAAAACTCGCATACTTTGTGATAATATAAGTGCAATTAATCTATCTAAGTATTAATTTTTACACTCTAGGACTAAATACATTGATGTTAAGCACATTTTCTTAAATCTCATGTGAAATGTGGTGATATATTTCTAGAATATGTTGACACAAAATGACAACTAGCTCACATTTTTTACAAAACCCCTAGTTGACGAACAATTTTGCAAAATTAAAAGAGCTTTGGGTATTAGGAAAAATGGGCAATAGTTTTGTATTACTTCATTAGATATAAAGATATGCATCAATCTGTAACTCCCCTAGGGAATTCCCATGTCACAATCATTTCTTTCCTATATACTCATCAGATTCTCCCATGTGAATTTTTTTAGAACTTTCCTATCCCCTTTTTAGAGAATATTAGAATCATGCCATGAAACAATATGTTCTTGTACAGTACTTTTACTCTTTGTAGATTATGTTCCCTACACTTTTTAGTTTTTCGTTCCATGCATAAAATTTAAACAAGAGACAGATGAGTGACAAGTGGTTATCATTTCAAACCATCCATCTCATCCAATTACACTCCTCCACTATCTCAAAAGCTCTCTTAAATTCACTTCTATACTACCTTTCATTTCCTTCTTGGTTCATCTTTTCCCTTAAATCAGAAACTCTCAAATTCCTTGATCTCTAAACCCATAGTGTCCTCATCTAAGAGAACCATCAAATTCACTGATTTCTACAAAGAAGCAGTTCGCTACAGCACTAAAGGGAAAATTCAAGAAGCCAGTCTAATAGAAATCAATTTGAATGATGAGGAGAATCAACAAATCAAAAGAGAAGATGCAAAGTGATTCTAATACCATCACCTCGACAGCATTTTCATCATCAAATGACCAGTTGATCTAATAGACATGAGTTTCTCTGACTCATGGCTATGTTTAATGCAAATATACAAAGGAAAGAATAGAATCTGATAAAATCTAGAGTAAAAGAGATAAAAAATCAACATAACTCCTGAACTGTTGGCTACATTTACAAATACCCAAAACATTGGGCTAGCCATCTCTAGTCAAACCCCTGATAAGTTAAACTGGGATAAAAGTAAGTTTATGAAAACCTTGTTTGTTGGGGAAGTT
Source organism: Asparagus racemosus (assembly GCA_037177215.1). Classification (NCBI taxonomy): domain Eukaryota; kingdom Viridiplantae; phylum Streptophyta; class Magnoliopsida; order Asparagales; family Asparagaceae; genus Asparagus; species Asparagus racemosus. Next base: position 30,005,625 of record JBAKGM010000233.1, read on the forward strand.
TCCTATTCTAAAGAGAATTTGGTGTACTGAGACATAAATGACTGCAGGGTGATCACTATATTTTAGACATTTGTATCCTAATCATCTATTTTATTGAATAAATATACTTACTAATATCAGTTATTTCATAAATTTGCACGTAATAAAAAATTCATCAAATAAAAGCTCAAAGTCCAATATACCTCCGCTTGAAGCCTACTAGAAGCCCATAGAGCCCAAAAAAAAGTCGAGCCAACAAGTCAATATTAGAAATAAAACCTGTTATAAACTAATTGATTCACTAAGTGGTTAGCTAATCAATTGGCTAATCCGTTAGCTAATCGATTGGCTAATCGATGAGCTAACCTATTAGGTTATAACAGAAACTCATCAATGGCTGATTTTGATTTCTTAGAGCTCAAGACTAATTCAAGGGCTAATGTTGATTGGTGTAGGATATAAATAGGGGTAGGGAGTGAGGGTGAGGGGGATAGAAAATTTTGTAACCTCCTTTCTATAGAGGAGGGCCTTTAATTAGGTCTTCCAAAATTGTAAACTTTCGTTTACAATAAATAAATTTTTTTCTCTTTTTAATTTATTTCTTCTTCTCTTTGGTTGATGAAGATTTCATTGCAATGGGCCAACCCCTTGCAATGTATGTTTTTATTTTTCCTCTTTTATTTTCTTATTTAGAATTGCATGTTTAGGATTTTTATTCCTCGTTTACATTTAATGCTTTGAAATTTAGATTTTTATTTCTCATTTATATGCTTTGTAGCTTAGATATTTTATTTCTTATTTTTATTTCATGCTTGGTAGCTTAGACTTTAATTTCTTGCTTTTTATTTGCTTTGTGGTTTAGATTTTATGTTCTTGCTTTTGTTCATGCTTTATAAATCAGGATTTATTTGCTTTTGTAATATGAGTAGCTAGATTCTTTAGGATTTCTAGAATTAGATAAAACTAGTTTAGTTTCCTTTTTAGTTTTTGAATTGCTCTCTTTTTTGTGCTTAAATGATCATGCTTAGAATATTCAACGAGAAAACTAATTTGTTAAAAATATTTGATAGGCTATACTACTCCTAAATGATTTGATAGTTTATGCTTTTTCAATTCTATCATTACTAACTAATTATTTATTTTTATTCATGAATGGTAATATTGACTGAATATGATTTTAATAGGTTATACTTGTTTGAATACTTGATAAACTATGCTTAAGAAATTTATGTATACCTTAAGCCAAAACCCTTTGCGACAAACCCTCCCAAAGCTTGCCACATCATCACTACTCTTCTCAAATACAAACACCATGTGTCCAAATCCTCACCGTCCATCTTCCTCGCACAAAATAATTTAAAATCTATAAAAAAATCTAAACCATCTATTTTAAACAAACCATCTAATCTTTCTCATATTGTAAAGCTCTCTAATACAATCAATCACCAAACTGAATCCAATCTCAACCAATTTCTCTCTCTCCTATCATCCTCATCAATCACGTAATCCCCAAAATCTCTCTAGAATTATACGCATAATTTCTGCCTTGATGACAAACTAACCAAAAAAAATCTCCGCGGCAAAAAAAAAGAAATATTACTAAATAATTCTAAAAAATACCCATCAACTTTTCACCACCATCCTCTTCCATCATCCCTCAATCTCGGTGAGTTTCTTGACAACCTCCCCTTTTAATTTCTATTGATTGGTTTTTTTCTTGAAATATTTTATGCCGTATACTATTTTTTCAGATCACCCCCCCCCCCTTATTTTCCAATTGTCTTCCCAATAGCATCAACAACTACAACATACTCACGGGTAGGAACACTTCATGTTTTGACTTTATTATTTTCAAGGTTTATGTGATAATTTCCCTTATGTGGCCATCAATTTTATTTTATTTTCAAAAGAATTTGTTATAGGATTTTAAGTTTCGGAGCTTCTCTGTGTTAATTTTTTATTTATCCTTGAGTTTTAATATTTTTCATATCCTCTCAGTTATTTCCTCGATCATCATCCAAATGACATCATCGACCACTACATGTTCATAGGTAATAATTCCTAACCAATTTATTTTTAATAAATGTATCGAATTTATTACTAATTTTTATGTTTCAAAATTTTGAATTATTATTTTCTAATTTTTGAATTATTTTTTTAGATTAGCAAATATATTTCTTCCTATTAATTTCCTTTTATTTTCTGAATATCTGAAAATAACTTATATTAAATTTTTTACATTATTATAATCTGTAGAAATATCACAAAATTTGAATCTTTTTATAATCTAATCGAAACAAAGTTTTCAAATTTAGATCGTGATCCTATTTTTCAAATTATATCGAAATAAAAACTAATTTTGTAGTTAATTAATAACAAAGTTTTTTAAAATATTAATTCTGGGATTAATGAATACCAAAATTTGAAAAACAAAAAAACCAAGTCAATTAATATATAATGAATTAATTTTCCCAAATCAATTAATGTGTAACAAAATAATTAGTACTGACATTTTTAGAAATTGTTTAATACTAAAACTTTTACTCCTTTTGCATTTTATTAATTTAATTTTTATAAAATTTGAAATTTGAAAATTTTTAAAATCTAATTGCAACTAAATTTCAAATTTATATCATGATCCTATCAAATTATATCATAATTTTATAATTAATTAATTACAAAGTTTTTAAAAAATAGTAATTCCATGATTAATGAATACTGAAATTAGAAACAAATTTTAAAAAATCAATTAATATATAGTAGAATCAATTTAATATGGAAATTATATTGAATTATGCATTCTAGCAATTTAAATTTTTTAGAATTTAAAATTTGAGTTTTTTAAAATCTGTTCAAAACTAAAATTTTAAATTTAGATCATGATCCTATTTTTAAAATTATGATGAATTTATTACTAATTTTGTAAATAATTAATAACAAATTTTAAAAAAAGTAATTTTGTGATTAATGAATACCAAAATTAGAAATAAATTTTCCAAAAACACCTAATATATAATGGAATAATTAGTACCGATATTTTTGGAAATAATTTAATACTAAAATTATATCAAATTTTGTATTTTAGTAATTAGATTTTGTCAAAGACTAAATCTGAATATTATTTGGCAATTCATCACAAATATGCAGGTTCTCTATTTTGTTAATTTAATTGCTCTCTTTTCCTACAAAATTCCTGAGTCATCCCCTAATACATAACTTGATTCCTCATTCTACCCTACTCGATTATGTCTATATATTTTCTTCTATTTATATCTGTTGTTATATACATTTATTTAATTTTATTTTATTTTATGTCTTATGTTTGATTGTAGTAGTCATATTTTGGATAGGAGGGCCTTTAATTAGGCCTTCCAAAAATTGTAAACTTTTGTCTATAATAAATAACTTTTTTTTATATTTTTAATTTTCTTCTTCTTATCTTCGATTGATGAAGATTTGCTTCACAAGGGGTTAACCCCTTGCAATATAAGTTTTCATTTTGTCTTTTATTTTTTTGTTTAGAACTGCATGTTTCAGATTTTTATTTGTTGTTGTTATTTCATGCTTTGTAGCTTAGATTTTATCTCTTGTGTAACTTAAAATTTATTTTTACTTCATTCTTGGTAGCTTTAATTTTAATTGCTTAATTTTTACTTGCTTTGTAGTTTAGATTTTATGTTCTTGCTTTTATTCATGCTATATAAATTAGGATTTATTTGCTTTTGTAATATGAGTAGGTATTTTTTGAGGATTTTTAGGATTAGATAAAACTAGTTTAATTTCTTTATAGTTTTTGAATTGCTCTATTTTCTTGTGCTTAAATGATCATGATTAAAATAATTAAATAGAAAACTAATTGGTAGAAAAAAAAATTGATATGCTATAGTTATCTAAAATGGTTTGATAATTTATGTTTTTTTAATTTTAGAATTACTATCAAGTTTTTTATTTATATACATGAATGGTAATATTTTTTAATATGATTTTGATATCTTATGCTTTTTTGAATACTTGATAACTATACTTAAGAAATTTAGGTATTATGAGAATTAAAAGAGAGTAGTTCTTATATCCAAATAGAAATTAACTAGTGGATTCAGTTCTAAATTTCTAATTATAATATCTTGATTTTCCTCTATCTTTTTTTTGCCCTTATTTTGGATTGTATTTTTTTATTTTCTCATTTTCTTCCTTCTCTTTCTTTCATTCTCTCTTTCTTTTTTTAGCCTTTTTCTTTGCGATAACCACACCCAACCAATATCTACACTCTCTCTTTCCTTTCACATCTCAAAAGAATTTTTTAGAATTTTCTCTAATAGACATCTTCCCTCGTGGGATTGACACTTGCATGTTGTACAATAGTTGTGCACTTGTGATGTTTTTAATTAAAAACAAATCAAGTTTTTGGGGAGAGGACGACCATTAATTATGCCTTCTAAAATTGTAAACGTTTACTTACAATAAATAAATTTTTATATTTTTTAAATTTGCTTCTTCTTCTCTTTTGTTGATGAAGATTTGTTTCACGAAGGGCTAACCCCTTGTAATGTAAGTTTTTATTTTTTTTTCCTCTTTTATTTTATTGTTTAAATTGCATGTTTTGGATTTTTATTCTTGTTTTTATTTCATGCTTTGCAGTTTAATTTTTATTTCTCATTTTTAAGCTTTGTAACTTAAATTTTTATTTTTTTGTTTTACTTAATGCTTGGCAGCTTAGATTTTAAATTTTTTTATATTTATTTACTTTGTAGTTTAAATTTTATGTTCTTGCCTTTTGTTCATGCTGTTAAATTAGAATTTATTTACTTTTGTAATATGAATAACTAATTTCTTTAGGATTTCTAGGATTAGATGAAACTAGTTTAACTTCCTTTTTAGTTTTTGAGAGTCTCTCCTCTTTTATGCTTAAACGATCATGCTTAAGATAATCAACTAGAAAACTAAGTGGTAGAAATATAATTTGATGTGATATACTTACATTAAATGGTTTGATAGTTTATGCTTTTCAATTTTAGAATTACTATCTAGTTATTTTGTTTCTATTCATGAATGGTAATATTGATTGAATATAATTTTGATAGGATAAGCTTGTTTGAATACTTGATAATCTATGTTTAAGAAATTTAGGTTAAATGACAATTAAAAGAGAGTAGTTCTTAAATCCAAATAGAAATTAACTAGTGAATTCAATCGTAGGTTCCTAATTTCATTATATTGATTTTATCTATCTTTTTATTTGCTTCTTGTTTTGAGTTTTATTCTATTTTTTATTTTCTTATTTTCTCGCTTCTCTTTCTTTCATTCTCCCTTCTTATTTTTAACCTTCTCATTTTCAATAACCACACCAACCAGTCTCTACACTCTCTCTTTCCTTTCACATTTCAAGGACCTCTAAGGATTTTCTCTAATCCACACCTTCCTCATGTGATTGACACTTGCATGCTACATAGTAGTTGTGCATTTGCAATATTCTTAATTAGAAATGCATCAAGCTTTTGGATAGGAGGGCCTTTCAAAATTATAACCTTTAGCTTGCGGTAAATTAAATTGTTGTTTATCATTTTAAGTTTCTTCTTTTACTCTTTGGGTGACGAAAATTTGCTTCACGAAAGGCCAACCTTTTGTACTATAAGTTTTTATTTTCTGTCTTTTATTTTCTTATTTAGAATTGCATGTTTAAATTTTTATTTCTTATTTTTATTTAATGCCTTGTTGTTTAGATTTTTATTTCGCATTTTATGCTTCGCATCTTAGATTTTTATTTCTTACTTTTATTTCGTGCTTGGTAGCTTAGATTTTAATTTCTTGCTTTTTATTTACTTTGTAGTTTAAGTTTTATATTCTTGCTTTTTATTCATATTTTATAATTTAGGATTTATTTACTTTTACAATATGAGTAACTAATTTCTTTTGGATTTCAAGAATTAGATGAACCTAGTTTAATTTTCTTTTTGGTTTTTGAATTGCTCTATTTTTTTGTGCTTAAATGATCATGCTTAGGATAATCAACTAGAAAACTAATTGATAGAATTATTTTTTAATAGGCTATACTTATCGTAAATGGTTTGATAGTTTATCATTTTTTTAATTCTAGAATTACCATCTAGTTATTTACTTCTATTCATGAATAATAATACTGATTGAATATGATTTTGATAGGTTATACTTGTTTGAATACTTAATAACCATGCTTAAGAAATTTGGGTAGTATGAGAACTAAAAGAGAGTAGTTCTTAATTCTAAATAGAAATAGTGGATTCAATCCTAGATTCCTAGTTATATTCTCTTAATTTCATCCATCTTTTTATTTTATTCTTGCTTTGAATTTTATTCTCTTTCTTATTTTCTTATTTTCTCTCTTCTCTTTCTTTCATTTTCTCTTCTTGTGTTTAGCCATTTTATTTACAATAACTATGTTTAACCAATCTCTACACTCTCTCTTTCCTTTCCCATCTCAAGAACTTCTTATTTTTTTCTTTAATACACACCTTCCTCGTGGAATCGATACTTGAATGCTACACACTAGTTGTGTACTTGCAATGTTTTTAATTAGAAACATATCAAGTTTTTGGGGAGTATGGTCTTTAATTAAGCTTTCGAAAATTGTAAACTTTTATTTACAATAAATTAAAAATTTTATCTTTTTAATTTTCTTCTTCTTCTCTTTGGTTGGTAAAGATTTGCTTCACAAGGGGCCAACTCCTAACAATATAAGTTTTTATTTTTCTTCTTTTATTTTCTTATTTAGAATTGCATGTTTAGGATTTTTATTTCTTTATATTTAATGCTTTATAATTTAGATTTTTATTTCTCTTTTTTATGCTTTATAGGTTAGAATTTTATTTCTTGTTTTTATTTCTTGCTTTGTAACTTAGATTTTAATTTCTTACTTTCTATTTCCTTTTTAGTTTAGATTTTATGTTCTTGCTTTTTATTCATGCTTTATAAATGAGGTTTGATTTGCTTTTGTAATATGAGTTAAACGATCATGCTTAAGATAATCAACTAGAAAATTAATTGGTAGAAAAATATTTTGATATGCTATATTTATCTTAAATGGTTTGATAGTTTTTACTTTTTTATTCTAGAATTACTATCTAGTTGTTTTGCTTCTATTCATGAATGATAATATTAACTGAATATAATTTTGAGAGGTTATGCTTCTTTGAATACTTTATAATCTATGCTTAATAAATTTAGGTAATATGAGAATTAAAAGAGAGTAGTTCTTAAATCCAAATAGAAATTAACCAGTGAATTCAACTCTAGGTTCCTAATTATATTCTCTTGATGTGCTCCCTCTTTTTATTTGCTTCTTCTTTTGGGTTTTATTTCCTTTTTGATTTTCTTATTTTTTTAAATCTAAATAGAAATTAACGAGTGAATTCAATTTCTAGGTTTCTAATTATATTCTCTTGATTTCCTCCCTCTTTTTATTTGCTTCTTGTTTTAGGTTTTATTCTCTTTTTTATTTTTCTTATTTTCTCTCTTCTCATTCTTTCATTCTCTTTTCTTATTTTTAGCCTTTTTATTTGCAATAATCACACCCAACCAATCTTTATACTCTCTCTTTCCTTTCACATCTCAAGAACCTCTTATGATTTTCTCTAATGTACACCTTCTTCGTGGAATTGACAGTTTTGTGGTACACACTAGTTGTGTACTTGCAATATTTTTAATTAGAAACACATCAAGTTTTGGGCATCGTTACCAGGGAAAGTGCTTGTAATTAGGACTTTTCTATTTTGATACTTTAATTCTGGTGCTTCGTTGTGAATGATTAAACTAGAAGAAGACTAAAGATTGAAGAAGAAGATTTGTTTCAAGAGGGGTCAACGCCTTCAAAAGATAAATTATCTTTCTTGTGATCTTTAATTTCACCTTCTAGTTAGGTTTCCACAAATAGAGACAACTAGGAACTAATAAAAAAATTTCTTTTATTGATTATAATAAAATTCACCCCCACTTAAATAACTGCTAAACAATATAATAAATTTAAACAAGAGCTCTCTCTCTCATTTTTTTGTGTGAACCTAATTAAAGTATTATTTTGGCATCCTCTTGTAGTTGCTTTTAATTATTAGGGTTGCATTATATATAGTTAGTAGGAATTCACCAAAGTGATTTGAGCATTTTGATTTGAGCACACACTTGAAAATACTTTCAAGAGCAAAAAAAAAAGATAAGCTGAGAGATTTCATTACCCTTTCCTTAGCACAAAAATGACTAATTCCTCACTATACAAACTCAAGGCTTAAAATTCATTAGACGATGGTGTGACGCCCCAGGTTTCAACAAGGCTGCAGTCCAAGGTGAAACCCAGAATGCTAAACCTGCCATGCACCAACACCGTGCAACAACATGTTTCACCATCACAATAATATCTCTCTAGTGAAGTCAAATGAC
>JBAKGM010000233.1:30014109-30029680 GCA_037177215.1 Asparagus racemosus
AGTAGATGATCAGGCAGAAGCGTAGTTATTTTCCTATTTATGTAGTAGTTGAACATTAGAATTTTTATCGTATTTTTTTAGTACAGTTCAGACATGTATTTTGAGATTATTCAGTGAGATTTATATTTTAGAAATGTTGAACTTTATTTATTTAAGTCATGGGTGATTTTTCTTTTGTGATTGGGATCATGTTGTTCTAGATGTATTTATTATGCTCTTATTATCTGCGATTCGGGGACCTGTGATGTGATTGTACATTTTACTATTGACGCTTAGCGTATTAGGTTGAGAAGAAATTACTCGTTAATTATCCCCTTCAATTTCTTCTCAATCTAATACGTCGCGGACTTGTTCATGTACCGTTTCTGTGTAATTTGGGAAGCGGGGCGTGATAGAAAATCTGAAAATAACTTATATTGGTTGTTCTAAAATTAATATAATTTGTAGAAATATCATGAAATTTGAATTTTTTATAATCTAATTGCAACGAAATTTTCAATTTTAGATCGTGATCCTATTTTTCAAATTATATTGAATTTATTACTAATTTTGTAATTAATTAATAATAATTTTTTTTAAAAAAATAGTAATTCTGAGTTTAATGAATACAAAAATTAGAAACAAAATTTACCAAATCAATTAATATATAATGAAATAATTTTACCAAATCAATTAATATATAATGAAATAATTAGTACCGACATTTTAAGAAATTATTTAATAATAAAATTTGTCCTACTTTTACAATTTATTAATTTAAATTTTTTAGAATTTGAAATTTGAAAATTTTTAAAATCTAATCGCAACTAAAATTTTAAATTTAGTTCATAAACTAATTTTTAAAATTATATTGAATTTATTACTAATTTTGTTATTAATTAATAACAAATTTTTTAAAAAATAGTTACTCTATGATTAATGAATACCAAAATTATAAAAATTTTTTAAAAAATAATTAATATATAACTAAATAATTAGTACCTATATTTTTAGAAATAATTTATTACTAAAATTATATAGAATTTTGCATTTTAGCAATTTAAAATTTCAAAATTTGAAATATGAGTTTTTAAAAATCTCTTTGCAACTAAAATTTCAAATTTAGATCATGATCCTATTTTTCAAATTATGTTGATTTTATTACTAAGTTTGTAATTAATTAATAATAAAGTTTTTAAAAAAAAGAATTATGCGATTAATGAATACCAAAAGTAGATATGAATTTTATAAAATTAATTAATATATAATGAAATAATTAGTACTGATATTTTTAGAAATAATTTAATACTGAAATTATATTGAATTTTGCATTTTAGCAATAAAATTTTGTCAAATATTAATTTCAAATATTATTTATAAATTCATCTCAGAATATGCACGTACTTTGTTCAGTTAATTTAATTGCGTTATTTTCCTATAGAATTGCTGAGTCATCCCCTAACACATTATCAGGTTCCTCATTTTTCACCCTACTTAATTTTGTCTATATATTTTTCTTCTATTTTTATCTATTGTTATACACATTTCTTTAATTTAATTTAATTTATTTCCCATGTTTGATTGTAGTGGTCATATTCTATAAATTCATTTGCTTCGAAGAATCTAGGTTGGGTTAGGTTGGGTTGGGTTTGGTTTTTATTTTTGGTATTAAAATATTACTATCATCACAATTATAACTCCAGGTGATTCATCTCAGAATTTGCATGATCTTTATTTTAACATTATATAAAACTTTATTTTTATTATCAGTTTCAACACTATAGCTATTACGTTGTGGGAAGATTTAGCATGTGCTCTTGAGGAAAAACTAAAAGAGGAAAAATGAAGGCTCAATTGTTATCATTGTGATCAGTCTACTTTGTGCTTTCTTCTAGAATTCTAGGGGGGGTGTGTGTGTGTGTGTGTGTGTATGTAATTTATATATTATTCCCAACAATAAGCTCGCAATAATTCAATAATTAAAATAATTATATTTTCCCATAAGTTTTTTTTTAAATTTTTCCTCACTTTCATTTCCCAATGAAAGGATTAACAAGCCTTTCGTCAACGTACGCTACAAAGTTTTATATAAAGCTGTCTATTAATAAGGATGCTATTCGAACTTAAAGGTATTTTATATTTTATATTTGGGAACTAACATAAATTTATTTTCAAAAATTATATTAACCATAACAATGATTTGAATTACTAATAATTATAAATTTTTGATTCTGAAAATTTTATCTCAGTTCTATTGATGTGCCAACTCAATACTAAAATTATGAAACTGGGACAAGATCACTAAGCACACAAGTGAAATTTGGAATTGACCATGGTACTACTGATGACATATTTGAAGTAAAGGATTTGAACGACGGTGATGTAAGGGATTTCTAATATTTTTTACTATTTAATTATTTCCAAAATTTTCATATATCTTTAGTTATAGTTGTTCACTATATGTAATTAAAAAAACACGAAATATTGACAAGGTTATATTATGAAATTACTGTATACTTGAATCTCTTAATTTATATAGGTTAATTGATTTATAAAAAATTATATGAATTATATTACAATTCAATAAATAAATAAATACATAAATTAGAGATTCATGGTAAATAATTAAAAGGATTTATCATGCATTAAAATATCAACCACTGTCTTAAAGTTCACTTGAAGACTGAATCTTTATTCTCTTCAATTTTTAATAGAAATATTTTTTTGCAATACTCAAATCGCGGGAATTGAGGAAATATCGGGTTGGCGATATGCTTCCCATACTGATTACAATAACAAGTTGAAAGTGATCAATGAGATTTTTTACTGCAGTCGTCACAAAAAAAAGATCAAATATGTAGAAGAGAGATAAATATTATATTATATATGTTATAAACATTCATACTTTATAAAATATAAGTTTTTTATGAAAGAATTTTAAATTGGCACAAACATGTTAATTATCTTCAAGTACAAACTTACCTTACAAGTGACGGATAGAACATACATCACTACATTTGTAATATTCCATCACGATGTTCTGCGTTTGATGAAAATTGGTCCTTCAGAGTTTGCAGCTTCGTTGGGTTTGGTATATTATCTCAAATTACATTAAAGTGTTAATATGTTTTTAGTTTAAACAATGAATTTCGTGTTGATTTTATGTTGATAAAATAAGATGCAGATAATACGAATATTCCACTTGCTATAAAGAGACTAATTGGTAGAAATATGCATTTCCACGTGAAAGTTACAGAGCTTAACAAAAGTAAATGCATTAAAGACTACATGGTTATTAAAATCATTAATAATGATGTGGATAATGAAAACCTTAGGGGATTATTACTGCTAACTGATGGCAAGGTAATACTTTGATAATCTAACTAATAAAAGTATATTAAACAAGTTTAAAAGTATATTAAACAAGTTTATGTAATGTGTTGATTACTAATAATAAATTTATTTTTATCAAAGAATGAGGAATCCCACAATAGGTCACAGGTTGATAGCGATGATAGTCAATTCATCGAAGATACTCCTGATTTATCCACACCTGGAAATACAACTGATAAAAAGTTTAAAGGTAAGGTTTTTGAGAAATTTAATGGTAGTTTCTTTATTTCAAAATAAAATCATGTTTGTGTTATTCTAAGAGAAATGCACTGTTATCGCAGGACGAAAATGCAAATGAACTAAATTAGGATGGTATCATTGATAATTAATCTATTAAATTAAATCCAGACATGTCTACCCCCATATCTACCATTAATAACAAGGGAAAAAAGAACATATTAGATACATCACCTATTGCTACAGTTGATACTTCTACATTTAAAACACCATCTACAAGCAGTGCCAAAATAAGGATACAATCTAGCTGGATATTCTATACATTAACTATTTTTATTTTTTTAATAATTTATATAATTTATAATATTTTACTCTTTAATTTAATTATTACACATGTTTTACGTATCCAGATATGAACAAAGAAACAACTCTCTGAAGTTTGAGGAAGAGCATGAAGGCGGAGAAAAAAATAATTGAAATTTAAGAGCTTTCTTTAAACTTTTACATATCCTCATAATAGTCGATTGATAGAAAATAATTTTTTTGGATTGCATCCATTGCTTTATGTTTTTGAACAATATACTTATTATATCTATATTTTTTCAACTTGCGTTAAGATACTTCTTTTTAATATCCGGTTTATTCATTACACAAGTCAATTTTAGAGTAAATGATTTTAATTTTAATTATAACATAATATATAGTTCTATTATCATGATTTCTATACATTGACAAATTTTGTTTACCTCATATGTGGGGGTTACTATGCTTTGGAAGGTGAGGTGAGTCATTAAAATTTTTTAATTATTTGTAGATACAAACGATTGAAATATGACGAATCGAGGTGAACTTCAATAAGATCGTGCTTAGCACGAGCTAAAAGACTAGTATTAGATTACTGAAAAAATTCATCACTATTTAGTCAATAATATCTTCATCAATAATATATAGGGATATGAGCTATTAATTGAAAAACTGGCCATAATCAATGACGAATTTGGATTCTCCAAGATTACAATTATTCATTTATGTTGGAGCGATGGTTCATTTTCATTGTAAGTGCGCATCATGACTGTTCATAAAGTGAACAACGAAAAAAGGAAATGTTTCTGAAACTACCTTAAAAATAGAGTCATTTTACACATTTTATTTTTTAATTTATATTTAAACTATCTTTAAAGTACGTGACTTGTATTTTTGTTCGAATCAACCACCACCTAGTCAAATCTTCATTGAAAAAATTAAATTTAATTTACAAAAAATCCAAGTTTAAAGCACGTGACCTGTATCATAACTAGAACTAAATATTAACAAAGTGCATATCTTGAATGTGAGTTGTTAAGGATATTTTTAGATTTTTAGTGAATATTTGACTGAACGGTGGCTGATTGGAACAATACTTTAAAGTTGATTTACGTATAAATTGAAAATGAAAGTAAAATGACCCTAATTTAAGGAGATTTCTAGGAAAAAAACCCAACTATAAATATTATCTTGACTTGAATTTTGGGAGTTAATTTTTAGTAAACTATATAATTTTGATATTAGTTGGAGTTATCTTCATTGTTTTTTGCTTTCAAACGTGGGAGTCTTCTGCTAAAGGAAAAACTTTCTCGAGTCAGTGTACTAGCATGTGTTGTCTTGAAGCAATGTGACTATGATTTGTAATGTTAAGTCCTTTTCATTTTCTAAAAATGGAGAAATATATTCAAGTTTTTTTTCTTTGAGAATGTAGGTGTTGAAAATCGCTTATCAGTGCCCGAACGAGACTCGTAACGGTGGGTTGACACCGACGACCCATCTAATGATGCGACCATAAACCGTTGACGATGTAACTGCGTCATAAAATGCATAAAGCGAGTCGACGAACGCATGACGTGAGTCGGCAAGGCGTACAAGTCAACGAAGCGACGTATCATAGAATAAATTCAACGACGAAGCTTTAGATCAGCGAGATTCGACGAGGCGAGTCGACCGGACTTAGATGTCGACGAGACGAAATCAACCGAACTTAACGCGTCGACAGAATTGAACCGATCGAGTTCCGAGTCAGCGAGAAGATCAATCAGACACAGACTCATCACGACGGCAACAAGATCGGGAGAAAAAAACACCGGAAGATCCCGGAATGAGGCTAAACAACGTCTTGACCAAGGCCGAGACACCAAGTGTTTCGGCCACCAAAACCCCCCCTCTTGTCTATAAATAGAGAGGGGGGGTCTCAGTTGTCTAGGGTTGGAAAATTCGTTCTCTACGGTTGGAAAAAGTGGGATTTTTTGAGAGCTTCAGGCGAGATCCATACGAGCGTTTGCACAGATTCGAGCATCTGCAAGATCAAAAGATCAAATCCAGATCCCGTGTAAACGAAGAACTCCTTCCGAGTCAGATCTACGCAGTGAGGAAGAGAATCAAGGCCAGATCTACGTCGATCCAGGTCAGTTCTATAGTTCTACCCTCTAGATTAAGCATCGTCTTAATCTCAGGGTTTAGCGCGTGACTTCGCTTCGTCGATTTCACCCGCTCCAGCGATCATCTCCTTCGTGAGTTGATCCATGTCGGTATTTTATTTCCTTCGTGAAATAAATACCCCAGATCCGTAGATCTAACATCTAGATCGGATTACGCGGCGGTCCACGGACACAAAAAGTCCCCGACACAGGCAAAGACACCCACGCAAGCGAGGATCCGATAAACGGATCCCGCGTTTGTTCATTAAGGGTCAAAAGTAATCTTTTTGATTTTTCATTGTAAACCTTATAAAAAGGCGATTTTTATTTGAATTTTTATTGTAGGTGATTGAAGCTTGTAACGAGTTCAAATCAACGGAAAACAAAACGACTTCCCCCCCGAACAAGCTAGCGACCACAGTGGGAGCCAGCGGTCTCAAATCTGAGATCATCGTGTCGCAGCCGCAGATCTCGATCTAGGTCGAGGAAGAGGTCGAATTTGAGTTTGACCAACAGAAGTTCGAAGAGTATCTCTCCTCCTCCTCTAGATCTGCCTCTCCCCGTCGCTCCAAAAAGATCTCTGCTGTAAGGAAAATCTGTTTGGACTCAGATACAGAGTCCCAGGACGACGAATCCAACCCAGGTACTGTTAGTAGCAGAAAAATTTCCTCGGCGCTCGCAACCCAAGTTTCCTCGGGTCAAAAATGAAACCATTCCATGCTTAAAGAGCGCATTCGGAAGTGCCGCGCACTCCTCATGCGGGCACGGGCATTGGTGCAACAAGCCCACAAGTTGAAGAAGGAGGAGGTGGCCACAAAACCACCAATGAGCCGCAAGGTCTGGAGACCCAAGTCCGTAAGAATTCCGACCCCAGTGATCACGGCGTCAAAGCACAAGTCCGCCAGCACCTCAAATCCTGCCCTAGCGCCCAAACCAAGAGTTGAAGGTACCCCAATACCAACTGCCTTGGTGCCAAGGCCAAAATCTACCGGCGCCCCAATCCATGTTGCCTCGACACCGAGGTCGCCTCCGGCATCTTGGGCGAAGCCCATTCCTACCGCGGCTAACAATCCAACCATCAAGGAATGCTTGGGTCCATTGAGGAAATCACGAGTAACTCCTAATGTAAGAGGTCGCACCCACCTCAAAAAGGATGGGGAGATTCCTGCAACTCCACCAACCGGACTAAGAATCAAAGTCTGAGAGTCCGCCGAGACTTCACGCCCACATAGGTGAAAGTCAAGGCGAGTCACTTTTGGTAGTCCTTATGAAGCAGTTCGTCATTGGAAGGAGACGTTTTCACCTGACGACGACAAAGTTATATTCGAGAGGTCATGCCAACGTACGATGGGTTACTCCGGCACTCATGGCAATGAGCTGTACTATCGTGCTGGGAGTACGAGAAGATTTTGGAAGAGGAGTTCTCCTGAGGAACCTGCGCATTGCCTCTGTTCCAGGCTAATCAAGGCAGTGTTATCGGAATGTGACTGCAACAAGACAATTCCGGAAAGAGTGTCAGTCTTTGACAGACTTGGTGCCAAACTGCCGAAGCACGGGTCAAGGCACTTCCGCAGAAGAAGACCGGTGACTCAAAGCGATGAATTAATAAGAGTCACCAATAATATGACGAGCAGAGGGATGTCAAATCGTACCGGTCCCTGACCATCTGACCGGGTAACTAGGTTGTGCACAGCGACGATTCGGCATTCTAATTACAACAAAATCCTCAAAGGATTACCGTCAGAGGACGAAGTATCAGATGCTCGCTCTGACATGGCTTCTGACAAAACGGTTTCTAGTTAGAGACAACCTCGAGAACCCTTATGATTAGTGCCGAACAGGTGGACAAAATGCTCAAAGAAGCGATGGCCAAGTAGAAGGAGAACTTCAAGTTCGAGATGGAGATGGCCATACAACAGATACAAGAAATGCATGACTAGCAAATCTAGGCACTGACAAACCATCAAGGTGAAACCAGTCAGCACAACAACATCAATCAAGTTGATAGCAACACTGACAGGGAAGAAGACCATGGTGCTAGACAACCCCCTATAGAGCGAAATGCTGGGATAGCCAGGAGAATGCCAGTGGCAATGCCGTCCTAGAAAATGAAAAAAATCAAAGATCTCGAGAGTAAGATCAACACATTGATCTCCGCTCAAGAAATCAAGAAGGCGGAAATACTGTGCCTATACCCGAGGGAGTGGGAGTCGATCCTGTATCCATCAAAGTTCAGCTTGATCAATTTCACGCCGTTCGATAGAAAGGGGTCCCCTACCCAGTACCTTATTTATTTTAAGTCCCACTTGGGAGTAATCTCTAGAAATGAGCCCTTGATGGTTCGGTCATTCTTCGGCACCCTTCGTGGAGCTACCTTCGATTGGTACCGCCGTCTCAAACTGTGCAGCATTACCAGCTGGGATGACATGAAGTCCATGTTTCTCTCAAACTTCTTTGATGACGATACTGAGATTTCTATCAGGATATTGCTGGATGAGAAGCAGAAAGACGAAGAAACTGTGGATACCTTCGTCAAACAGTTTTGGAATAAGGCAATGAACTGCCGAGATCCAGTAACAGAGGAGTTTATTCTCTAGACCTGCCACAACAACCAGTCACTGGATGTGCTTGAAGCAATGGGAACGGCACTCTCCACTACTTGGAAAGATTTAAAGGTGCGCGGGGAGCAAGCCGAATGGTTCCTCAAGAGGAAAGAGGCAGAAAGAGGCTAACCGGCGGCTGAAGCTCCAAAACACAATTTCATCCCACGCGACAAGGGGAAGGAGCAAGCAATTATGGCAGTCACAAACCAGATGTTCCAACTGCAATCCAAATAGCAACCCCAGCAGCAGCCACAACAGCGAATGCCACAACAGTCGCAATCACAATGGCAACAAAGGCCGCAGAGACAGAATACCTCAGAACTGAGATTTCTGAAGTCCTATTCCTCTAGGGACGATGTGGAAAATAACAAGATCAAGCTCCCTCCAATCCATAATCAAGAGAAAGTGAAAAGGACAAATGACCTGAGGTACTGTGCTTACCACAGAGCGGTTCACCACCCCACCAAATCATGCTTCAGCCTCAAGGATAAAATCCAAGCCTTGATCAATGTGGGGGTCATTACGATGAAACAGTCCAAGGAAAAGAAGGTCGGAGCAAATGCGGTGTCCATCAGCTTCGTATCAGTACCTTTGACGTGGTTCGAACCTGAGCCCGTAGTGAAGGTGGCGATGAAGACGGTGAATGATGACCCACACAAACAACACCAAAAAGGGCTCGTTCCACACACGGCCCCAAATGGTGAAGTTTTGTGGGTCCACCCGGACCTACTTGAAGATGAACAATGGGCAGCCTCCTCTTCATCTAAGAAGAAGTCCAAGGGGAAGGGAAAATTGTGCCATGCTACTTTCGTAGTCTTAGAGGGAGATGATGAACAGATGCTGACACTCTAGCTGTCCGAGGAGGAACTTGAAGCCTTTGCCACCAGGAGCGGGCATGAGTATAGGTACAAGTACCCAGAAGTTCCTGATCTAAACGCCAAGATGCTATCAGAGCTAGGGGTACCGACAATTCCCCTCACTCACGCCGAAAAGGCACAACAGCAGGCAGCTGCCAAAGAAGCCACGCCAAAGTCGAAGGAGAAGCAACCGCAGGTGGTTCAGTTCTCGAAGCAGTCTTGGTTCAATCGCCCGATTGGAGGAGACAAACTGAGAAGTTCTAACTCCCCATATTGCTTCAATGTGATGGCCCAATTGGCCAACATCCCGGTGAGGATCACGCTTTACGAGCTTGTACAGTTATCCAAAGAGACCCGGGAAGCCTTAATAGAGGCCTTGGCTGACTCTAAAGTATTCCTTACTCAGATCAAGCCAGCTCCTGAAGAGCTAGAGTCGTCGGCACAACACTGCAACCTTGCTGCCAAGCACCTCCCCTGCATCACCTTTACCAAGGAGGACATGCAGATGAGGAATTCCAAGAATGATAGGCTGCTATATTTCACTGGGTGCATCGGCTCTAGTGAAGTTAATTGGATCCAAGTTGATCCGGGTTCCGCTGTGAGCATCATGCCCTTGCGCCTCATGTACAGCCTCAGAATTCTTGCTAGTAGGCTGGCATCAATCGGCACAGTGATCCATGGATTTAACACCAGTGGGTCTCGCCCACTAGGTAAAATCCGAGTGAAGTGCCAGATGGGAGATTTGAAGCCAGAAGTCACATGTTATGTATATGATGCTGAGACTTCCTATAACTTATTGTTGGGTCGACCTTAGATCCACAATAACATTATAGCTCCCCCTACTCTTCATTAGTGTCTAAAATATATAGACACGAATAATAAAGTCAAGACGTTGGTCGCGGACAAATAACTATTTAAGGGGATGGAGAATTATTTCACTATTTCTCTCCTCTACGGTAATGAGTCCGATACTGAATCATCGGCCCAAGGCACGGACAGCGATGGGGAAGCTGATACTGAAGCTGAGCTTAATATCACAGTGGTTTTGTTTTGAATGGCATTGTACCACTTGTAATCAATCTTGACGATGAAGAATCGTCGTACGAAGATTGTAATTGGTAACTTGCTAACGAATTAATAATAAAAGATGATTTAGAGTATTCGTTATCTTTGACTGATGTAATGACAGGATTATACGACGATCTTGACTTGCACCTACCAGCACGATCATCGTGCATAATGCAGAAGCTAATCTAAGACTCTTTTGGGACAACACTCATCATCCCATGATCCTAGGTAGATCAAGTAGTGAAAAAGACTTGGTCTATGGAAAATGAGATGCAGTTCCGAATCACTTCTTGGAGGAAGACATCGATGAAAACGAGCTTATACTCCACACATTCAGATATAGTCCGGAAACATTGGATATCATGAAGAAGTGGGGGTATGACTTGGTGCAAGGGAGAGATCTTTGTTTCGGACGAGGTCCTCAAATCCCGCCCAAAGCGGCATATGTCTCAAGAGGGAAGCTGGACAACTATTATGCATTCAGAAGGGGATTGGGATATGAATCCTCTTTAGAAGACGAATGCTTTTGGTTAATTAACAACCACCTACCCGATGAAGGAGACAGACATTCGTCTGATTCATCCGCTTGGGATTCTAACATCAGCCTGGGTGAAGCCTTCAAGGCTCTGATGGTCAATATGGCTACTACCGACCCTACCATAATGGAGGACGACGAGAAAATGTCAACATGGGAAGACCCGTGGGTTCATCACCTCAACATACAGTATGGGGACAGGTTCGAGCAAAGAGAGTCGCCCACTAAAGATATAGTCATCCAAGTCAATATGGACAACGAAGCTAATCCAAAGCCCATCTTCATGAGCGGTAGTCTTCCCCCAGAAGAAAAGGAAGAATTAATCGCTCTTGTTAGGGAATATATCGACGTGTTCACTTGAAACTATGAAAATAAGCCAGGGCTCGACCCGAATGTGGCGACCCACTGCCTCAATATCAGGCCGGATGCTAACCCTGTCAAGCAACAGCAAAGACGGTTTCGTCCGAAAATTATGGAGGTGATCATGGTGGAAGTAAAGAGGCTCATCGAGTTAGGCTTCATCACGGAGGAACAATTTTCTGACTGGGTGGCGAATATTGTCCTGGTACTAAAGAAGAATGGGACAATCAGGATCTGTGTCGATTACAGAGACCTGAGCGCCGCTTGCCCAAAAGACGATTTTCCTCTCTCTATCACTGATGTTATCATCGACAACATGTGTGGATTCGAGAGAATGTCCTTCATGGACAGGTTTTCGAGTTACAATCAGATCAAGATGCATCCGAATGACGCTAAACATACGGCATTCAGAACACCTCTCAGCATATTTTGCTACACGGTCATGTTGTTTGGTTTGAAGAATGCAGGCACCATGTACCAGCGAGCAATGACGAAGATTTTCCAGGATCAACTCTAGAAAACGGTCGAATGCTATGACGACTTGGTCGTGAAAGGCCGTGACAAGAGTGATCACATCAAAGATCTTAGAACAGTGTTCAAGCTCATGCGAGCTCATCAGCTAAAGATAAACCCTGCCAAATCCTTCCTCAGGATGTCCAGTGGCAAGTTCCTCGGCTTCGTCGTCACCAATAAGGACATCCATATCGACTCTGATAAAGTGAAGGCGATTCAAGATCTACAACTCTAAGAAATCTGAGAGAGCTCAGGGGGTTGCAAGGGCGATTGGCATATATCCGATGGTTCATGTCGAACCTATCCGAGAAGTGCCAGCCATTCTCTAAGATGAATAAGAAGGGCATGTCATTTATTTAGGACGACACTTGTCAAAAGGCATTTGAGGAGATCGAAGTGTATCTCATGAAGCCTCCTATTCTTGTTGCACTGCAGTCGGGTAAGCCGTTCCTAATCTACACCACGGCAACGGACCACTCGTTAAGTGATTTGCTTCCGCATGACGATGACAGTGGTCACGATCTGGTAGTATACTACCTGAGCTAAACATTAGTCAGTGCTGAGTCTCATTATCCAATGATCGAGAAGCAGTGCCTTGCATTAGTGTTCGTGATTCAGAAGATGCAACACTATTTAGTCGGACAGACAATTTATGTTCTCACCAACACAAATCTGGTCTGAATATTTATGACCCAGCCAGCCTCAATGAGTTAGCATTTGGCAAAATGGGCCTTGCTCTTGTCCCAATACGACCTGGACTTCAAACAATAGAAGTCGGTCAAAGGACAAGCAATTTGTGATCTTTTGGCTGCAAACCCGATGATGGACGCAATCGAGCTATATGATGGCCTGCCGGATGAAGCCCATGAAGTCAACACTACATCGTCCCAATAAATATGGCAGTTGTATTTTGATGGAGCTTCTCGAGCGACTAATGTGGCAAGTACTCCCGGATGTTCTAAGATCTCTGTTAGAGTCGGAGTTGTCTTAGTTTCCCTGGGAAAATATGTCATGCCCCGAGCCTATTCGCTCACCGAACTGTGCTCCAATAATGTGGCCAAATACAACGCGCTACTTATCGGGCTTAGTTTCATCAAAGAGCTGGGGGTCGAGTATCTCAAAGCGTACGGCGATTCGCAACTGATAGTCAAACAGATCCGTAGAGACTACGAAGTCAGGAATCTGGATCTGGTCCCCTATCACCAGGTGACCATTGAAATGGTAGACTTGTTTGAAGAGTTCTTCATTGAATATATCCTGTGCCTTCAGAACGCTTACGCGGATGTATTGGCGGCGTTAGCAGCATCGCTAGCACAACCTGCCGAGACCAAGTAGTTAGTCACAGTCAGGACTCATCAGTTATTCGTGCTGATATATAATGAGGCAGAGGGAGACAAGGGGTGGTTACCAAAGAAGTATACACCACCCAGACCAAATTAGAACCCCGAGATTGGCGTTTCCCCATAATCGACTACGTCTTGCATGGTATCTTACCGGAAGGCATGAAGGAGAGAGAATCCATTCGACGGAGAGCCCCAAGGTTCTTCTACGATACAGAAACCCAGACGTATATCGTCGCGGGTATGATGGCTTGTTGCTCCTGTGCCTTTCAAGTAAAGAGACAGAAGAAGTCCTTCGGGAAGCACATGAAGGCAAATATGGCGCGCACCAGCCTGGTCCCAAGCTCTACAATCGTATCAGGAGAATGGGATACTTCTGGCCAACAATGGTCAACAACGCAATCGAGTACGCTCGAAAGTGCCACGCGTGTCAAATTCATGCGAACTACATGCATCAGCCTCTAGAGCAGTTGCATCCTTCGGCCACATCGTGGCTATTCGAAATGTGGGGAATGAACATTGTGGGTCCCATCTTTCCTTCGTCGGTCAAAGGCGATCGGTTCATTCTAGCAATCACCGACTACTTCTCTAAGTGGGCTGAAGTAGTCCCGCTAAAAGAAGTGAAGACGAGCAATGTCATCAAGTTTATCAAACACCACGTTATCTACCAATACGGTGTCCCAAGACGAATCGTGCATGACAATGGTCCTCAATTTGTCAGCAATTCCTTCATCAGGTTTTGTGAGAAATTCAAGATTCAAGATGTCTCGTCAACGGCCTATAATCTGGCTGCAAATGGATTAGTTGAGGCGTTCAACAAGACAATTATCAAAATTTTGTCAAAGCTTGTGAAGATTAACAAGCGAGACTAGGACAATAAGCTCGGAGAAGTACTCTGGGCATATCGCACAACCGTACGCACGCCAACTGGAGTGACCCCATACTCTCTGGTCTACGGGTGTGAAGCAATTCTTCCGCTCGAAGTTTAAATCCTGTCACTTCAGATCACCCTAGCGACGGAGACGATAATCGAAGAACAACATCAGAAACGTCTCGAGGAGCTCGTGATGTTGCATGAAAAGCACCTAGAAGCTCAACAACGCATTGAGTTCTACCAAGCAAGAATGCCGAGAGCTTTCGACAAGAAAGTGCGACAAAGGAGTTTCAAAGAAGGAGATCTGATCCTCGCTGCTCGACGGCTGATAATCCTCAACTCCAAAAAGAAAGATAAATTCGAACCCAAATAGGAGGGACCATTTGTAATAGAGGCACTCTATTCTAACGGTGCATATCGCCTAATTACTCAAAACAGTGACATGCAATTAATGCCAATAAACGGGAAGTTCCTGAAGAAATACTATCCTTAGTATATTCGGTATAACCCGTTTTAACGGGAAGTTCCTCGTGGGATGTTTCACCCACTTTCTTTGAGGATAACCCTAGATTTATCCTCCACTATAAATTCCCTCACCGATTAAATTCATTGACGGTGAGTCTACAAAATTGTCTGGTCCAAATACCAAAATACCCTATTGATTTCTTCCATGAACAAGAGGCCCACTCAAAATTTCTTTCACGCTTGAGATAGAATATAAAATTCTTCCTCTCTAAGCGTAAGATCCCCTTTGTGATAAACGGAAGGGCTTTATCCTTTCCTTTTCCAGGCCATGCCGACTGAAGGTATTAGGTCAGAATTAGATTTTCAGACCAGGTTTTCTGACTGAAGGTCCCCTAAATCTTTTCTGTTCTCGGAGTGGAGATCCCACTCCCAGTTCCATCCCTCTCCTAGGTAGTGCCGACTGAAGGTATGCACTGGGATCTTTAGACCAGGTTGTCCGCCTGAAGGTCACCTGAGTCTTTTCGGTTCTCAGAGTGGATACCCCACTCTTAGTTCCATCCCATTCCTAGGTAGTGTCGACTGAAGGGATGCGCCAGGATTTTCAGACCAGGTTATCCGCCTGAAGGTCACCTGAGTCTTTTCAGTTCTCGGAGTGGAGATCCCACTCTTAGTTCCATCCCATTCCTAGGTAGTGCTGACTGAAGGTATGCTCTAGGATTTTCAGACTAGATTGTCTGACTGAAGGTCACCTGAGTCTTTTCGGTTCTCAGAGTAGAGATCCCACTCTTAGTTCCATCCTATTTCTAAGTCGCGCCGACTGAAGGTATGCGCTAAGATTTTTAGACCAAGTTGTTCGCCTTGAGGTCACCTGAGTATTTTCAGTTCTCGGAGTGGAGATCCCCCTCTTAGTTCCATCCCATTCCTAGGTAGCGCCGCCTGAAGGTATGCGATAGGATTTTC
>JBAKGM010000233.1:30041419-30067574 GCA_037177215.1 Asparagus racemosus
ACATATGATGTCATATTTTTAACCCACTTACTATTTCTACTTAAGTTTTATGTATTGATTTTAAGACTTAAATAATCCTAAATATTTTTTCCAATGAAAATTTTGATTTAAATATATATACATCATATATTATAAAAGAATAACTTTTCTTTATGAATTTAAGTATTATTTGAAAATCAAGTTCTTCAGCAGAATAAATATACTTTAATATTTGATAAGTATTCAGGAACATTCATGAATATTTATCAAATACCAAGTATTCAAGTTTGAATTCAAAAAACTCCACATATGAATATTAGAGTCTACATTCGAATTCAATAATTTTAAACAAATACAAATGCGAACACTTTAGTATTCGATTCGATTCGATCGTTTACCATTCCTATTCATATGCAGGCAAGAAGACGTTGGAGAAGTTTTGGGGGATTAGAGATGTTGGATTGCGAGAGATAAAGAGGAAAGGAAAATTGCAAAGAGGAGATTTTATTGGGTTGTGAGGAAAAGAGAGAGGATTTCGGTTTTCATTGACGTTTTAACTTTCAAAAATTTTTTAGGTTGTATATAGAGAGAAGTAAGTAAAATTGGGAATTAAGTTACTCAGGTTGTGAGAGAAAGCATTATGCCATATTTTTGTGAGAGAGGGAAATTATTTTAGAGGGAGGCAAGTACGCAAAATAATAAATTTGGGCCACTATTTTTGACCCTTTATTCAATTAATTAATTTAATTAGGATTATTAGAAGAAATATGAAAAAGCTTTAATGGTAAATTTATCCAAGAAAAGTTTTACCTAAACCCCCACTTTTAAATGGAGTATGATATGATATGATACGTTTTCAATAATGAAAAAGAAAGATGATATTATGTAAATAAGAGGCAAGGATTTTGACACTTGAAAAAGAAAATATGTTTAAGATAAATTTTATGTTCAATATGTAGGCGTTGAAAATTACCTATAAGAACCCGAACCCAACTCGTAACAGGGAGTTGGTGTACGATGAGCCATCCAACAATCCAACGTTGATCCAACGGCAAACAGTTGATGACACGAACACATAAAGTGAATCGACGAAATACATGAAGTGAGTCAGCGAAACGCAAACTCAACAGTGAAGCCACGGCGCCGGGGAAATTGAAGCCATGGCGCAGAGGGAATCAATGGGATGGCGCCGGGGAAATCAAAACCACGGCGCCGGGTAAATCAAAGCCACGACGCCGATGGAATCAATAGGACAGCGCTGAGGAAATCGAAGCCACGGTACTGGGGAAATCGAAGCCACGGCGTCGGGGAAATTGAAGCCACGGTGCCGAGGGAATCAACGAGACGGCGCTGAGGAAATCGAAGCGACGGCGCCGAGGGAATCAACGAAACGGTACCGGGGAAATCAAAGCCACGGCGCCGAGGGAATTTACGAGATGGCACCAGCCTGACTTGAACGTCGATGGAACCGACGAAACAACCAACCGGACTCAGGAATTGACATGACCGAATAAATCAAGCTCGAAAAAACGCCGGAACAAAGCCACGCGGGTAGCTCGGCGGCCGAGCCCCCTCCTGGTAGCTCGGCCACAAGTCGACCCCCCCCCCCTCAAAGCCTATAAATAGAGAGGGGGTCTCATTTGCACAGATCTGGATTTTTAGACAAGAAGGGGAGACTCTGTCGAATTCTGGAGCGATCTGCACTTAGATCCGAAAATTCTAGATCTGAGATCTTGGCGAGCCCGTCAACGCACAAAGCGAGAAAGTTCGAGAGATCCAGATCTAGATCTACACGTCATTCCTCCGGATCAAACCTTGTTTTGATCTCGAGAAGAGCTGTGACTTTGCTTGGTCGATTTCACTCGCTTTAGGCGATTGTTTCCTTCATGAAGCAATCCCCTTTGATCATGTAGATCTCAGATCTGACCAGGATCAGATCACACAGTGGTCCACGGATAAACTCCAGCACCGGCAAAGAACCCACGCAAGCATGAGCGTGATAAACGGGCACCTGCGTTTGTTTTGACCAAAAAGTTGTATTTTTTTCCTGATTTTCATTGTAAGTCTTATAAAAAGACGCTTTTTTATTGAATTCGTTGTAAAAGCGAAAAGCTGTAATGGATTCATGAAGTTTCTTAAAACATGTAGAGATGAAATTAACCTTGGGCAATGCATGATTATGGTTTGGAACATCTTATAAGCTTAAGACCACAAGTACGCTTTGTAGACTTGTTACTGTTTCAACGTTATGATTGTTTGTTAGTTGCTACTATTTCTTATGATTGTTCACTGTGGTAACCTATTTCCTTTTAAATTTTAGAGAAAGGATACCCCATTTAGCAATAATTTCTTACCTTCAACACTAAGATAAACAGTGATCATGACGCTTATCATTATGAATTAGTTAAACACGAAGAATGTGCAAAAAATTGTGTATCAAGCGAGAATCACTTATCACTGTCATTGCAGGTGACCAATTTCCTTTATAATTCCAGGTGAGCAATTCAGGGCCCAAATCCTTTCTGAGGGATAAAAGAAACAACACTCGGGCCCAATTCTACCCCATTAAATTTTGCTCTTAATTAATGTTTACATAATCAGTAAAATATGCAATGGTTTTCAAGCATCATACATGAAAAAAGTTGGAGTTTAATCATGAATTTTCTGTCCATAAACTTTTCCCTAACAATTAATAAATAAACGAAAATACTGTTGTTAATTAGATTCATACAAAATGTTACCCCCAAGAAAACAAAAGTTTTCCGTCTATACTATTGATTTTCAACCAAGACTAATTTCTGCAGTGCGTTAATCAGATTTAGATGCTCCAAGTCCAGTCCACCGAATTTAATACTTCTATTTTTTTATTTTTTTTTAACTTCATATGTCAGTAAAGAGACGTATTTGATTGTGTAAACTTATGACAGTTTTGACTGGGACTCTTCCAAGGAATCATAACCATCTAACTATCATGTCATAAGCATTCATGAGCAGTTTATTCAATTTGCCAAGGATTTTTGCTTGTAGTCTGATAGTTGTCTTTGTAATCTAGATTTAGTAAATACTATCTTTAAAATTAAGCTAGTTGCATCCTACTGCCATATTTTAGAGCAAGGAGATTATTCCATATATGTGCTTTAAAAGGGCCAAGAAAATATAAAGTTAGAATGCAAAACATATTCGCAGTCTGCAGTTCAGAAGACCTACCTACATTCTACTACTAATAATAAGGAAATTTTGTTTGATCTTTTTTTATAACTTCATATTCTGTGATGGACATGTCAGAAGCAAGAGAAATTCGAAAGAGAATTGAAAGCAAAAGAAAATCTTGGAGGTTCCCAAAATTACGTCCTAGTCAAATTTTAACGTGTAATGGAAATGGGGTAGTGCTACTGTTTCGGTATTTTTCGAAGCAGAGGAAGTATCATGCATATGACTGAAAGAGAGAGGACATATTTTGTGCAAAATAGTAGAAATTATGTACACAATGACATCAAGAGAACATATATATGCTTGAAGTGAATCACAAGGATATAAGTTCCTAATATAGCCTCTGATGATCACCTTTGACCTTACAAATGCTTAAATATTGGATTTACTTAATGCGGTTTTGCAAAGCCATTAATTTTAAGCATTGTCTTTCCCACAAATTATTAACTTATTTCTCTTCTTCTTCAACAATATCAGCCAAATTTGGTGCTTTTTTCTAAAATTTTTTAAAAAAAATACTGAGAACGATTCCTGCAAAACTTGTAAGATTTCTTCTCTTCCACCAAAACTTGTTCTGACATCCAAAGATGCCTAAACTTTATAGAATCCATTTTGGATGCCTAAAATTTATAGATTCCATTTTCATTGGCTTTCTTCCTCAATTGTCTCCTGAAGTAGATCAGGCCTTTTGACAAATCTACCCTGCATAAAGTAACAGAAGAATCAGATGTATATCACGAGCATACAAAGGATAAAAGAAGAGTGTTATAATGGGATTGTGGTAACTCAAATATAAAACATATTCACGTTCTAAAACTTTTTAAAAAAATTACTTAATCAAATTTGATGAAAACACCTTCATTCTAACTCCTCAGATAGCTTATGATAAAGTTGATGCGGACTACTACTTGATGTAGGCTACTACTGACTACATCCAATATGAGGCTATTATGACTTCAAAATTGGAATTTTTCTTTCTAAATTGAAAATTCGCACGGTTAAATGTGATATATTATTCATCGAATACCTAAAAGAAAGACCTTAAATAGTTTTAACATGTTTCAGTGCTGTATTATGACATCAAAATCTGTGCTTTGAAATTTCATAAAATTGAATAATTGTCTTTGTTTGATACACGGCTAAAACATGTTTGAATCATTGGAGATTTTATTTCTAGATGGCTTATATCTCTTAAACCTTTTCCAGCATCATGAATTTCCCATTTGAAAAGCCAAGTATCAAATTTAGCTTATATTCGAATCTTAGATACAACCAATAAACCTAGGCTTTTGTTGTCAGCATTACTATCTAAATAGTACTCATTATAAGCTGTTAAATGTAATTATTTTTGGGATACAGAAACCTTGGCAAAGCAAAAGGATCCTAGGTCGAAGCCAGAGTTTGATCCCAACCCCTACAAAGTAAACCATGGGTGTGTGGGTTTAGCCTCCCATTCTCACACTCTAGGTTAAGCAGACGGGATCGAACTAGGAACATGGGAGTGTTAGCAGGATTACCATTGCGTTCCCAGGCCACCTGCTCTACACGCGATAGGTTTGTTAAATGTAATTATAAAACTACTATCTTGAAGTTTAACATTGGTTCTCTAAAGATTAAAATTGAGTGAAATACTTATAAATTTTGATTATGCACTGGTAAAATATTGCACTTGCCTTCATTCGTGGCCTGTGATCAGCATTCACCTTTCGAACCTCGTATCTGATCTTTTTAGAGAAGAGTCGGTTCCTTCGCTTCTCTTTGTATCTCTGAACACTTGCTTCTCTCACTCCACCTTCATTCTCTGGTAACAGATCAATGTCTGCTAGCCTGGCCTGCCAAATTAATCCCATTATCAAAAAGAAAATTTGAAAAACGGTAAAACCCCCCAAAAAAATATCTTAAGATTTACTGGTATTAATCTGTCGTATGTAGAAGAAATTATTTAAGAGATTATATTTATGTACGTTCTCTAATGGCAAGCAAATACTGGCATTTGTGTCCCAAAAAAAAAAATTTTTTTTTTTGGGAAACATTGATTAGAGTGTAAATGTTGAATATAAATAAAAAGGTTTACTTTGTAAATTATGCGTCTTCTGCATTTAGCATTATCTGAGCACACAAAGTCTATGAAGTCATCTGAGACCGCAAGCAGTAACTTTGTCCCTATGATAAGTGACCATTAGTTAAAAATGAATAGACTAGAAATTTTAGTTCATGCAATCAACTGGGTAGTAAATATTTTCTGACAGTTAAAGTTCAAGACCTGTTTCATCAATTAATCTCATTTCAGAAGTCATATTATGTAAAATTCATAGTGATTAGATACATACCAGGGCATCAGCCGAGGATTCAGGAGCTCCAGATTCAGTGGAGATTGGAAAGTCACGGTCTGACCAAGCCTTAACCACATCTTCATGATTCAGTTTAAGACCCAAACCACTCTTCAGCTCTACATCTACTGAACCAGCAACATCTTTTGTTTTTGCTGAAACTACTTCAGGCTCGTCCTTTATGTCCTCAATCTTCTTCTTCTTCTTCTTCTTGGCCTTCTTCGCCTCCGCCGCGGGCAAAGCTTTGAACATGGGAATTATATCGCGCACCAGCACTGCAGTCATCGGCCTCCACCAGTCTCCGGCGTGGGCCCCACGGATCGCCTGCCGGATATTTTTCCTCCATAGCATTCCGAACGCGAAGTCACTCTTGCCTCTGAGACAACTAGACTGAGACTCACAATTCTCCACGCTCAAATTCCCCATAATACTATCAATCCCCTCCCCGACCCCCTCGTCGAGAATGGACTCCACGTCGCAATCCGAGCATTCGGGCGAGCCAGGGTCATGGTATTCGACGCAGGACTTGTCGGCGCTCGGGCTGAGGAGTTTGAATTCAAAATGGATAGGAGACCGTCGAGGAGGGGACGGGTCTTCAGCTAGAAACCCGGATTCGTTAAGGGCCGGGAAAGGGGGGAGGAGGTCTGAAGAGGGTAACAGAGGAGACAATGTCGGTTTGTAGTGCTTAGAGAGCTTCTGTAGGTTCTTGGAGGAGAAGAGGCTGGGGTTAATTGTGGAGAGGAGAGCAGCGGCTTCGGTGTAGGATTGATTGGGTCTCTTTCGAGGGGCTCGGGGTCTTTTGGTGGAGATTGAGGATTCGGATACGGTGGACGAGAGGGAGGAGGAGGAGGAGGAGGAGCGTCCTGAGGAGGAGGAGGAGGAGAGCTTTATGAGGTCTAAGTCGAAGCCGTAGGTCCGGCCTCCACCGCTGAGAATAGACATTGTCGGAGGATTGAAGGAATATTATTCGATTTGAAAGGAAGTAGACGTGTAGAAAGAGCTTCGACAATTGTAGAGAATGAACTCGACAGATATCATCGGATTTCAAAGTTCTCGAAACCCATACTGGATTCCATGATAAAATTCAAGCTTTTGCGGAGGAAAAAGAAAGGGAAGGCTGAGTACGTAGCGCGAACAAGCTGAAACCCTTGTAAAACCCCTGTATATCACAATTCTCACCTTTTGGTGCTGAATCGCAGGAAACCCTGCTCGATAAACTGGCCAATTCCTCAATAAAACCTCTCCTCAAAGAGCAATTCAGTCTAATGGGCGGGCACTTGAGAACAAAGTCCAACTTTTAAGGCAAAAACAGAGAAAATCCCTGTTTGCTGGAGTTGCAATGAAACTGGGCTATTGAGAGTGAGAAATGGGCAGCGCAAAAATGGGTTTTCTTGAATCAACTGAAAGAACAAAGGAGAGTATGAATCTTTGCAGTATCACAAACAGAGCAAGTACTAGAGAGAGAGAGAGAGAGAGAGAGAGAGAGAGAGACAGCGCGCTACAGGTAGGATAAAAAAAATAATAAAAGGTTAGAGAATCAATAGGACTGCTGAGATTTTGGAGGAAGAAAGAGGAAGGAAATGAGAGGGTCGAGGAATTCGAGAAGAGGAGGACGAGAGCAGGGGAGTTTTTGAGAGGATGGAACAGGGGAAAGGACAAGCTCAGCTTTCATCAGCCGGACAACTACCTGGACCCACATGAAGGTTTATGCTTTTTCTCACTCTATATGATGCCTTTGTTTTATTTTTTATTTTTCCATTTAATATCGCCATCATGAACTAAAGAATTCTCTCTCCATTACAAAATACGTAATGAGCCAAAATAAGTAATATTGTTTAACAAATTGATAATGAATAATGACGATAGTTATGGTGTGAAATTAACAATTGTGAGGTGTCCAAACAATTGGGAAGAACAATTCTTGTCCAGTGTGAGCACTCTCCAGACTGTCGAACAAGTTGAGAATAGATTTAAGGTTCTAATTGAGGTTATAATTGTCAAATTACATCACGTGTTAAATAATATATAAGATCATACCAAAGTATCATGCATGGATTATCCGTGGTCTCAATGATTGAACTATATTCATTACAATTTGGTTTACAATATGGTTCAATCACTACCAAAATATCAAGTCCATCATAAATATTAGATATTCATCACATAAATAAATTGTTAATGCACAGACCAAATATTCATCATAATTATTGGATATTACCCTTCAAAACCTCAGTTTGTGAACAAACTTGTTTTCTTAAAGCTTGGTTTGGTAGGAGGGAAGGTGATGAGAAGGGAGAGAAGAATCCCTCCAAATTTGGAGGGTTCAAAAGGAGAGAGAAAATAAACTGCAAAATCATGTATCTCTTTTCTCCCCCCCTCCAACCAATCATAAAAGTTTAAAGATATGTGCATCCCTCCACCTTGTTGTAGTACATTCCCTCACATTACCGTCCCTCCTCGAACTCCCTAACAAACCAAGTTAGGGAAATGGACAAATTATCTAGCTTTAGAAAAGTAAATTGTTTGGTTAGTAATCATATTATTGATTAGAGTTGGTGATCTTTATTTTTATTTTTTATTTTTGTGGGACAGTGAAGAATATCCAAATACGCCCAATAAATTGGTAGTTACTCAGAAAACCAAGGGCAATTTCATAAGTCCCCCAACTTGTACGCCATGTGCACGTCAACAATTTTGGGCAACATCATAGCCCATCACTCTCCACGCCAATGTGTTCACTATAGAGAAGTTTCCTTATCTACGGACATGGCACTCCCTAATTGGCCAATCCAGATTCTAGGGCTTAAGTGGACTAACCTTTTCGTTGGTTCTCAAGCTTTCTCGTGGACCGAGGAGAGATAGAGAAAGCTGGGTGCGAATCCCTGCAAAATTTTGGTGTGCGCCAAGCGATTTGAGGGGTTCATTTGGCCTCACGTTTAATCCTTTTCGTGGTGAGCATGAGTCGTGCGTTGTGCCTATTAGGTTCAATCGCTAATGACGAGGGGCTTCCCCCCCACTCCACAAAAATGTTATTTTGGTGGAACACATACATCCAAAGGTTTGTTCTAGAGGTGAGATTTTTATTTTTCTCTTTATTTTGCTTCTCATTGGATTATGTGGATAAGATATTGGATTATGTGATATTTTAACATGTATCTCCAATAAGGTTCTCTATCTTGTTATCGCTAGACAAAGGGGGGGATATTTCCGGATGGGATGAATGTTGTTGCCATATGTACCAAGTTGAGACATGGGGCATTTGATTTTTTTCCCCCTATCTATTTTCTTAAAAAAAATTTAATGAATCTGATTTTGGAGGAA
The DNA here is from genome assembly GCA_037177215.1 of Asparagus racemosus. Classification (NCBI taxonomy): domain Eukaryota; kingdom Viridiplantae; phylum Streptophyta; class Magnoliopsida; order Asparagales; family Asparagaceae; genus Asparagus; species Asparagus racemosus. The sequence continues at coordinate 30,050,260 of JBAKGM010000233.1, forward strand.
ATCGCGAAATCAAGAGGATTTTCTATCAAATCTGTAATGGAATAATAGTACAATGTTTTTGTATATCAACTATAATGGAAAGCATAGAGTTTCTGCAAATATCTAATAGAAAAAGAGAATTAGCCACTGACATGTTTAAAGTTATAAAATAAAATAAAAAGTTAAGCGGCAAATAGATAAGAAAATAAAGCAATAAAATCCAGGTGAACCGTATAGTGGACATATTAATATTGGTGAGAAAGTAATATCTAATAATGGACGACTCATCTCTCCATTATTCTTTCAAAATTATTTGAAACACAGTATTTTCGCAGCAAAATATGCAACATCCCCGCACAGTCTGAGGATAGAAGGACATATCTAAAATTTCCTTCACCGTAAACTAATTATCCATTTTGAGATGTCACCACAATATGGTAACTTACATGCCATGTTGCCATCATTATAACAAAAGTTGCATGTGTCCACATTTATTTTATGATACACATAAAAGCGTCATTAATTTGCAAAATATTAAACAACAATGGCGCAAATTAAAAGTGTGCAAATCACATATTTGTGTCATAGAATATTAGATATAAAATAGAATAAAATTGAAAAAGGCTAATAGTCCCACATTTGTTGTGTGAGGATTTATTGTGGGCTTAAATAATAAGTCTTATATTTTAAGTATATTGATGATTAAACATTTATGATAGTGTATAAACCAAACAACTCTGTAATTAAGTGTGCTTTGGTGAGAGTAATTCTAGGATGGGTGACCTTATGGAAAGTTATATTGTTGAAAGGTGATCCTCTTTATATTTTTACGGTCTAGACACAATTATGTGCCACTACTTTTGACACATGTATATGTCACAAGTTTTGTGACATGTACGTGTGTCACCACTCTCGACGCATATAAGTATCATGAGTTTAGTAACACATGTATGTGTTGTAAATTTTATGACACGTGTATGTGTCACAAGTTTTGAGACACATTCTCACATACATAGAAAGATGCTCTCCACACATGCTCTACCCACACTTTTCGTATATATCACACCCCATTTGTGAGACACATGTCGCGTGGAGACAAAAAATGTATCATAATTTATTACTTTTATTGTGATTCATATTTCACAATGAAATGTAACAAAAAAGAATAATAATAACAGAAAAATTCCCTTCAGTTTTTGTTGGTGGCTACATTAAGATTCGTATTAATTATCTATATTGAATCAGTATTTTGTTTATAGTAATATCTTAATTGTTTGTGTCAATATAAAATTGATAGTAGACACGTGTCACGTTCTTCTTCCTTCTTAATCATGATTTTTTTATTTTTATAATTGCAAAATAGGACTTAAACACCACATAGATGTACTAGATTTGAACATGCATACTGTAAATTGTATAAAATTGGCATGTTAGTACCCTCTATTATGCAAAAGTGAAAACTTTCACCAAATATTCTAATATGACATTCACATGCAAATTTTAGAACTTTTACCCACTAATTTTTATTAAGTTTATTGCTAAACCTTCCCAAATTCTTTTTTCAATCTTATCCAAATTTTATTTTAAAGCAGCCTTGAGATATGCTTAAAGTAAATTCGACAAACAACAATGATTTGAAAGTTATAAAATTAGCTTGCGAGTGCCATATAAGAACATTCGGATGAAAGTTTTTTACATTTGCGTAACAAAATATTAATTAGCTTGCAAATTAAGTGAGTGAAACTATATGTTATTTAATTATTATTCAGCCTTTTTATCAATTATTTCTTCACGAGAACCTACAAACCTTGTGAGTGGGTGGGCGCACCTTATCCCTTACCAGCTGAAAAAAGATTTGAAGATCTCATGGCCTTCGCGGGTCGGATAAACACAAGCTAGCTATAAGCATGACAATATTGGCTGCCCAGGTCCACGTTGCATGTGATCGCTTTAGAGAGAGACGAAAAAAGTTTCATGTTGACAGTAGCTTGCAGTCATGGCTTCAGTGTGCCATCAGAAAACAAGAACAGAGGGTACTGCCCATTGCAACGAAGTATGGGGAGATAACTAAAATCCACAGAATTATTGGTGTCGGATCCAAAATCATTGTGATATCCCAATCTTCAACCCGTTAACACGTCGGATTTAGTTTGGGCACACTTTGAACTAATTGTGATATTATTGCTCCCTACTCCAAGTGTGTATAATGCTATTCGTACGAACATAAAGTAGGAGTGAGCACAAAACCATAGAAAACATTATACCCGTATAGTTCTGTTAACTAATTGAATTTCTAAGGAAACAGATCATGATTTAGGCGTATATTAGTTAAAATAAAAAAATAGAATGGAGATTATTTATTTACCTTATCTAAATAAATAAAAATGCTAATTTTTACACTGCCTAATTGCGTGTGCATACTTTTTTTTTTATTTTAAAGCAACATTCCCAACATTTTCTTATCTTATTTGATTATTGAATGTTTAATCGGAGATAACATTTCACTGTCTTAGGATATCTTTTCTAGGTCGAAAAGATTTTTGCAGCCAAACGTATGCAAAAATTTCAAGGAATTCTCTCTCTTAGCTTTCTCGATGTGGAGTCCTGAAACCGCACCCTTTGAGAACTAAGCATAAACATTAGCTGGTTCTCGATATAGCAACCAAAAGCTTATCCTGACTTAATTTTAATTTTTATAAATTTCAATTTTGTGATGAAATATTACTTTGATGTCGGGAAAAATCTCTAATGTCAACATCACAGACAGAAGCTACATGTCACTATTATCTGCTCTATGAGGAATTGACAATTCCACGTTAACTAATTATCTACCCACCATCTCATTTATCTCACCTCATCTCATGTTCATCTAATTTTGGATTTTCTCCGAAATGGGTCCCGCGGTAAATTATAACTAAAGATAAGGGGACACCTGGCTCATTAGCCACTTAATATAATTCTTGGCAATCTTCTCTTATCCGATAACTTCCCTTTTGTTTGTGGCTGTTGAGTGAGCAATTTGAATATTTTCTCGCAAAATTTTTGATAAATTATCAGTGAAAAATGTACTTGTCCATCGAAAGAGATTGTTCACATTATTCGGACTTGGAACTGGGAGTCAATGAATCCGCTCGAAGTAGTGAGGATTGGCATTCAAGTTCTGGTGCCGGGTCGGAGTCGTACCCAAACATACCCAAACCCGTTGATATGGGACTTGTATCGACTCATGGATTGAATGTGAAGGAATTTGTTATGCCGTGTGTCAATTAAGGTTGTTAATTAATGCGTGCAATGACTTGTTTAAATGACTACTGGTTTGGACACATGTTCATTTTTTGGCAACTAACTGTAGAAGTGTTCATCTACAAAATTTCTTTGATTTGGAGTATGCAATTCTAACTAACTGTTGAAGTGCTGATAGGAAAATTGGATTACATGAATATTTGAAAATCTATCTAATCCCAGTCTTTATTTACTCGACCGTGTCCCAGCTAAGTTCCCTCTGAGGTTCAAGTTAGAAGATTACAGTTGCAAGAAAATAAGCTACATAAACCCCAAGAGCTTTTGACATGTACATAGAAACAGATTTTCCTAATAATTACTAGCATTTGAGCTCATATTAAGCACAATCATTTTCTTATGATTCAATTTTTGTATCACATTTTGATAATTACAGAGACCCATATACATCATTTAATACCTATCATATGATCACTTTTATTTTCATATTCTTAATTCAGTTTACATTTAATGAATTATATATTAGTTAAGTAAATAATTCAAAAAGAAATAATATCATTAATAATTTAATTACCTAAATAGATATGTGAATTAGAAATTTCTGTAATCAGTAGAAAATATAATTTTTAACTAGAAATTTATTTGGTTTATTATGCCCATCAATTTCCTGTTAGGACATGTTACAATTTTACTATATTAACATGTAAGATTAGCATTTAAACATCAAATAAATTCAAAAAAGAATATCAATTAAAAATTAAAGAAAAATTGAAATGCTTACATATTGAGCATTCATATCATGAGAGCAGCCCTCAGTCCGTAATTACAAAATACATTCTCAATTCTAAAAATAGAAAATACAATAATTAAAAATAGAATAAGTAGAGATTCTCATAAGGTAGATATTAATTAATAATTCAGAATTAAATATAAGATAATAAAAAATTAATAGGGATGAATTAATTAATTGAAATTAATGAGAAAAGTTTCTTTCTCAAAAATTTTTATTTTAATTGTATAATAAAACTGGATAGTAGTTAATCTAAGTAAACTGGAAAAAAATATTTTTGAAATAAAATAAATAGAGAAATCATACCTAAATAGTTATCAACAACTTTACTCAATTAAAATGCAAGATTTTTATTTTAGCATAAAAGCTTAAAAAACAAATAAAGAAAATGAGAAATTCTTACCTACAGGTCAAATCAAGAGAAGAGCACTCAATCCATAGTTCTAAAAACACATTTTGTCAATCCTAAAATGACAAAATAAAAAACTAGAGCAAAGCAAAATATTTATAGAAAAAATTAGAATAAAGAATAACAATATAGATAAACCTCATAAAAGGGGAAAAAATAGAATCAAGTTCTATTTCTGATTGAAAAATAAACCTGTAGTAGTTCAATTATCCTCAATTAAAGACACAACTAAATTGCCATAATTCACTACAATCATATAAAAAAGGTAATAAATATAATTAGTTGCAAAAAAACCTGCAATACTCTTTCCCATTAGACCTGCAGAGCCGAGTAAAACTATCGGAAGGTAAAGACACAAATAAAAAAGAAAAAGAGAATATTTAAGAGAAAATGATTATGAAAGGAAATGATTATCATCAATCAAGAAGTAAAAATCTAACCTCTAGGAATTGTTGAGACTCAAGTGAAAATTCATGATAAAAAATAAAAAATACATTGAGAAAAAATGAGGAAAAAATATGAACCTTTACAAATCATTGAAACTATTGTCAAAATCTAATTTCTTTAACCTAATCTTTAACAATGGCATGGATAATAAAATATTAGAATAACAGAAAATTAGAAGTGGTTTTGAAATTACATTGAATTAGAAAATTCTTGGTTTTGTTGAATGTTACTTTTGCGTAGTAGGAAACCCTAGGTACAAAGAAAATGTAGGTGAAATAAGAAGCCTTCTTACCAAAAGTTTTCACTAAAATAACAAAATTTAATTTTTTTTAGAATTCAAAAGTTTTTTTTTTGTAACTGAGTAACTATGATTTGGTAAGTTGGTCAAATTTACTTCACATCATTCAAAATTAATAATATTTTTCATACATAGAGATAAGAATTATTTTAAATATATAAAGATGTACTAAGATATTAGTTAATAAAATTATAAAATTATAAAATTATCCATATATAAAGATAAAGATCTCAGAAAGAAATTAGTCAATATGAATTTTAGTTAATCAGATATTAGTTAAATATCTCTTCCGTTTATATAAGGATAAGGATTTTTGGAAGATATTAGTTAATAACACTTTCCATATAAAATTAATATTATTTTTCATATATAAAGGTAAGACTTTTCGTATATGAATTTTAGGTAATGAGATATTAGTTAAATATTTCTTTTGTATATATAAATATAAAGATTTTGGAAGATATTAGTTAATAATAGTTTGAATATAAAATTAATAATATTTTTCTTATATAAAGATAAGATTCTCGGTATATATGAGGATGCAGTAAAATATTAGTTAATAAAATTAATTGTATTTACATATTCCGTAATCGGAAGAGATTAGTTAGTTTCTGTATACTAAGACTTACGTATATATATTAATATGAAGATAGATGGTTTAGATTGGGTACATGTAGCAAAAAATTTTGAGAAGAGGAGAGCTAACGTGACAAGCTCTGGGAAGTTTAAACTCTAAAAATTTTATTTTAGAGTATACATGTAGTAACATATGATGTAAATGAGTCGTCTAACCCTCTTGGAGAGTTGAACAACACCCCCCCCCCCCCCCCCCCCTAATTGCATTAAGGCAAGGGCGACGTGGCATCTTCACGCATCTTGTAAAGGTGTCTTTGACGAAGCAACTGGAATATAAGTGACACAAGAGGAGGGTCATTGGTCTCAAAACCTCTAGGTGCGGTTAATTGCAAGTACGTGGGAGGTAAGAGGATGCATTAACAAATTGGATCCAAGTCTGAACCCAAAACCCGTCCAAATCTAACGATATATATCCCGTATTTACGTACAGTGTCAATGGATCCAGTGGATTTTTTATATTTTAAAGATCCATCCAAAAAAATGAGTTCAATTATTGAACTAATTCAAAACTGATCTTACTCAGCAACGAACGCATCCAGTAGGAAGTTCCAAACTCAATTTTGAATGCGGAGCTCTAGAACAATAACATGCATGTGTTTTTGTACTCGAAAGTACGGAAACATACAGGCAAGGGGAAAAAACATTTTGTATTTGTTGTCTGCACCTTTTGCAGAGGCGTGTCCTGTCAATAATATTATTACTGTACTGACCCAATATTTTTTGATTTTTCGTGGTCCATAAGGGCCTGTTTGGCATCTGGGCCAAACTGATTTTGGGAACTGATTCTTATGAGAACCAAATCAGATGTGGAACAACTACGTCTTGGCCCACAACTAAACTAGTTTAATACCTCATATTTGAACTAAAACACAGGGGCTAGGTGTACCCCAGTTTTTGCCAATTACAAAATAAGCTTAAAATTGGATCAAGTTCAAACCTGATTCAATTTCATAAGGTTGCCAAACAGGGCCTAAAGGTGGATGTTACTCACTTTCATTTGAATAGAATTCCTCCAGTAAGCAGTAAACAATTAAGATTTGCGCATTAGACTTTCACTATGTAAAAGATTGGATTAATTACATTCCGGTATTCTGAGTTACAATGTGATTACACGTGTGATCTTGGAGTCTGCATATGTATACAAGTGGTCTTCAGATTGCTAATTATAATTACACATGTAACCTCCGGAGCAACAGTCATTTGGGCTCTAGGGTCACTTGTTTAATTATATATAGCAATATTAGGATCGTCCATGTAGATAAATAAACTCCAAAATCATCCATGTAATCACCTCAGAACTTTGACAATACTTTTAGGTAATTAATCCAAAAAAGTTAGATAATAAGCGGATGAAAAAGCAAAAAGGCTGAACATTTATATCAAACTATGCCGGATTTCTATCTCGCCATTTTCATGTCATCTTCTGGGCCTTTAGTCCATGGACACTAAACAAAAACAAGCAGGCCCAGGTTTACAGTTGCAGATGACTTATACAAAAGTTATGCAAAGAAAAAGCCTAGCCCACAGCAACGTTGTCCTCTTCCTTATTTTAATTTTCCTTTGGCATTTAGACTAGAATGAAAATGAATGCAAAGTTTTATGGCAACAGCTTGCATAAGAGTGAGGTGTTGTGAACCGTACAAAAAGATAATTAAAAATTTCAAATTTCTCCTCCCCTCTTTGAATGGTTCAAACTATCGTTGTTCACATGCTGAATGTTTTGTTAAAATTTCTTAGTCAATAAAATGTTTATGTTCAGATTTAATCATCTAAAAAATAGTTAGAGAAATATATTATTTGCTTGACGGCAAAGGCCATTTCTCAAATAGTAGTAGTAGTAGTATTACTACCAATATAAGCGTCAAATCTCCCTACATATAGTGGTTACTTAAATGCATGAAAATGCCCATAACTAAAAGAAAATCAATTCAAAGCCATAGTGTAAATTTATTAGTAAATCCAAGATATCAGGCTGTCAATCAAATAAAACCTGTTTGATCTACAACGGAAAACTTAGCTAGTGAGATCATTCTCATCGATAAAAGAAAATTGTTGGATAAAGAAAAATCCTATATAAAGACCAAAATATAATCATTGCTCACAGGGCTAAAAACATCATCTCCAGAAAATTTTACATCCGCGCCCATAAATTATAAAATTTGCACCCTAAAGCTTATGCTATCTAAAAGCACTAAATAACTAGTAACAGTTTGAGTTATCACATTGGCAAGTAAAAACTCATATAAATTTTCAATAAGTGTACTGAGTGCATTCCCATTATGTACTATAGTTTTATAATATTATATTTTTATTTATAGTTAAATAGACATTTGTTGTTTGCCCCCTCAAGAGAAATTTTCTGGATACGCCACTGCCTATGATTATCAGCAGTTCTTAGATGGATTCAAACATGACAATGGAATGAAAATATTTTCGTTATTTCGTATGGGCTGCTGATGAGCTAGTTCCTTTTATGTATTTTTATTTCGTTTCAAAAAAAAAAAAAAAAAAAAATCATATGAAAACAAATTCAGTTTCCAAGTGATAGTAGCACATTACTAATCATCAGTCAAATTGAAAGCGTAAAAATGTTTGCTCAAAATGATGAACAAAATTCTAAAAAATCAATCTTTGGAATATCTCCTTGCCAAATATGAGGGAGACGTCACACCAACGAGAGCGAACACTCGCTCACTCTTCCATGATTATCGCTCCAACAACTTGGGTGGCATTTTAGTCATTAGATAAGAAAGAAGCCCAAGTAAATCTCATCATTCTCGCTCATTATATGGCACATGAAAGCAGTAAAGAAAAGAAATGTAGCATTCGAGCACAATTAAACCATAGGGGTATTTTAGTCATTTCGTGCAAGTACAGTGGAGAATTAGTTGGACGGAGGAAGGAGATATAGTGTGAGATGCAACGCTGTGATTTTTTTAACCTCTTTCTCTCTCTACTCTCTCTCGTCTAGATCAGCAATGGGCAGCCCTAAAGATTCTTCAATTTGTTTCTCAAGGTAAATCTCTCTCTTTGCTCGCTTTTATTGATTTCTATTAAAATGGGTAATTTAGATCTCTCGTTTATAATTCTAATTGAGTCTTTAAGGAAAAGGAAGTGTGGGTCTTTCTATTCTCTGTGATTTGGGATCTGGGGAGGTAAAAAGGCGTGATTTTTATTTCTCTTGGGTTTTTTATGCTGGTCTTTTCTCCTCTTAAGTGAGAGCTTTATTCTAGATGAAATCTTAGAAATTGAAATGTGGGTTTATTTGGCAGCCTGATTTGGGATCTGGGTTCTGACTTCATGATTAAATTTGTAAAAGATTAGAGTATACGAGCCAAATTTGCTGCTTATTATTTTTTCCCCCTCCTCTTTTCTATTGGGACGTTATTAGACGGAATCAGTGAGATTTTGCCCAAAGATCATATCCTGAAGATAGAAATAAGTTGTTTAGTACTTTTGTTTTGTTTTTTTAAAATTTTGGCATACAATTTAGTTGTTCTTAGCTCATCTTTAGTTAGTTGTAAGTATTGTTGCAGATCTTACATAGATTCACCTAAATATTATATTTTCTTTGATGAACTGAAAATGTAGGTCCAAGTTTCCAAATTTTGGGAATGGATCAAGGGCATTTTGCTACTACCTCGCGTGATCTTTATTATGAGAACACAATTTATGTGTTACTAGATGTTTTATGCACTTTATCTGGCTGTTGTATGAACCACTAACAGTTCCCAAATCTATGGTATGAAATATGTGTAAGAGTCTCTTTTTCGGTAGTCAAATAGAAATATGGTAGTAAAGCGGCATTCAGGAGTACTGTGCTTCATGCCTTTTTTTATTAGGACAAAATAATCATTTCCCCTTATAGTATTGATGAACTCTTAAGTTACCCCCTAAAGTAACAATTTACCTATTTCCCCCTCAAACTATGTTTATTGTTTCAATGTGGTCATTTTGTGAGTCTACAACCAAATATTTAACAATTTAATGAAACAGTTTTTTTATGTGTATTTCTTCATGGAGTTTTATTAGTTTATCACCTTTTTTCAAACAAAAAAAAATTTAACTACTTTCTTCCAAGAGATTTTACCCTTTAACCCTTTTTATGAATTTAAAAAATAAATTTTTTATATTGTAAAAATACAAGAAATACAAAAAAATTCTGTTATGTTATTAATTTGTTAAATATTTGATTGTAGGTATAGAAAATGACCACATTGAAACCATAAACATATTTTGAGGGGCAAAATAGGTAAGTTGATACTTTAAGGGGCAACTTTAGAGTTCACCAATACTTTTAACGGGGAAATGATCATTTTGTCCTTTTATTATTACATTCATTTATTTATTTTTTGTTACATTAATTATTATGTTATTATGGAGAACACAAGAGCAAGGGAAAATAGTAGTCATAACTAGACTATAAACCTCAAATTTTGTACTTCTGGAAACAAAAGTGAGGGTGTCCTTCTAAACTCATTAATTTTGGTAACAATTCAAGTGAAAGGACCCCACATCTTTTTCCTTGTAGTTTTATGGTAGTTTGGTGTTGTAGTGTAGTTAGTGTCATCCAAGGGAAGATTTGATGTTTTCAAGAAAGTTTCAGTTTTGTAGGGCTTGCCATTATACTTTTGATCTCTCACACCTTGTGGATCTATTTCAGCTTAAAGTTTCATACGTAATACCTAGCAAAAGGGGAATGGCTATAGTTGTTATCACATTTCTTTGTTCTTAGGAGGCTATTTTGCTACAGCATAAAGTTATGCCAACTAATCCTTGATAATATTCACTACTCTGACACTCTTCCTTAAAATACTAGTGCAGTCATCCACAACTATCTCACACAGGCTATTATAGTTGTTTCAATTGGAGCTAAGCCCATCGCGATTGAAATTTTTTCAGATCTACATGAGGATGTGAAAGGACTTTAGTACTCCATTCTGATCGTTTTTGCACATAAGTATAACTCTAGTATTTGGAATCTCGAAAGTAGACACTAGGGAACCACAAACTAAGGTCAATGGGTTCAAGATTTCCATCTCATCAGCTCAGCAATGGCCTCTACGTCTCTGGCCGACCCGAGCAGGCAAAGGAGAAGCCTCCAACTATGACTTCTGTAGCAATGCCCTACACCGGGGGAGATATTAAAAAATCCGGAGAACTCGGAAAGATGTTTGATGTGCATGCTGAGATTTCCAAGTCAAGGAAATCAGGACCGATCAATGCTCCTTCAAGAACTGGATCATTTGCAGGTTCCAATGCTCACTCAGGTCAAATGCCCAATCCCACTGGTCGGTCTAGTTATTCTTCTGGTCCAGTTCCAGGTTCAGCTCCATCAATGGTCACTGGAGGTTCCAAAAGAACCAATTCTGGACCTCTAAATAGACAAGGGGAATCTATTAAGAGGTCATCCGGTCCTCAATCTAGTTTGGTCACCCCAATGGCTCGTCAAAACTCGGGCCCCATTCCAATGATTCCAGCTACTGGCCTCATCACATCCGGCCCTATTTCTTCTGGTCCACTTAATTCCGCTGGTGCCCCTCGGAAAATTTCCGGTTCTTTGGATGCTACTGGGTCTATTAAACTACATAGCACATCGATTGCACATAACCAAGCTGTTACGAACTTAAGCCAGGAGGAGGAGTATTCATTCAAGAAGAGCTTTCCGAAGGCAATACTGTGGTCTGTAATTCTTCTGTTTGTTATGGGGTTCATTGCTGGTGGGTTTATTCTTGGAGCTGTTCACAATGCGATCCTTCTCATAGTTGTTGTAATTGTGTTTGGTGCTGTTGCTGCACTTTTCACATGGAATTCTTGTTGGGGTAGGAGAGGGATGGTTAGCTTCATTAGCCGGTATCCTGATGCCGAACTTAGAACTGCTAAAGATGGTCAATATGTTAAAGTATCTGGGGTATGTGTGCCTTCTAGTCCATGCTGTGGGATCTTGATTTTGATGGCTAAACTTCTTACTGATATATTCTAATCTTTATTATTTTTATTTTTCTATGCATCAGCCTGCTGAATGAGTGAGTGTTGTAGATTATATTTAGTTTTAGTGTTGTACTTCATGTTTTTCTACGCCACTGACCTTTTGTGCAACATAGATTCATTTTTCATTTACATTCCATTATTTCATCATGTACCGTAGATATGTGATTTCAAACATATTTCAATTTTCTATATTTGATACATTTTACATAACCATCATTTATGTCTCTTTCGAAGATAACATCGAGAAATATTAAACTGATCTAGTGACCTCTTCAACTTTGATTTCCCGTTGGCTCTGACCTGCGTTTGGCTTTTGATTGACACTATGGAAATGAGGGAGAGAAACTCTGGCAATGTGTATTTTGTTGTTTTAAATAACCTTCCATTAATAGTTTCCTGAATAGATGACAATGTTTAGTGGGGGTACTTGTTGAACTTTAACAGTTGATAGTGATTATCTCAAAATAGGACGTAAATAGAGGAGATTTTTTGTAATATATCCTTCATTTTTTGAGAAGTGCTATGTAACTATGATCCTTGGGGACACAATTATTTTAGGTGAACTTCATCATGACAATATAATTGGATTATAACATAGAGGACATGGGGAGAGCAAATTTGATTAACTATATACTCTTGAAGTTTCATATGAAATTTCTGCTTTCTCTTCTTTTGATAATCCGTTTGAATTTCATAGTTCACATTTGTGCTACATTGGCCAGAAGCATCTTCTTGAATCTTGTCTCATGACCCACAACATAAACTGGCAAACACATAAAAGCAAGTTTACAGAAACCTGTCATGCGCTATTTGAGTCATTAGAGAAATCCATGATAAACAGTATAAACATAAAAATGCTGGCCTTCTTTAGATTGCCTATACAGTGTCTTAATAGCGGTCATCCCTACCCTCATTTTTATCTGTACAGAAAAATCCTTCATTCCTCTTTAACCTAAAAGCTTCTTACTTTCTTCTGAAATTATAATCTGTTTTTTTTCCTGTGTGCTTGCATAGGTTTTGGTTTTCAGTTCAAAGTGATGAACCAATTACCAATCTTTACTCAGTGACAAATGCTTGCTCTCTGTTGATGATCATACTTCTAAGTAGTCTCACTTACCAATTACCATCTGTTCTCTGGACTTCCATGATATAATAAATTTCTTGCAGGTGGTTACCTGTGGAAATGTTCCTCTTGAATCATCATATCAGAAGGTTCCAAGATGTGTATACACTTCTATGAGTTTATATGAATATAGGGGATGGGACTCAAAGGCCGCCAATTCCCAACATCGCCGATTTACATGGGGGCTCAGAGCAGTGGAGGTTAGCAATAGCTTACTGATATCCATCTCTCTCCCTTCTTAATATTTAATACGAAAATCCATAAATTTCTTCAATTTGCATATGATATGCTCTTAAAATGATTCCATGATAAAGTCTAGACGAGTGGTAGTCAAACCCAACATAAGCCCTGCATATCTAATAGAAGCAAAGAGCAAGTGGATTACATAAACTGAAACCAAACACTTGTTAAATCAAGTTAGAGTCCATTCTCTCAACACTTCTCGAGTAATACAAGATTATTGAAAGAGGATCATGATCCTTTATGGTGGATATGGGGAATATTTGAGGGTTTTTTTGTTGTTGTCCCACATACACTAGCAGTGCAAAACACTAGAAGGGAAGAAGAAAGAGGATGACGAAATGGGTACATAGGATCTCCGATCTCTACAAAGCTATTCTACTTTTCTTTCATTTCATTAAACTTCAGCCTTATTTTAGGCTTTTACATGATAAAAGAATGACGGCATTCCTTAGTTCCATAATTGGAAATAGCTATTAGTGACTTATTAAAACCTATAATAGCCCAGTTCAACTTTGTATTCCATGACTGTATGACCTTCTCTTCATAATGGATAATTATGCACCCACGTAATTAACTAATTCATTATTACATAGATTAATTTAGAGAAGTGTTACATTTGGTTCATAACATAAAGGAAAATAAAATAGTGGATGACGAGGACCTATCTCTCATTTTTTAAAGGTAATTTATTATATACCATCCCTCTTAAGAATAAAATCTATTCCATATCTGCAAATCATCTTTGTGGATAATATAAATATTCATGAACTTGTATAATTGCATTGAACCAAATGGAACGTGAATTTGATCTCCAATCCCTTTGTATTCTATGGAATCAATAAAATGATTATCCTTTAATGAAAAAAAGCCCTTAGCCCTTTTCTTTTTAGCTTATTGGCATTTATTTGAATTCCATTATATTTCTGCAGAAGCATGTTGTGGACTTTTACATATCTGACTTCCAGTCTGGCTTACGAGCGTTGGTAAAGACCGGTTACGGTGCAAGAGTAACCCCATATGTTGATGAGTCCACTGTTATTGATATCAACCCCAGCAATAAGGATTTATCTCCCCAATTTCTCAGGTGGTTGGGGGAGAGGAACCTTTCAAGTGATGATCGGGTCATGCGCCTAAAAGAGGGGTAAGCTCAAGCTATCATTTGTTGCAAAGTTTCTATTCGGTTAGATTTTTAATTCCCTTTTTTATTTTGTGTTAAAAGAATGTTGTGTTTGGATATATTAACATTACTGTTTTGATCAGTGTTCTTTGTGGTTCACTAGGAAATAGTAAGGCATTTCAACGAAATGATCTTATTTTGTTATGGGTTGTTTGGGTCTTCAACAAATACCAGTGACTTGAAGAAAATTAGGCGAGCAAACTACACTTCTCCACTCTAATAGGAAGCGGAATTTCAGAGTTCCTTTTTTTTTCTGAATTAAAATGGAAGTGTGACTCTTGCTTTAATGGAGAATATTCTCTGCATATTTTAGGTTAAAACTAGTGTTCCAAGTTACTTTCGTATACTTTATAAACCCCAATCAAACGACACTACTCAAACCATGCATGGAGGGATCATAAAAAAGAATAACAAATAGAGCTGTATTCTCAGATTTTTTAAACTGTGCGGCTCTTTTACTATATGTATATATCTGTGATATAAGTTATTTGATCTGGAAAAGTCATATTCTTTATGAAAATGGTAATATCTGTTTCATTTGAATTTGGTTCTTATTTATCTCTTTGGTCTCGTTACATATAAATCCTTTCCCTATCAAGAAGGCACCAGCTTTGAAGCAATTACTCTTGGGTTGAAACAGCTCTAGCGAGGATTTAATCAAATGTGGGAGAATAAAGGGGCTTGCCTTTATTTGACTTCGAAACTAGGGGAGTGTTGTAGTCAAACTGTCAAGGGAACAAACAGTTTATTAGTTTTTCCCCTCCAACTTTGAGGGCATTTTCGTTGCTTTTTCTAGTTGTCAGGACATTTCGTTGATTTGTTCAAATGTTAGGAACTTTTTTTTAATAACAAATATGAGGGAATTTTCGGAATTCCAAAAATGAATTTCACACGAGCCAAAATAGGGATTTACTTAAAAATTAGTACTAGTATTTCTTGTGCATGCTATGCATGCATACACAATTCAACTTTGAGGTTAAAAATGATGAGAGGTTGGAGGGATGGATGAGTAAGTGGGGTATTAAAGAGAGTTAGTGGGGGTTAATAGGCGTTGTTACGAAGAACATGGGATGAATGAAGTTAAAAATGATATTTTTAAAATACACTTTTCATGATTCGTAGACTATGTGTTAATTGTGAGGACATTTTATGGAATTATTTGAATTCGTGACTTACACGGGTAGACCACAAAGTTAGGACAAAGAGGATGACTTTTCTTAATAATAGATAATAGATAATAGAAGATCATGGATAGATAATAGATTATATACTAAGTCTTCTAGCAAGAAGACAAACTCGGTGATAATTATGTACTCTTATACAATTTCAATGTAAACTGGTAGCTTTATTGATCACTTATTCATCGATATCTTGTTCATTCAGGTACATCAAAGAAGGAAGCACCGTGAGTATAATGGGCGTTGTCCAAAGAAATGACAGCGTTCTAATGATTGTTCCCCCCTCTGAGCCCTTATCCGTGGGTTGCCAGTGGGCTAAATGCATACTGCCAGTGAGCCTCGAGGGCATTATCCTTAGTTGCGAAGACT
Source organism: Asparagus racemosus (assembly GCA_037177215.1). Taxonomy (NCBI): domain Eukaryota; kingdom Viridiplantae; phylum Streptophyta; class Magnoliopsida; order Asparagales; family Asparagaceae; genus Asparagus; species Asparagus racemosus. The sequence continues at coordinate 30,066,140 of JBAKGM010000233.1, forward strand.
CTTCAAAGATCGATGTTGTACCAGTATAATTTAGGGTTTGATTGGTGGATCGAGGTGAAGGCTTTTTGTGTAACTTTTTGTATAACGGGTTTGAGTTGGCAAGTGTTTATTTTGTATTTGCTCTGGTGTATAAATTTGTATTTCTTTCTTTCTTTCTTTCTTTCTTGCCTTGTTAATTCCTCCTATTTTTCTTACTAGGCTCAGAAAGCTATTGTAATTTTTTTTCCTTATAAAAGTGATGTGTTTATCGGGAAAGTGACGTGGGGTTCTTGAAATGTTGAATACTGCCTTCAACTGAAAAACTCTTCTATTTTGTATTTTTAAAGTAAATTTCTGCTTGAGGGATTCCTCTCTTTGCTTGCAAGTCTCTTGTTCATGGCATCCTCCTGTGGATTTTATGTATTAAAACAACGGTACAACACTTTTTAGACTTCTTTGTTTTAACCTCAAGGCATATGAATATGTCATGTACAATGTATCTTTTAGGTGCTAACAAAGTGAAAGGAGGGTGTTAAGTGTAAGTATCTCTTTTGTAGGATGCCCGTTGTATGATACGATAATCCATTAGGTCTCAATTCTCAAATATGGAAGCATGCTCCTACATGCATATTTATGGTAACTTACCTGATACAAGCCTTCATAAATACACCATTTAGGAGATAATCTAGCTAGAGATTTGCAAAATATACCCATGGGCAAAAACAGTGTATTTCTAAATTTTTTTATTCTCTCAAAAAATTCATTAGCAGTGAGAATTAACCAAATCATGTCCTGGAATAGTTTGAGAATATATAGGATTACGTAAGTTAATCTAAAATCTAGAAACAATGTCCAAAACAAAAAGAAAAAAAAAGAAAAAAGAAAAAAAAACAACTAGGTATAGAGCCTGTTTGTTTCGATTCAAAAAGCCCAGAAACAAGTTTCCAAGCCCACTTTGGAAATAAAAAGAGCCCATTTCTTTGTTCTCTCGTGTTTGCTTCACACTCTCATCCGCTTGAAAATATCCATCGAAATGGAGTTCCATGTCAGATTTGCTCGGAAATGAATTTTCAAGCTCAGAGCTCTGAATTGGGATGAAATCACAATAAAAGTTATTAAAAAATAAAAGATGGGAAGTTTTGGTTTCCAGCCCACAGAAATTGGGGATAGGGTTGTCGGGTGCTCGATCTTTCTCAAAGTCAAAACTTTCCTGCTTTGCACGCCTTTAAAGCTTGATCAAAGGTAAATTCTTGATCATTTTTCTCCCTTCTGTTAAATAAATAGTAAAATTATTTCTTTTAAGTTGCTAATTGACAATAATAAAAGTTTTTTATTACTTGATTGTAAATAAATTCTAGGTTATTATTGGTATCATTTTTTAACTCTCTAACTGCATGCCATTTTTTTAAACAAGAATAACCAATTTCCATACATATATATTATGGCAAGGTCTGAT
>JBAKGM010000233.1:30067674-30081503 GCA_037177215.1 Asparagus racemosus
AACATATGGTTTTCATTTTATTTTTGTATCCATCCAAACAAAAGAACTCGGTGGAATTTGATTTCCCCTCATGTTTTTAATGCAAAACAAACTAAAAAAACTCTTTTCTAGGCAACATATGGAAATCACTGAAGATTGATTTCCAACCCAGAATTATATTTCTTGTCAAATCAAGAATTTAACCAAACAGGCCCATAAGCAAGAAGAAACAAGGCGCTGAGATGAATATAGCACAGACAAACTTCCCTTCTGTCATGATGGATGAGTTCAAACCAAACAGTAGTTTGAAAAGGATTCTCTTAATTGCGGTTGTGCTCTCCTCATTTACGGATCATAGCTTGGTTTTCACTCTTCAAACAACTACTTAAAGCGTGACAAAGACTTAACAACTCTCTAATGTTTCCTTCTCACTATCCGAAGTTGATTTAGCGTATCAAAAATCTGCTGATGGAAGAAATGCACAAATCACAGATGGCTTTGCTTTTGTTAGGCTTGTGTATTATGATTTTGTATTTTATATGAATACATACCTCACCTATTTTTTTCATGTTACGCCCAACGCTAACTTTTTTTTCCTTCTTTTTTTTTTTTAAATTTTAATCTTTTACCAATAGACGGACATAACAATGAGATGTGAGGAAGTTGATAGAAGCCAATCAAATGGAAGCCATGGTCTTCTTTTAATTAAATTTTAGTTACGAAGGAAGGTCAAGTGTCTTCTTTGTTGGACCACTAGGTAAGTTGTTCTTCTATCCTAATGCATGAGCATTTTGATTCACTGCCACTTAGTTGGGAAATTAGCAAGTCTTCACAAAGAAAACAAATATATGCTATATATTTAAAAAATTTTAGTTTGTGTGCTAATTTTTCATGTATTCCTAAAGTCACTTCGCATTTTCAAAAAACAAAATAAACACCCTTATACTTGCCACAAAAAGAAGGAGAAAAAAAAGAAAGGGAAAAAAAAAAAAGAAAAAAAGAAAGGGCAATGCTCAACGCTTAGAAGAATCAGCGTAAATCCTCTCATCTTTGCAAAAATCAAACTGAAATGCCTTCCCATTTTTGTATTACACACGTCACATGCACCGGAGTACTAGAAGTTTTAGTTACAAACTTTGTTTAGAAAAAAAAATATACTTTGATTTTCACCCAGTAAACACTTCTCCTGCGTAGAATAGCACCGCTTCGTTTTAAATCATCATGGTAAGATTTTTTTTCCCAACTAAAAAATAACAACGCTAACATTTTTTTTTTATTTCTAAGAACTTTGAAAGTTAACAACTACAAAGAAAATCAACAAATTGGCCCGTATAAAGGCCCGCCCAATGGAGGCACATTTTCGAACCGAGACATTACCGTCCTTCATTCCATTTACTAGAGAGAAAGAGAGCGAGAGAGACGAGCCAACATTTATTTTATTTTATTTCTTTCGTAATTTTTACCAACGCGAAACAAAATCGCTCTCCTCTCCTCGATCGGATCTGGTGAAAAAAAAAGGCTCCAATTTAAGTAACCGACGAGTGTACAATCACCGCCACCGCAAAGCAAACGAAAGTAGCAACAAAGCGCAGAGAGAAAACCCTAATTTCTCCGATCGAGGTGAGATTGATGTCACCATTTCTGATCCAAACTTAGGGTTTTGGTTCGAATTGGGACTGACGATTGGTTCGTTCAGGTTTGGTCGTCGGTGATGCTGCCGGAGCTTCGCTGATATCTTCATTCGGTTGATTGATCGGCGGGCGGATCGGGCGAATTCGATGGATAAGAACAAGAGCAGAACCGATATGCTCGCTGCTGGCCGAAAGAAGGTCCTTGATCCCTCCTATTTCAATGAATCTTAGTTTATGCATTTTTCTGGGATTTTTCTCTCTCTCATTTTCCTGTGATTTTTAGGGGACTGTGCATCTGAACACCTCTTGGATGTTAGGGCAGTATTTTTTTTTTGGGTTATTGGAACATTCAATGTTTGAAAATTTCCAGAATTTAGAATTTCCCCCCTCTATTCTCTGTATAAGCCTACTTGTCTGAAATTGAGATTTCTCTTTTGTTTCAATTAGTTTGGTGATTTTGATGGATGTACCACCTGGGTTGTTGCCAGATTCCTAATTTCTTAAAATTTTGAACTTACTTTATACATTCAATTGTTAGGGAGATTTGCCATTACTAAAGTTTTTTTATGGTGCAATTTTAGTCAGATTTAGTTCCTATATATAATTTTAGTTTTTTTAGTGCTATATGTTTTAATTTGAATGCACAGACACACATCAAATGTAAGTAAATCTGTTTAGAACACATAATGTAAAGGACAAAAAGAAAAAAAAAGAAATTTTAAATGCCACTATCAATAAGAATTTATCCTTGGACCAAAAGCAATTATTAGATGGGCATATGAACGGATTGTCACGATATAAAGTGTAAAAAAACTATTCGTAATTGAGACATTTCTTTTTAAAATCCCACACTGGGACAAAAAAAAAAGAGCTTTTGAAGTTTGTTTCCCATGGCTAGCTTGTCAAGAAAGACTATTGCTATAAATTGTGGAATTAATACTTTAGTTACAATTGTTCTGCTTTACACTTCTCAGCTCCAACAGTTTAGAAAGAAGAAGGGGAAATCTTCGAGCAAGGCCAGCAAGCCTGAGAATGATGGTGACCCTGAGGAGCTATTAAAACTACCAGAGCTGCAGCCAGCCATTGATGCTGATGAGTCGAGTAGAGATCAATCTAATCCTGTAGCAACAACCGAGTCTGTAGATTCTCCATCCGTTCCTTCTGCTAAAGACGGAAGGGACCAAGAAGAGCATCCTACTATTTCTTTAAATCCCCAGGTAAGGCAACTTTTTCTTTGAGATTCTATAAGTTGTGGCTTTAAAGGGTAGATTGGGGGAAGAATGTTGTGGGTTTTGATGTATAATTTAATTCTCATTTGATGCTGGGTAGGGGCAATGCAGGAAGCTAACCATTCTGGATCTCAAGAATTCAACGGTGAGATATTGGAGAATAGAGAGGATGAAACTGATGAAAGCATTCATGTCGTGGCTCCAGATTCGGAGAGGACCAATGAAGATGGTGCTGCTGCTTCTACTTCATCTGAAGTCACTGGAGAAGGTGCAGGAAGTCTTGTTTTTGACAATTCTGAAAATGGAAGAGACTGGAACCAAACTTCACCAGATGGGCATGTGAATAGAGGTGGAATGATTGAGGAAACTATAACACCTGATCAAGAAGCTACTCAATCTTCGTTTCTGGCTGGAAGACTTGAAGAGGCTGGTCCTAGTGTATCTGATAAGCCCGAGGAGAGATCTCCTATCCAAGAAAATTTAGATGCACAATCTTTAGAACAAGATATGCTGTTCACTGACAGTGGAGGAGGTACTGTTGTAGTTGATGCTGAAGGGGAACAGAGTACTAATGAAGAAACTGCCATCCATCACATATTGGGGTTTGGAGCAACTCAGGAGGAAAAGGCCAGGTCTTCTATTTTGGCTGAAGAACTTCAGGTGGAAGATGCATCTGTTTCTGATAAAGCTGAGGAAAGTTCTGCAGTTCTCCCTTTATCACAGGATTTTCTCTCTGCTGCAGCAGAAGATAATGTAGCTCCATCTGACGAGGAAGGGGATAGAAGAAATGATGAAAAAGCCATGCTCCTATCTGAGTGGAATCTAGAGTCTAATGGGCCTCCTCTTCCTGATAGAGTACTTGTGGAGGGAAATACAGGTTTTTCTTACAGGCCAGAAGACAGCAGTTCTGTTGAAGAAACTTTAGATACCTTATCATCTGCTCCTCAAGGTACTCTGCTCATGGAAGAGGGAGATGGTGCTTCTATAGCTAATGAGGAAGGGGACCGAAGAAACGATGAAGAAGTTGTACAACACACTGGAAGAACTGAAGAGGCGGATGGGTCTTCTATTCCTGGTGAAGCACTGTTTCATGAGGCAAGGGTTAATCTTTCGGATGAGCCTGAAGGGACTTCCTATACTGAAGAAAATCTGGAAAATTCAGCTTCCTCTACCAAAGATATTCCACCCTCCAAGAGCGAAGATGTTGCTGTTATTACAGATACAGGAGAGGAAAAAAGAAATGTGGAGGGGAGAGTGGCTCAATCTTCTCCTGGGAAGAATGCCACTGTAGAGTCTTTGGAGAAGCTTTCTCCACAAGGGGTTGTATCATTTCCGGAGATGACTGAGGAGATTAACAAAGAAGATTCTCAAGTGCTGAGCTCTAATGATGAAGTTGAGGGTATTAGACAACTTCTTTACATAACAACTCTTGAGAAGGATGTCTTCCGGTTGCAACTAGAAGAACAGATTGCATTAAGTGCAGAAAAAGAGCAACACTCTTTTGATGAAATGTTAAAACTCAGGGATTTGGTGAAGGAAACTCAAAATAGCAGGGGAATGATAAATGAAGAACTTGACAAGTGCAGGTCTGAACTCCAGGCCATGACTATTGCAAAGGAGGAACTTGGGAATCAATGTCTTTTCATAGAAGGGGAAATGGAGGAACTTCAGATCAGGGCTAGCAAGTTGCAGAATAACCTGGAACAGTCTCAAAAAGGTTTGTCTCAAGTTTTGGCAGAATTAGCTGGCTGCAGAGCCTCATTAGATACCTTGCAGAAAGAAAATTTGGACTTGACACAAAACCTAATTTCTGAAAGAGATGCAAGGAAGAAGCTCATGGATGAGAACAATTTCTATTCTAGTGAGAACAAGAAGCTCGCTTCAGAGGTATTGGAAAAGAAGGACCAGTTAATTATTGCCCTTAATGAGCTGGTACAACTTCAGAGCAGCCTCAGAGATGCAGGGCCAAGCATTGAGCAACTTACTGAGGAGAACTTGTATCTTGCTAGTAGTTTAGATGTACACAAAGCGAAGATCAGGGAGCTTAATGGAACATGCCTGGAATTACCTTTTAAAGCCAAAGAATCTGGGAATACAGGAACGGTGTTGCTTCAGAAGGATCCGGAAAAAGATCATGACAACTCCATTTTATTTGGAATTTTGAAACAGCAGTTGCAAGAGGCCAATATCATATTGCATAACCTTGAGAATTCAGTTGATAACATGCACTCTTATGCTGTGTCTTTGAGTAGGTCAGGTGGAAAAGCAGCAGCACCTGGAATATCAAAAATTATTCAAGCCTTTGAGTCAAAAGCTCATAATGTGGAGATTGTTTCAGATGAGATGCCGTCTCCAATTGAGGTAGAACGCCCTGAAAATTCATATGCAATAACAAAGGAACAAACATCCAGTCTCGGAGATATTCTAAAGAAAATGGACTTGGAGTTGGAAAAGGCTGAACTTCCTTTAGCAAAAGAACAAAATAGCAGAGAGCATTTGAGCAAGTCAAGAATGGAATCTGAAACTGAAAATAAACAGAATAGCTTCTTTCAAGAAAGGATTGATGGGCTTGTTGAGAAGGTGTCTGACTATAAATCAAAAATAGCTGAAGTTGAGAATCATATAGATGAAATACAACAAGGTGCAAATGAAGAGACAGCGAGGCTACTAAGTCAAGTCGAAATGTTGCAGAAGGAAGTGAATGACAGGTCATTTATTTATAAGCAAGAAGAGGATTCTATCAGGGGTGTTATTATTAATGCAACTGGAAAGCTCAATGCTTCCACAGGACTCTATGTAGGTGATGGATTGGATGTTGGCTCGCATGTTGTGGCTTCTGTTGATGCTGCTTTACTAGCAATTAAAAGTCTGCATGAGAAGCTTGAAACTGCCTCTGTTAATTACAGCACCCTTGAAACTTCATTTGAGGACTTGAGTAGATCATTCTCAGACATGCAAGGAAGGTATAATTTGGCTGTTGAGATACTGAAAAAAGCACACAGTGGAATTAGCAATGTTGTTTGTGATTCATATCAGAGTGCGGAAGACACTCTGATAGATGTGACTGCTGATGAATCCCTAGAGAATCTAGGTGGAAACTTTGATTTGCTTATTGGACATTTGCAGAAGCTGAATGATGAACACCACCACCTCTTATCTAAAAATATTGAGCTAGAGGTAGGATTACTGAACAGAAACCATGATATCGAAGAGCTGAACATGAGATGTGATGCTTTGTCCAAGAAGTTGGAAAATGAATGTCGTGGCAAAGATGGGCTTGAATTGATTTTGATGAATAGAGGCAAAGCTTTCGAAGAATTGAGCAATAAGGTTTGTTTATTGGCCGAGAGACTGCGAGACCATGAATCAGGTAAGGAGTTAGATGCTGTCTCTATGTCTATGACCTCTGAGAACATGGAGACTGACTTCTGCATGTCTATGTTATCACGACTTGAGGCATTAATTGCTAGCCATCTTCAAAAGCATGAGGAGATTATTGAGCAGATGAATTCTTCAAAGATTTGCTTACAGGAAGGTAATATTGCTACTGAAGTTTCAGCTGAAAACTGGTCCTTACCCTTGAATATCTTGCTTAAGCAAGAGTTGGTACCTAAGGTGAGTGAATTAAAAGATAAAGTGCAGCTGTTAAGTGCCTCAAACCTTCAACAAGAAGCTGAAATTAAATTCTTAAAAGAGGGCTTGAGTAAAATGGAAGAGGCTATGGAAGCATCTCATTCTGAGTTGAACTCAAAAGTATCTGAACTTGAACAGTCTGAGCACAGGCTTTCCTCTGTAAGGGAGAAACTTAGCATAGCTGTTGCGAAAGGCAAAGGTCTGGTTCTGCAGCGAGATAATCTTAAACAATCTCTGATGGAGAAGTCCAGTGAGCTTGAACGATGCATGCAGGAATTGCAGACAAAAGAAACACTGCTTCACGAAGTGGAGGCAAAACTTAAGTCGTGTTCAGAAGTGGACCGCATTGAAGCTTTAGAATCTGAACTCTCATATATTCGGAACTCTGCAACTGCACTAAGGGATTCTTTTCTCCTTAAAGATTCCGTTCTTCAGAGGATTGAGGAAGTCTTGGAAGATTTGGAGTTGCCAGAGCATTTCCACTCAAAGGATATAGTAGAAAAAATTGAGTTGCTGTCCAGATTGGTTGCTGGTAACTCTTCTTTTCCCATGACTGATTGGGATCAGAAAAGTTCTGAGGGGCTCTCACATTCTGATGCAGGATATGTGGTTACAGAGGCATGGAAAGATGAGATTCAGCCAAATTTGACTCAAGAGTTAGATGATTTGAAAAGAAAATATGAAGAGCTTCAAAGCAAGTTCTATGGCTTGGCCGAGCACAATGATATGTTGGAACAATCACTGCTGGAGAGGAATAGCCTTGTACAGAAATGGGAAGAGATGCTGGACAGGATTGATATGCCTTCACAGTTGAGAACATTGGAACCAGAGGATAGGCTTGAAAGTTTGGGAAGAGCACTTTCTGAAATCCAGCAGGAAAGAGATGCTTTGCAGCTGAAGATTGAGAACCTCGAGGTTTCTACTGACATGCTCATCGTGGACTTAGAGGAGTCTCACAAAAAGATATCTGAACTCAGTGCTGAGGTTGTAACTGTTAAATCTGAAAAAGATTTCTTTTCTGAAAGCCTGGACAAGTTGAGGTTCCAGTACCTTGCACTCTCTGAGAAGGCTGTCCATGATGAAGTTGAGAGAGAGAATTTACAAAGAGAACTAGCTATGATCCAGCAAAAATTGGTTAAAGAAGTTGAGGTTAAGGGCCATCAAGATTTTAAAAATGAGTTAAGGAACCTGCATGACTTGGTTCTCAATACACTGCCAGATGGTGATAGGTTTGGGATGGATTCCGACAGAAGCGAAATTACATCTCTGGAAACATTATTGAGGAAGCTTGTTGATAATTATATAATCCTTTCAGAAAATTCCAAGCATCCAATTAGTAATAAGGAGGCTCATTTTGAGGAAAGCAATTCATCTCTTGAGAAACAGTCATCAAGAGATGTTCTGCATGACAAAGATCAGGAGTTATCAGGTCTGAGGTTGGAGCTTGATGAGGCCTCTAGGAGTCTGATTTCAGTGAAGGAGGAGCGAGATGAAACCATGGAGACGTGCCATTCTTTGAAATCAGAAATAGAGGAAACTACGAGCCAGATGAATTTGTTACGAGAGGAGAGGGACCACAGCATGAAGAAGTATCAGTCTTTAATGTTGGAATTAGAGGCCGTGGGTAAACATAGGGATTCTTTGCAAGAACAACTGGAGCAGTATCAGTCTGTAATGTTGGAATTTGAGGCAATGGGTAAACATAGGGATACCTTGCAACAACAACTAAGCCAGGAGGAGCAAAAAACAGCAGCTGCAAGAGAGAAGCTAAACGTTGCTGTTAGAAAAGGGAAGGCTCTGGTGCAACAGCGAGATGCCCTGAAACAGACCATTGCGGAGATGAATACTATGGTGGAACACTTAAAAATTGAGCATAATAAGCAAATAGAAGATTTAGAATTAGAAAAATCTTTCTTGGTGAATCAGTTGGCAGAAAGTAAACAGAATTTGGAGCAACATAGCCAGAAATTCAATGGATTGCTGTCAGCTGTTCTTTCCATTGACATTGGCAGAAACATTAGTGTTACTGATCCTATCCTTAAGATGGAAGAAATTGGGAAAGTCAGTCGTGACCTGCATTTTGCAGTAGTTTCTTCTGAAAATGAAGCAAAGAAATCTAAACAGGCAGCTGAACTTTTATTAGTTGAGTTGAATGAAGTACAGGATAGAGTCGACATCCTCCAGGAGGATCTGGAAAAGGCAGAAGCTGCACTTGCAGAAAGTTATAAGCAGAAACATGATGCCGAGGCTGCTAAGATGGATGCTGATACACGTCTTGAACACTTTATGTTGGTTCATTCTGATGAAAGAAAGAAGGCAATGGACACTTTGATGGAGTTGAAGTCTGGTATTGATCAACTTACAAAAGGCCGCATTGTGTTCTCTAATCTTTTTGCTGATGTCCTCAGAAAGGATATGGACACCTTCTCACATTTGAAGTCCTATTTGGAATCCATCTTGCAACAAGTAAATGGTGAAAATGTGACAGATCTACCTGTTCTTGAATCTAGCAACCTTTATATCAATCCAACAATTGAGGTAAGTTTATTGTATCTGCATTGTTCTATGATTCTGCTTTAAAATCAGCTTTTATTTGGATCCCCTCCTAGTTATATTATGTCAAATGTAACTTTCCTGACTAAATTATGGCTTCAAAGTATCTTTTGTATCTACTCTGGTTGTCCAAACTGACATTAGTTGCACTACGACTTTCCATTGTGGTTCATTCGTGAAGCGACATTGAAAGTATTCTCAAAAGACTGAAGAGCAGTAGAACTGAACTTTTAGACATCAGTGTTAAGCCTTTCTTTCAGATTATGTGTGCACGCTTGCGCGCCATGTGTGTAACCTTGTCCTCATTAAAATGTAGCCTTTCATGAGAAACTATACATACAGTTAAAATAAATAAATAATTATTATCATTAAATTTTTTTCATTAGTTTTAAATCTAATGTACCCTGATATTCTGTATTGATGGAACACACATGCACCCTTTGGTTGTTGTAAAAGAAAATGCAAGAGCTAGATTTTATATATTAGCATATAAATTATATCCCTCCTCGTTCATTACAACTTTGGAGATGCAGTACAGTGGTGGAATATTAGCATGGTTTGCAAACATTGGCTGTCATCTTCGTTCTTTGTGGACTGGGTGATCTTTTTGTTGGAGGCCTCCAGATGTTGAAGATCGAAACAACGGAAACCCCTTGGCACAGTTGCCGGCCTCGATCTATCAAGTTAGGCCTTTGGGTTGCCTTCTTGAAATTTGCACGCGACTGTTTCCTGTCATCAACATATTTCTTTCAATGGTGGTGGAAAAAAGTAAAATTTTGGAGAAAAGTGAAATACCTGAAGGAGTTATGCAGGGTGTTTTTTTTCCTGCCTGGGAGGGACAGCAATGAGCCTGCGTCCAGTCTATCTAGAGTCGAGAGAAATAATTATCTGATATTAGAGCCTTTCACAAATCCTGTTTGATGCACAATGTAAATACACTGTAAATAATAATAATAATAATAATGCTGCAGGAAACTCTGAATGTAGGCTGAATAAAAATTTGGGTCCTTAATTTCACGGAGGATTTTGGGTGGTGGTGATGCAGCGGTGGGGATTGGGTGGGTCTGTGAGTTGCAAACTGTAGGTTCTTGATGGCTCCTTTCTCAGTTGTATTTTCACTTGTTATGAAGCCCTACTAATTTCCTTGTACTTTATGGTTCTTTTCTTGCATTTCCATCAGCTAATTGAATGGTGTGCTTCTTAGGAGAATGCTCATGCTGATGGTGACGTCTGGCAACTTAAGTTTGATTCACATCTTGGTGACAGTTTGATAGCCGAGCATCTTGCTCATGCTTGCTCTAGCTTGCATGACTGCACAAGGGAATACGATGATCTGAAAGACAAAGTACATCAACACCTCTTTTCCGTTCATGAACAGGCAACCTGTCTGTCTGAAATCTTGGAGACTCTAAAAAGAAAGTTAGTCTCTCAGAAGGAGTATTCAGAATCACTCAAAAGAGAAGTTACAAGCCTTGAATTGGCAATCAAGGAGAAGGAGAATGAAGTCAGTTCAGTGTGTAGAAATGTCTCTCTCCTTTATCAAGCATGTAGGTGTTCCATTGAAGAGATTCAGGATAGAAAAGCTCAAACAGCTGGTAGAACCTTTACTCCTGAAGGACACAGTTCTGGAACATCCGGGGCTGTCACACTGCTACCTTACGTTGATGAGCAAGATGATGCTGGTGGACATATTGTTTACACAGATCACTCTATTAGAGCAATTGCTGACTCTTTGTTATCAGCCATTCAGAGCTCGACCAGTATTAATGAGAGGGAAGAAGATAACCATAGGAAATTGAAGGCTACCATATTGGATTTGCAGAGAGAACTTCAGGAAAAGGATGTCGAAATGCTGAGGACTACTGAAGAGCTAGCGTCTCAGATTAGAGATGCAGAGACTGTTGCAAAGAGGTCTTTGACGGATCTTGATTCTGCGAGGACACAGGTTTCTTTACTTGAGAAGAAGGTGTCTGAGATGGAGAATGATAAGAAGTTACTGGAATCAAGAATTAGTGAGCTAAAAGATAGTGAGGCTTCATCACAAGAGTTGCAAGGCAAATTGAAATCTTTAACTGATACACTAGCCGCCAAAAACCAAGGTAAGTTATTTCGAGCAGATGTTGATTAATTTTATCCCTCACTTCTAATGGGTAATAGTGTAACTAATAACATTGTACAATCTCGTGGGGCGTATTTAGTATATCCCAATGTTACCTACAAATTTTATCATGCAGAAATTGAAGGGCTTAAGAGTGGCCTCATGCAAGCACTTGATGAAGAAGAGTCAAAGATGGAAGCACTGGAAAACAGGAACATGGAACTGGAGGAGATAGTGCAAGAGAAGATTCTAGCATTGGAGAACGTTGAAGCCTTGAGGGAAAAGGCTTTGGCAAAGCTTTCAACTACAGTGAACAAGTTTGATGAGTTGCACAATTTGTCGGAGAATCTACTGGCAGAAATAGAAAGCCTTGAATCCCAATTAAAAGAAAGGGATGCAGAGATCTCATTCCTGCGTCAAGAAGTAACTAGATGCACCAACAATGATCTGGCCTCCCAAGAAACTAACAAGAAATACCAGTCTGAGATAAACAAGGTGCTAAAGAGAATGGAAATGATGGTTTCGCGTTTTGGGGAATCACATATACACACCAATGATCAGAACTGCAGTCAAATCCATGTATATACTGACATCCTAGATAAAAGAACAATGTCCATTATGAATGAATTAGAAGATTTGAGGGTAACAGCTCAAAAGAAAGATGTCTTGCTGCAAATTGAAAAAAGTAGAGTTGAAGAGCTGCTACTTAAAACTGGAGATCTTGAAACTGTAGACGGTAATGAGATCCAGAGAGAGCCATCTCAAAGACAGAGAGATTCCGTTCATTCATCCAACATGAACTCCCCAGTGCATGTAGAGACTGAACAAATGGTAAGCTGGCATACACTTGTACTAACCAGCTCCTGATATTCTCAAGGTTTATTTTGTTTGTTTGTGTTTAATTTCTTTGGTTAAGGAGTTAATTAAATGATGTCTGCTTAACTCTGCTGGTAAGGGTAATGATCTTTGGTTGCAAAATGGTGTCGACTAGGTTTTCCAAGTAGTGGGTGCAATGTTTAAACAAATTATTGGTAGTCCTCATTTGCACTGAAGTTATGGCATCATATCAAGTCTATGAGGAGTAATGTCTTACATGAAAGAACCATGATATTTGTCAACAGTTAGTCAGTTGTCTCGGTTTAAGAATATTACCGCCTTGTTTAGTTTTTTTCGGTAACTGTGTGATGAGCATTAATGTCATCTAAGAAAAAAACTGTCAATATTGCTGTAAATACATTTTTTGCTGGTAACTACTGTATGATCTGACTTTTGTCATTACTATTTGGTGTTATTGTAGGTACAGAGAAACAAAGCATCCTCTGCTCCAATTGTGACTCATATCCGCAGTGGACGAAAAGTAAACAATGACCAAATTGCTATAGCTATAGATTCGGAGAAGGATGACAATATCTTAGACGACGAGGATGATGACAAGTGTAAGCTTATTGTTATAACCTTCTTGTTGATATTATTAGATTTCATATTCATTTAAGTTTAATTACCATTAAATGTGGATTTCTTTTTCTCTTCTGCAGCACATGGATTCAAATCACTTACTATGTCTTGTCTTGTCCCAAGAGTTACTCGGCCTATATCAGATAGAGTTGATGGGATATGGTAGGCATAATTCCATAGTTCTACAACTGCTAAAAATGTATTTCATGAACCTGCTGTTTCTAACTGCTTATGGCTTGTGTGTTTATCAGGGTATCAGCTGAAAGACTGCTAATGAGGCAACCTAGTTTGCGACTTGGTGTTATTATATATTGGATTCTATTGCATGCATTACTTGCCAGTATTATTTGAGAAAACCAGTAAGTAATGAATGCCTTTATTGTTCTTTCCATCATTCATCAATGGGCAATGCATTATAATCTTAAACAATCCTGTCCATCATCCTTTGAAGAATTTGCAAATTTTTGTATGGTTAACGCGAAGCGAATGCGTTTAATTCTATGTTTGTCTTGGAATATTGCTTTTCAATTGATTTAGTTCTGATATCTCGCTGCTGAAACTTTCAAATCATATGTTTATGATTGTACTCTTTGGTGGAACAGATGATATTGTTTGTATTGCACAGGCTAAACATATCCAAATTCACCATTTTAATTGAAATTTGCATTTATGTTTTATTTATTTAAGTTTGACAGCTTCCTACAACATAAATCTCACGGTCAACCATAGGTGGATCCATGTAGAGCAAAGTGCGATCAAGTGACGCCATTTTGCTCCATCAAATATAATACCCCACCCCTATTCCCACTAAGAAACCAACCCAAATTAAATCTCATAAATAATTAGGTGACCCATAAGAATTATTAGGTGACCCCACTAAACTAATTGTTGACAAACTAAATTGACTAAAAACACCAGACTTCACTTAAACAGATCCCACGATCACAATTTCCCCCCTCACATGTGCTAGTTTTCCCTCTCTGCAAATCGCTACGCCATGTTCACGGGCTTTTTAAGTGTTTGAGATATTAATACTTAAGAATTGACTTGTCAAATACATTGTTGATGTGCATAGAGATGCAATATTTGCTTATTTGAAAGGCATAAGTGACGAGCTCAAATTCTATCAGAACCTCACACCAGAAGGGGTTTTTGAGCAGTAAGGGGGGCATGGAAATACCCAAATTGGCCCTTACTTATATCTCAACAGCTGATAACGCCTCCCCCACCCCCAAAAACAGCCCCCCCCCC
>JBAKGM010000233.1:30081757-30092903 GCA_037177215.1 Asparagus racemosus
AAAACCACACAGAGCATTCTGATAGGATTAGATCTTATAAGCAACCTTTCCAAGAAGATGGTGGAGACTACAAAACATAAGATCTATCCTTTGGTTGATTTTCTTTTGAAGATACATTGATTCCACATATCTGACTACAACAACTGTGAAAAGAGATTTTTTGTAATGAAGCTAATAAAGAGCAAGCTGTTGAATAAGTAAGTGATGATTGATATTTGATAGTGTTATTAATGATGCTATTATGTAATTTGTTCAAAATATGAAAACTTGTTGAGGCAGTTGTAAAATTTTTTAATTATTAATTATATAGTGACACCACTTTCTAGAAATCTGGATCTGCCACTGCTGTTATCAAAAATTAAAAACCAGCAGAGCCAACTTATGGTACTTTATCAAGAAAAAAAAAATTCTTTCTTTTCGTGGATTAAATTGATGAAAGATTCTATGCAGTTTCAAGACTATGTTTAATATTGGTAGAGTTATCATAGTCAATGGAGTATATATTTTATTAGGGTTGACAAATCTTAGCCAACTAGGTACCTGATCCGAACTAAAAATCATTGGACTTTTGTCGGCCTTAATCAGGTGAACAGACGAAACCATTCATTGATTGCTTTGGGTTATGGTATCACCATTTAGCCTGGTTGACCCTTTAATGGAAACCTAAAGGGCAACTTACATTTATTTAACTTCATGCAGATTAACTGGCATTTGATATGGTTATTACTTGTGGAACAATATTACGATTTATTTCCACATATAAACATGACTGTTTCTGTTTGATGGAAACGTGCTTCCTTTTTCTGGCTCTTCCGTAATATGTCTCAATAGTTGTTATACATTTTCCTATTGCAATCTTGTCACCTTCCTCATAATCTAGTTGACTCCTTCATTATCTACCAAATATATTGGATGTTTTTTGTTGCACGAGTTTAAAATCTAGGAGGCAGTCTACGTGTGATTAATGTGGTTGTTTCCAAGTTTCCTTTACTTATGTGGGTTAATTGTACTCACAGGAACTGCAGCTATTTGCTTCGCCAAGTTGGTTGGCAATGGAGTTCAATGATTACCAGTATATATAATGTGATTCTTGCTTCAAAAGAAATTCTAAGATACAATTGAGTTTTCTACCTATTGTTTTTACCATACAGGAGCTGACATACTTTCTCAGGGTAATTTTTTTCTCCATTGAGGTAAATCTCAGCACCTTTTGGTTACATTCAAATAAGAGCGCACGCACAGATCCTGAAGACGATTACCATCCGGCCAATCTAAAAAGAATGTGTGAAGAGTTTGCCTATACACCTTTGTACATTATTATTGTATTACTCTTAACCTACAGTTTGCAGAAATTGTAATATTTCCGTTTTTCTCCAATTCTCCAACACAAGAAATACAGATGTTTGGGTGAATTTTGGAGCAAAATTATACAAGTAGTTTTTGTTTTCTTTTGTCAGTAAAACAAAACGACAGTTGTAATTGGTTTTCTGACAGCAACTCTTGCATTATTTAACGTGGCCCGTCTTCACTTTTCACACTTGTTCCGTGACTATAGAAAATTTTGTTTGGACTTTAAGAAATGTCTGCAACACTGTTGGTCATTCTCATGCAATATTTTAGTTCCTAATGAGATTGTCTGGTAATGAACATTAATTAGCTAATAAACCATCATACTGAACTGTTTGATTCCTCAAAAGTTGTTTATTTAAGTATAATATGTCATGACTAGAAAAAAATAAGTGAGAAAGACAGAAAATGAAAAACAAAGGTATCATCAATAATTTGGTGTGGATTCAGATCCTGTCCACTTCTAAAAAAAATAGCAGAAAGACCACTATCTTATTAATAGCTGTTAATTTAATTAATAAATAATTATGAATTGTTATTAGATAAATCAATAGCTATTAATATGATAGTTTACATACTGTTTTTTTATTTGGGAAAGAGGATCCAAATTCATTTGGTGTCCACCACACCAGATAAACTAATATCTTAGCTGATATGGATAAATTTTAACTGTTGAAAACACAGCATAGAGTTAGACGCGCTTGAATTTTGAAGATAATTTCTCACGGCACAAAGAGCTCAAAAACAAATGTATAAATCTCATCATATCGGGAATGAGTTGTTAAGCTACACTCATAATATAATCATACATCAATTCCAACAAACATTGGAACCATTTCAATCTATCTATCCTTAATTCTCTCAACATGTATCTCTCTATACAAACAAACACTAACCCATAGTAACTATTACCTCCATCAAGTATAAAAAGCCTATCACAATCCACATTCTCAAAACTTACACTGCTCCAAAGCCAATCTCTCATCAGAAACAATTCTCTCAACCAAACTCTTCAACCTCTTCCCCCACTTCCCAGCCTCAACTTCATCAATGTTCCCCCAACTCGAACACGGATCATCTTCACCTCCTATCAAACCCGAACACCATTTCCCATGAGCAACACCATTTTGCCACCGTCTCAATACTCTCTCATCTAATTTCTTGAGTACTGCTTCATCCTCTGCAAAAGGTCTAGCAAAAGCTGCTCCGCTCTTCATCATGGGTTTATAATGTGTTCGGTTTAGGATTACTGGGTCGGGTTTTGGAGGATCGTCCCATAGAAAGAAGCGGAGGTCGTGGTTGACTGTGGTGTTGTGGAATTGAGGAGTGTTGCATATGACAGTTTGGAAGTAGGCTTCGGTGGAATAGGGGACGTTGGCGAAGTACATGAGGAGTTTTCGAGGGAGGTTGTCCCAGCTGATGATGCAGTGTTCGATGAAGGATCTTGTAAGGATCACCCATGGAGAGCCTGTGATTAGTTTACTACTCGTTAGCAAGCAAGATGTAATGAGGAAAACAAAGCAAATGATGAAATCTGGTTATCATGGATATTAAGTGAGGAATTAAAGAACAACAAAGCAAATGATGAAATCTGGTTATCATGGATATTAACTGAGGAATTTAAAGAACAACTAAGATAAAAGGACTGAAATATCGGGTTTGATATTGTATCAAGCACAGAAGGTTTGCAATGAGAAAAACAGAGAGTTTGAAATTTGATCGTCATGGACTTTGACTGATGGATTGGAGGCACGAGTAGGGGCAATTGGTTTTCTTCTCTAAAATCACCATTTAAAAGGATGAAATAATGGGTTTGCGTTGATTAAGCATAGAAGTTGATTAAGCATAGAAGGTGTTAACTCGATACTAATTTGAATACAGAGAAGCTCCAAATATTGCCGATATAGAACGCTTGTCATAGTTCCAAAGAATTCCGCAAAATTACATTAGAAAAGTATCCAATTATGAAGTTAAAGCATTTCTATAATATTATTTGAAGCATTGTTCTAGTTATAGCAAAAATGTGTATGTCTGTTTGATTTCCTCATAGATAGATTAAGGGAATGGAGCAATAATCTGCAGATGGAAACGGACCTGTGAATAGCTTGAAAGCATCTGGAGTATTTCGTGTTTGCGTAGCAAAGAACACCCTGGAATTTTTGTTCATATAAAGACTCGGATCTACAACGATTCTATCAAATCTCCCAGACCTGCATTAGCAGAACTAAGCTTAATGAGTGAAAATTAATAATATAATGAAATGGTTTCTTAATTAAACATAGTTATTCTCACTCTTTCCATCCAAGGTCACTGGTGTGATCAATAAAGTTAAGATCCCTAGGCACCGAAGTGAAAACATGTAGGAGATCTGCAAAGAACCAAAATTTTAACTTTGTAAGTAGTAGAAAAGAAGCAACGAGCGAATAATTCAGAGAATAATTCAGAGACGATTGTTTTAGATCAATTGAATTATTTCAAATCTTTCCAACTATACCACAAACCTTAATCTTTAAATGAATATCAGTCTGTTGTTCCTTTGCTAATTGCTGCCATTAGCGGGTTGTTTAATAACATTATTTGTGAAATACATGCCAATAGAATTAGTTAGGTCTGGAGCTTACTTCCAAAATCTTATATTATACATTAGACAGAACTTAAAATGTAATGTGCCTAGCATCAGGTTGGTATTCCATCTCTTGCCGATAATAAGAAGGGCTTTTCTGTTAGAATTTGCAAAAGACTAAGTTTTAGTTTGGCATTAGTTTTTAGTTTGTATCCAAATGGAAAGCTTTTGACAAGCTGGCACTCTGCTTTCCTAGTTCACCAGTTGCTATGTTGTACGTAAGGGATTCAAACAGAGTGGATACAAAGGGGATACTTGAATAGTTGCATACATATTTGTTTTTGTGACAGGAATAAAAAATCATATCCAGAACTTGTCCATCATGAAAATCATTTTCATATTCATGTAATACAGATATCTATGCAAATAAGTATCATCTGCTTCTGAAAAGGACGATTCTACAAAAATAATTGCTTATGGAAAGACTCGAGCAATAGAATACAATTGTAAATTTATCATAAATTAATTCTATAAAAAAATTCATCAGTGTGAGCTTCATTAACAAATTGAGAGATTTTGTCCATACATTAACAACTTGTGAAGTGTTCTGGTACTATCCTAGAAAAGAAAGTAGTCTTTTCTAAATAGAACCCTAACAGACTGCAGATATAGGAAGGTAGTATCCCAAATGCAATGATTATGATCAACGTTATAAGAAGATAAACAAAAGCAAGTTTAACCGTATTTAAAAAAAAAAAAAACTGAGAGCTAAAACATCAAAATGAGCAATGAAATATATACTCTCACTAGTTTTGACATGCAGGTGGATGGAAAGACTATTGCACATAAAGCAAAAATGAATATGTATTAGTTGATCCTTTGCAACTGATGACATGAGACTTTAGAAAGAACTGTTATGCATATGCATGTCGCTTACCTATAATAGAAGCACAAAGAGCTCAAGGTAGAAGTTAAGATATATGCATTACATCACTCTACTTCCCTCTTTACAAATAGATGGTTAGATATCCAAGTTGGATATTTTGCACAGGAAAGAGCCACATAGAGAGAAAAAAGATATTTT
The DNA here is from genome assembly GCA_037177215.1 of Asparagus racemosus. NCBI lineage: Eukaryota > Viridiplantae > Streptophyta > Magnoliopsida > Asparagales > Asparagaceae > Asparagus > Asparagus racemosus. The sequence goes on from JBAKGM010000233.1 coordinate 30,086,752, forward strand.
TCGTGTGTTTGGATGTTCATAGCGAAGGCGAACATGAAGTGGTAAATTGACATCCAATTACATTGTTTCAAACAGTTAGCATTACAAACACTAGAGACGGAGATAAATCATAATAGTGTAAGAAACCTACATGGCTGTGACAATTAATGTTTTAAGTTTTTTCCTTTAGAAGTTACTGCACTATATACACCTTGGGTAGAAAATGACATTCACCAAGTACAGGTAATTGCACTCTAACAATGTCTTGATTCAAATCTAAATCAAATTAAGTACAAAGAATTAATATTTCCTTCGGAAAAGAAAAACAAACGGTTTTATCCTCAATATCAATAAAAACTGAATAAGGGAGCACAATCACCCACAGTCAAAGTAAAATTCTTACCATCCTGAGTCACAAGTGGATAATCCGAAGCGCTCAACGTAATGAACCAATCCCAATTCTGATTAATCTTGAGCAATATAGCAGCTCCATGGAGCACAGAAGCCACAGCAGATGCAGCAGTTCTATCAACTGCATAAGTTCTGCCAACAACTCCAACATTTCCAAAAGCCTTAAAAACTCTCTCATATTGAACTGCCTTAGCTAAATCAATCCTCTCTGATTCTTTCGACCCTGCATCTAAATGCAGAAGATACCGATTTCTTGGGTGATAAACTGCTTTTAAAAGCCTCAATATCTTTTGGCTCTCGCCACCAGTTCCCGAAATCCAATATGCAAAGATTGGGGGCTTGCCTGGACCTTTAGATGGGGCTCTATGTAAAACTTCAAATTCTTGGCTAGTGCCTAAGATGTTTGAATCGAATATAGATCGAGAGAAAGCCCCTAAGAGCACTGCAATAGTGATGAAAACTGTGACGCCAATCAATGGAGAGAAACTCAATAGCCTCATTGAGTATCCAAATTTGATATTGATACAATAATTCAGCTCAGTTCTATTATATGATAACCCTCAGAAGGGCAAGATCAAAATTGGATCTTAGATAACTCCCAACTCTGGAACAAACCCAGACGTTGAATCAAAACATAAACCTCCCAGCATTACGGATCAAAGTCATAAACCAAATCAACAATTTCAACTAGAAGCAAAGTCAAATTGCAAAATATAAAAAAATAAATAAAAAATCAATGAGCTGAAAAAAGAAACAAAAAGGAAAGAGCTAAAGCACGCCCTCAATAGTAAGTAGAGAGATCTAGAAACACCAATCACAAAGAGGCAGCTAGCTGAAAGCACCTAACAGAAAAGCCCTTAAAGTCAAACCCAGGAAAAGTGAAGTTGTTTGAGAGCAAAGTTAGACTTTTATTCCTACAAGCAAGTAAATACCACAGAAGTTTGCCTACCCATTTGAGCGCAAGCCCCAAAGAACTCAAAAATGGATCTAAATCAGTAGTTAGAAGCTAAAAAAGGTGGGATTTTGAGGGTTGGAGATTGTTCAGAAGGTGAGATAGAGTTTGCCCATCAAGGAAAAACGAGGTAAAAAGATTGGATTTTGAGACGGGAGAGGTAAAAAGATTTGGGTTTTTGGGATGTGGGTATTTTTGGGAGATTGAGAGGAGAGATAGGACGAAAATAGTACGGGGTCAGGTGAGAAGCTCGAGGCTCCAGCAGTCTTTGTCCTTCTCCTTCGAGTTCACAGATCATGGGAAAAAACTGTTTTATAGAGAGAGAAAATCTGTTTTTTTTTTCCCTTCTTTTTTTGGACAAGAGAGAGAGAGAGAGAAATTAGTTTGTTGGCAAGGAGGGAAGAAATGTGTAATTTTTTGATTAGTGAACTTCGCTGTCGTTAGTTGGTTGTTGGAAGTGGGTATTGGGTTTACATTCTAGGATTCCAAATACGGATCCGAAGTCTACTGCTAAGGCCAGAGTTAAACAGATAGGACACCAGGACCCATTTTTGACAAATATTTACCAAAAGACAGATTAAAGGTCACTTTGGCAACTTGAGGATTAATTAAGAGCTAGCTTGAACCAGATTAGTTACTGATAAGGGTTGGAACAATCCCGACCTGGTTATTAGCCAAAAACTAGCGAAACAAAACCTAGCTTAACTTCTCCTTTGATTATTTGCCAAACTAGGATTAATTATGAAGCGACAATTTCAGTTCCTGATTATTTCAAAAGGTCGCCAAACATATTCTGAAGAGAAAGATTTCATCTACGCCATATATTTAGAATAAACATGATAATTGATAATCCATTAATAGATTATATTTATAATAGTTCTTGCGTCGTTTTCAGTATTCGAAAATCGAGAGTATTATTTTTATTTTCGAATGTGATATTTTCTGATCCGTCTAAAGAGGCGGGTTAGAAAACTCCTCACTTTCTTAACTTTTTTAAATCAATATAGACAAGGTATCTTAATCCTTATGTATTTTTTTCGGGTTTGATAAATTATAAATAGTTAGTTTAATTCATTCCACGTTTATTTTTCAGTTTGTTTGTAAGATTAAGGAGAGACTCGATCTCTTTAACTTCTCACTAATCAACTAGATAGTTATACTATTTATATTTGTTTCCCCCCTTTTACATATCGATATACGTGCGTGTCCTGTCTTTTTTGAAAAAAAATTTTACTTTTTCCTTTTTTTGGTGATAATACGTGTCCGTCCTCTCTAATAACTCACTTAGTTCAGGCATATTATTGTTATACATGTAATTATAGTCTTAATCATGCATGTGAGAGGCATATAAGCATATCATCTGTTACAGTCTACTAATTTGGAACATATTCTTTCAATTGTTGTCGTGGACATTTGATAAAAAACAAGTTCAAATTCGGATCAAATACGATATTGGTCTTATGTTATAAACTACAGTAAACATTATGAAGAAAATTTATGTCCAAACTGGTCCTTCAAGTATATATACAATTTAGTAAAAGGGTCCTTTTAATCTATGTGCAGTTGAATAATATTGCTATTACATATTTTGATACACATTTGGATATTCAAATATTTATTTGTACATATAGATATAACTAAATCTTAAAAACTTATAATTAGACAATTATGTTGGCTTATAATATGAGATTTTTTAGATATTAGTGGCTTAGATCTTTGAAAATTTTTATTAGTCCCTCAAGTCCTACGGGTTCTTGCACTATTTGCTTTTCAGTTAAAATTCAAAACATAATTAGGTTGACTCCTGACCTAACGCCGTTTTAGTTACAAAATTATCACTTAGTTAGAGGATTACATAGATGTTAGAGGAGATTATGACCGGGTTGTGTTGTTATTTATGATCGTAGGAGAAGATGATCTTAGTACCTATCAGTTTTCTAATTACCTATTAGATTTAAACATGTTAGAGAAAATAGTTGGAAACTTAACGACAGAGTAAAATGGGAACTTCCCTTCAAACTATTACATTTGAGAGAAAATTCCTCTCAAATATATCGAAGTTAACCAAAGGGACCAATTTGTAATATCCCATAGGATATTTAATGAACCAATAATCAATTTCAAAGATTTGAGGGACACACATGAGTCTATTGAAGATCTGAGAGACTAAGATCTAAAAACTCTATAACAATATATTCTATTACGTAAGTGTTAAATATTTGATCGATTATGATTTTGCTCAGGCAGTGGTGGGGATCACTGGGAAAGCATCGAGTAGGTGACCACATATCACATGAAACACTGTAAAGATCATAAATCCAAACTTCCCTGTGGAGATCTATTCCTCTTTTAGGCACAAGATTTCAAGTATACTCTTTATGATTTGAATTCAGCCGCCTGTAAATTCTAATGTCCTAATATATAATAGTAAGAAGGAAAGTATAGAAGGTTGGGATACCATATTTAAGTGGAAGCACTTTGATTTTGATAGTTACCCTTTTTAGCCAATCTGGGGAGAGAGACAAGAGAGAAGGGCTTCAATTCATTAAATTTAGGGTTAATTTCAGAAAACCCCTTCAAACTTTGAGGTATTGCAATGAACGCCCTGAACATTGGGGGTGTTTCACTAAAACCCATGAACTTTTGTCTTTCACTAATCCCTCTAAACTTTAGGGGTTATTGCACACGTTAAACTTCTTATTACACTACTAATTTTCACCTGTGAGATGCACGAGACATGATATTAAGATGTTATATTGATGAGGTTCAAAAAATTTATTGTGGATGTAAGAAAATAGAAAAAAATGCATCAAGAACCCAATCCTTACCAAAGATAAAATTGTAAAAAAGTACATTCGACCTATAAATTAAATTATGAAGAGGATTATGAAGTAGAAAGAAGGAATATGTTCACATTTGAAGCCTTTCTGCAAGAATTTTTTTTAATGAAATAGAAAATGAAATCTTTGAAGATAAAATAGTGTGATGTTTATGACGAATATGAGATGTAGAACATGATAAATGATTTGTTGAGAATTAGAGCAAGGAGTTGAAGTGTTCCTCAGAGATGGGATTAATAAAAGATTCATTTGGAAGGGAGGTGGTGAGAAAAATAGGAATTAATAATTAAGGGAAACTGAATATTCATGAGGTTTTTAAGTAGAGAAATTAAATAGGTAAAGGCTTTAGGATATGACGAGTGGCAAAAAAAAGGCAACTAGAGGTTGCTGTTTTATTAGTATAGTATTGATTCCACCTAGAAATTTGTAATGTGTTTAGACTTTTTTGCTTATTAGCTCTAATCTATTTTCATGATCGAGGGAAGTGGGTTGAGGCTTTTGGCCTCCTAAACTTTCTAGTTCTAAACAGTTAAATTTGTGGAAATAATTGAGGAGATTTTAGAAAAAGCCAATGGTCTACACCTTGAGCATTTTGAGACATAACACAATTTTGCTACCAAAAGGTGGAACTATGTAACTCTTAATACTCTAATTAATAATACCCCAGTTTCTCGAACTAAAATGTCAGCATGCTGATATTTTCCTGAATTCAAGAACAGAACAACGACAAAATCGGTACATTTCCTCGTCAACGGAGAACTCTCGGAGTTTATTATGGCTGTAGGAAGCTCAAAGTCGGAGCCTATATTTGCGCACATCAGCCATCTATCATCTGTAAACTTCACCGATATTTGAATAATTTTCATTTTCTAGATGATCTAGGTAAACACATCCAACAAAATTTAGAATTAATAAAAACCCCTTTAAAGATGGATTTGCAGGCCATCTATTGATCACCAGTGAAGCTTCAGTGAGATTTGAATAATGAGTTTTTTTTTCTTCAGAGTATTGACATCAATCTAATGTTATAATAAATTTAATGTACTGACTATGATATTAAATAATTAATTAACATGAGAATCTTAGCATCATATGCTAGTATGTTTCTGATATTTTCTTATTACATGTTATCTTTTTATAGATACCGTGTTCTTTGAGTTATTTCACGCCCTTACATTATCTTACAATTGACAAAAATATTAATTAATGAATTCAATAAGTTTGTGTGTAGTTAAGTTGTTTTTGTTTGTTTACAAAATAAAAACAAACCCAAATTCAACTATTTGAGTCATTTTAATAAGCATGTCATTTTTTCATGTTTCATTATTATCTTTTTTATGAAACCTTGGGGCTTATGCTTGAGAGAGAGAGAGAGAGAGAGAGAGAGAGAGAGAGATGTCATTTTAGTTACCGGTATAATTGCAAATGTTGAATAAAACGGAGTACATACACACCCATCCTCTATTTCTAAATATAGTAGAGATGTCATTTTAGTTACCGTTGTAATTGCAAATGTTTAATAAGAAGGAGTACATACACACCCATCCTCTATTTCTAAATATAGTAGATACCCAAAATTTTATGAGCATGCTTCGGTACTACTAAAATAAGAATTTTTAAAACATTTAAATCGGTAAATAACAGAAAATGGGCGGAATATAGAATGGGTGTTTTTGTCTTTCTACATTTCTATTTAATTTGTTTTTATTTCATTTTGATGATCGTCCCAAAACGGTTACTCCCCTTCCTATTTTTCCTCTGCCTCACCGTGAACACCAAATCTCCTTTTGTAATCTCTGCGTTATTACGGACGGCACATATGATTGAAATATAACTTTTTTTTAAATAAAATAAACCCGTAAAGGGAAGAGAGCATGTTGTACATGATTATACTTTTGAAATACCTCTAGTGAAAGCAACATAGATAGGACACAGAATTTTTATCTATATGATTTTACGAATATATATAT
>JBAKGM010000233.1:30152264-30172672 GCA_037177215.1 Asparagus racemosus
AGTAAATAATATATTCTACATTATTGATTCTTAAATATGTACTTACGATATAATATTTACTTATGGTATATTGATTCCTAATATATCATGCACGAAAATTACAGAGGCCATTAAATAAAAAATAAATATTAAATGTCTAATATGTTGTTGGAATAGCAAAAATTATTATTCGATGCAAATTACAAAAGCGATAATAGCAAGATGGAATCCCAACCGATATCAAGATATTGTTTGAATAGTTCAGTTTATGAGAATTGTATAGGCCAAATTTTTAATCTAAATTAAAGAATTTCAATCAAGAGACAAATTAATCTAGATTTCATATAAGAAATCAAAAGTTTTATGCAAGTCAATCAAATATATCATATATAGGCTTGTTTATTCTGATTCGCTCGATGAGAAGAAGATAGATAACCAATATATTATATTAGTTAATATTTGTAGCCTAAAGTTGATAGGAACAAAGAACTTATTGGTGATTAATAAGAAAGAAGACAAACAAAGTTTAACAACGTCCAAAAGTATAAGTTTAACAACTGTCGAAAAAGCTTAACAAATAATGTATAAGCTTAACAACTGACCAAAAGCTTAACAACGAATGCATAAACTTAACAATTAACACATAAGCTTAACAACTGATAAAAAACTTAACAACAAACTCATAAATTTAACAACTGACAAAAAGAAAATCAGAGGGATTCTAGTTGAGAGAGAGAGGGAGAGTGTGCGTGTCTCTCACACCGCCCTTGAAAGTTTCACATGGGCCATTAATTAGGGGTAAAATGGGTGGAAAATAATACTTCGGTGGCACCGGATTTGAAGAGGAGAAGCATAAGAAAGTGGATTTATGGGGGCTTTGACTTGTTGACCCAATCTTAAGTGGGTAGCGAATTTGCTTTCTGAATTTGAAGGCTATAACTATAAGCGTTTTTCTTTCCCCTCCATTTTTTTAAAAAAACAAAAACTTGAATTCTACAACCATCTCTCCTCTTTCTACACCCTAAATTTAAACCTTCGAGTACGTCAGAAAGAAATTAATGACGTGGCATACTTGCAATTAACTAGACTTTAAGGAAGCGACCTAGAAGTCGACCCAATAACTTCCAAGTTGAAATTTGCACCGAGTATGATTTAAATTCATCGTAACTTTCATGCATCAAAGATATGTAAAAAGAAGTCCTACATTAATGAACAAATTACAAGAAATATCACTTACAAATTTCACCTGCTAGAACTAATCTTACAAGTTTATTTAGAGCATCTATTATCACGTTCAGGCCAGAGAGAAGATAGGAATCTCAAGGTCCCTACAAGAAACAAAAGGTTCTAAAGAATGGCACGAACAAGGAAATTTTATGAAATTTTCATACAAATTCTATTAATTAAATTCCAACGAGAGGATAAAAACAATGAGAAAATCAAGGATTTCCATGCGTTCGCCGTGATTTTGCTGTGTCATACTTTCAACCCGAGAAGAACATAGTATATGATTGTTACAGGCAGGGAAAGGAACATTCCAAAGATAACCCTGTACAAAAGAAACATAAAGAAAAATATAATCAACAAACTTAATATCAGAATATATAAATCGCAAACATTTCTATGGAATGGAAACAAATTTACATACGCGGTGCTAAGAATGCCAGCATGACAAGCATACTCCCCTGCAAACACAAAAGGAACAATCCCTTCAGGAAGAGATGCCTGCAATAAGTCAAGGGGTTAGGGCAAATTATCGGTTAATTCCTAGAGTTTAGGGCTCTAAATCTTCTTAAAGAAATAATACCTGCAAGATGGACACATGTAACAGATCCCCGCGAAGGCCAATGGCTACGGAGGTCACGGCGATCACAATGGGGCCCACCAAGAACTTGACGGCCATGGAGAACAATGCCATCTTCTTCCCACATGTTATGACCTTTGGTTGCAAAGCCATGAAGAGGCCTGTTTAATGATATAACATGTAAAACCGAATTTATTGTTTAAATAGGCATTGAATCTTCTGAAATGCTGTCTGTTCAAAAAAACTGTTGGAAAGTTACCTAAGCTGAACATAGCCAACCCCAAGCCTGTATTAGATAGTATAGTTACGGAGCCATTTATAATCTTAGGCAACCCAACATTCCACCTGAAATGAACGAAGAGAAAAATACGACGAATTATACCAAAGAAAAAAGGAGAAGAATTTTTCATTTTTTTAAATAACCACTTAAACTTCAAATTGGCGTGTGGTAGCAAATAGTTCAGAGAAGCGAAGGATGAAAAATGCTATGATCTTTGTGTTTCCTACAGGGTTAGAGTCTGAACGCAGGACATTGTTTTACTGTTTGTGCTTTGATACGATGTAATCGATGTTACGAAAGAATTTCGAGAAGGAACATAGAAAATAGACAGATTACTGCTTACTCTAGTACTGTATCGGTCACACTCTCTTTTTTGTTTTACTAGTGACCTCTAACAATTTTAATGGACTTACACCTAGACCTTGCTATTCTGCACTTTAGGACTCTATTTGGTTCCCCAGGAAAAATCTCGCCTACTCCACTGAAGTGAAATTTTTACATCTCGATGAAGTTTTCAAAGTCTTTCTCTAGGCTTCTTAAACTAGGGACAAAATCAGTTTGAGATAATAATAATAAAAACTAGAAATTCCATTACTAAATCCCATTGTGAGCTGCTAAGCTTCAGAAAATTACTTTTAGAATACTTGCCATTGTACTGAAGCTCACAACACTAGTCATTGAAGGCTTGCAAGTTTAAGATAACAAGTATGTCATGAAACTAAAACTAGTGTGATGTACCTAATGGTAGACTGCATATAACTCAGAATCCAAATAGGTCTAATCACAAAAATCTCAAAGCTAGAATGAAATTTCGCAAAACTTTTTTATACATAAATCATAGAGATTCTTAGGGTTAACAATGTGCACCTGAATGATATGAGGGACCATATAAGGCCAAGTATGCTCCCATAAGTGTTGGGGTTTCGGATAAGCTTCCTCCAGACCATGATAATAATAAGCTTAGTCACAACAGTAGCCGGTGGCATTGCGCTGCTGACATTTACTTGCTCTCCTTCCTCGTCTTCTCCAGCTTTATCTATAGCTATAAATGGAGATTCTGTTGTAGGAAGCCTTGAGTTTTTTCTTTTGAGTTCATCTTCTGCACACAACTCCACATCTCTTCCTGTCTTCCTCTTTGGATTAGCATGATTGCTGGAGATATCGGTACCTATGATATAAAACACCCTTGTTACTTTGCGATAAATGAAGACAATCTTTTTCAAAGAAAATCAATATTTAAATAGTGAAGTTACTGTTGGCTTGGAGACGCCCGTAAAAGTGATGGGCTAGGCTAATCTATTTTGGTCCAGAGAAACTCAATAAGATTTACCCTATTTGAGTCATAAATTCAAGCATATATATTCATTTGACCATTTTTCCAATATGGGGCTAAATCCTGTCTCATGCCTTTGTTAGATCAAATCCACCTATTGAACTCAATAGATGTGAGAGGCTCCTAATAGTTATTCAACATAAGATAGCTTGGAAACACAGATACTGAGATACATACACAGAGACAGATCTACCTCTTAAACCACCAGTCTTCTGATGAAAACCAGTTTTAGAAAGATCGTCGTCACTAGAATTGATATAAGCAGTTCTAACGCCATGTCTCAGATCTTCTTCAGGTACCGTCCTTGAACTGCTGCTCCAAACAAACATATGGAGACCATCATTAGCACCGGCTCTATTTATCGAATCCATATCTAACTCAGATAGAGTTGGATTTGGGATGGGATAAGAAAAGAGGGAGTCAAGGTTCGTAGTCCGTACTCCTTTGAGCTTTTCAAACCTAATCTCCTTATTCTCATTTAAGTTATAATCATATTCCGCCCTCAGGCCAGTAACCTTTCTAGATGACATCGGATAAAAACTGCCCTTCTTGAAGCTCAAAGCCCTCGGACTTGTTTCTCTAGATGAAAGTGAGTAGATTTCCATTTCCCCATTATCAAAATCCCTCAAAGCAATCGAATTCTGAGAAATAAGACCATGAGATGCCAAAGATCTTGATGATGAATATGATCTCTTAATCAAAACCCGCAGTTTACCATCCTTAATCGTTTCCACATCAGCTTGCAAGGGCTCCCTACTACTGAGCGAGACAACATCAGACTCAACTTCAACAGAGGCAATAGATTTAACAACATCAGGTGGGAATTGCTCAGATATTAGAGCCCTTGCCCCTCGATATTCAAAGAGAAATAGCAGTATAGTGTACCATATAACACTCTGTAGAACAACAATTTGTACCATGAGACTGGCTGAGAAATCACCATACATTGCAGTTAGAAGCGGGACCCCAATCACAAGGGTGTTTGGGAGAGTGGAGAGGGAGAAAAAGGTAATTAACCAATCAAGATTCCCAAACTTGGTGAAGTTCCATACTAAGAGGCCGACAAGGATAACCACCTTTTGGAGAGCGTCAGCAGCAATGAAGCGAAAGTTCATGGCATAAGGGTTATTAGTGGAGATATAATGGAAAGAGAGAAGAGGAATAGCAAAGACCGCAACAAAGCGATTGATTCCAGCACACTGATCGGGAGTGAAGATCTTCCACCATCGAACAGAGCCATAGGCTAGAATCATAGCAACATACAAGGGCACAAGAGCTGAGAGCACCTCATAGAAATCCCCTCCAGTTATCATAACGGCTATACTCAAAGAAAGGACTAAAGATATTCTTCTCTTTGGTTTTAGATTTTTGTAGGAAATTCTATGACATTTATGGGTAGAGAGGAGTAGGAACTCATAGAGTGAATGGCAGGGGAAATTTTTCAGACTAGCATCTTATAATTTGGTTGGAGCTTTTCTTAGTGAGAGAGCAAAAAATTAGTAGATATTTTGAGTACAAACTCCCTTGTTATGAGCAAGGCCACAGGGCGAACCAAGGAAGAAATGTTTGGGAAGAAGAAATGTGGAGAGATTTATAAGATCCGCTGAGTTATTACAGTTGGGGTTCAAAGCAAGAGAATCTTACTAGGATTCACTTAGTTTGAATTTATTGGATAAGATTTTTATGAGCATGTATATGAGTGCGGACAAGTGAAAAGGTGGTTTAGTGTTTTTTGTTTCATTCTTCCCTTTTTTGAGCATGCGCCGTGCATGGATTTGGTCCAAGTTCAATTACATATGGATGTTTCTAGTTATTACAGTCAGAGTTCAGTGCAAGAGAATCTTACTAGGATTTGCTTGGTTATTACTTATTTGTAAGTTTGAACTCATTCCATAAGATTGTTATGACATGAGCATGAATGTGAATGAGAGTAAGGAAGTGTTTTCCCTTCTTTCTTTCCTTTTCATGCATGTGAATATGAGAATAAGTGTGCTGTGCATGGAATTGGTCCAATTTCAGCTACACATGGATGCTTCTAGTAAACTTGCCCAGATCTTCAAATCAAATTAAACCTTTCTTGCTGAAGGATTCATCTGATTGTGCTAAATTAACCACACAAAAAAAAAAGTAAAGGAAAAGAGCTCATATAGACGCACTCACATGCAACAAACGTACAGAAGAAAAGAAATCAGCTACCGACCAATACCTCGCTAAAGGAAAAATATCCGGCCACATATGAAAGAAAAATAATCTGGCCATATATGAAGAATAAAAAACATGCGAAGGATATTCATTATCTCATACTATGCATGGATACATACAGCTGTCATGTTTTTCCCCATCTTACCTAGACTAGAAGATAATGTTTCATATGTGTTAGATACGGTCATGCTTATATATGGTATATGCAGACACCACCTATTGCCATTACAGTTAAAAGCAATCCGTCCATCTAACTGTTATCGCACCTCAGCATAACTTGGATCCTCATGGCTATGCTATGGAATTTGTGAAGCAACACAATGGCCCCAGAACCTTTGTGAAGAATTTAGGATTATATGTTTCACTAATTGATTAAGCATTTTCAACATCAAACAGTTATGAAATAAGAGAGAGAAACATTGCAATATCAAAATGCAAACATAACCGTTTAACTAACAAAAAATGATATCCACAACGTTATATTTACATCTAGAATACTCCTAGACTAGTGATATACTCAGTAAGTAAAGAAAGGATTCACTTAAAATGGTTGTTAAAACCTCAAAGTCAATTTGATCAAGGGTTTGCCCATAATTGATAATGGGGAGTACACTTCGTAGAATGGAATAATTTAAATATTTAAGGGTGTTGAAGTAACACTTGGTATATATAGATAACTGCAAAGCATGTCAATCCTGCTTCTAAGTTCTAACTAATACAAACTTGAATTTATGCATTAGAAACTCAAGGTGTGAAAAAAAAATAATAAAAACTTGAATTTATATAAGTAACACTTGACATATCTCGCAATTTAGTATTTATTTTATGATTTAAGCACTGAATCAATAAGTAAAATCACTATGTAAAATCGACATTAATTAAATTTTCTACCCAAATAATCAAAATTTCACATCCCCAAATCAAAATGGAGAAGAAACAAACCTGATGCAAAATTTTCCGTCGGCTTCTAAGCTTCATCTTTCAAGCTCAACCAATGTATAGAACTGCAGCAAAATAAAGAAAAATAAGAAGAGAAATTAATAGAAGGGAACTGAGAATGCTGACGTCAACATCTACAGAACTTCCTCAGAACTCATTTTGGGTTCTAGCAAAAGAATGTGGGGAAAACACGCTTGTTTTGGCATCGAGAGATCGAGGTTTCCTGAAGCACGTGAGTTGCACGAGATGCACGCAGTGCTTCTGTGGGCTATAGACGGTGGGCCCAATAGACAGGCCAGAAAAATTCTGAGTTGTTTGCGCTAGAAAATTTAAGGCTAAATGACACTTAAACAGCCTAATGTTTCACTATCTTTACACTTACATATTCTAAATTATAAAAATTAGTATAAAAATATCTTAAGTTGTTAAAAAGTAGCACATTGCTATCTTCTGTTAAATAGATAATAACATATTTCTAATAATATTCTCATGTGCATAGTACACGTGGATTTTATTATTGTAGTGCTCATAGTTATTGCTTTAATTGCCATTTTACCTACCCCTTTAATTTATTACTAATATTTAATGGAGGGAATTTTCGTCAAAAACTAACAATGTTAGCATAATACTAACTGTGCACAACTTGGAGTATTTTAATACTACTTTTTACAACTTAGGGTGTTTAAGTGTAAATATAGTAAAACATTAGGGTATTTAAGTGCCATTTCGCCAAATTTTAAAGATAAAAATAGCAAGTAATTTTCTTAAGGAATTTTTTTTAGAAAAGATTTTTTTGAAACTTTATTAGCAAAATCGATCTTTTGTGGATTTAATTAGCAAAATCGACTAAAAATGATCGATTATACAAAACATAGTTTTTAAAATACACAGGACTAGTAGTCCCGTGTAATTAGTGTTGGCTAATCACATGCTATTAAACTTTAAAAAATACACGAGACTAGTGAAACTTCATTAGGGTGTAATTAGGCACCACTAAATATATGGGACTAGTAGTCTCGTGTATTTTAAAGCTTCAATTTGCAAAATTGACCTCTTCAAACTAAAAAGATATCGATTTTGCTAATTATATCGAAAATAGATCTATTTTGCTAATAAAATTTCACAAATAGTCTTTTTTTTTTAAATTCTCCTTTTCTTATTCGTTTTTTCACATCATGGATTAGCTTTTTCCTCCGGGAACTAATGAATGATAACCTTTCTTTTTGACGAAGCACTATATACCCTCCAATTGCGCAGTTATCAACTCTAAAATTGGCTTCCATGGACCTCAATCTGAACCAAGACGGTCAAACTAAGATCAAAGTCAAAAAGAAAGTTGAAAAGTAGAAGATCAGATTGTGACTATTACTAATCAGTCCAATCCGAACCCAATGAGAATTTTAGGGGAAAATAATTGCTGAACGCTCATGTTCTTCTTCAAAGTATCAATATATCTATTTTACCTCTTAAATTATATTTGTGATTTCAATTTGGTTATTTTTTTGTCCTACAGACAAATATTTAACAGATCAAATAATATAGCAGTGTTTTTTTTTTACATTTCTTCATGGATTTTTATCAGTGTGCCCTCTTTTCCCCAAACCAAAGAAGAATCTTTGAACTACTCTCCACTAAACCTTTTTACCCTTTAACCATTTTTAAATTTGAAAAAAAATTTAATTTAAGAAAATACAAAAAATTACGAAAAAAAATTTATGTTGCATCATTAGTCTGCTAAATATTTAACTGCAGGCTCACAAAATGGTCACATTGGACATATGTACATAGTTTGAGAGGGGAAATAGAGAAATTGATGTTTAGGAAGGAACTTGAAATTTCATCAATACTTGATGGGGAATTTGATCATTTTGTCCAAAATTTTAAGATCAATAATTGAGAATCCAAATTCAATAATTTACTAAAGCTGAATTCGGACTTCTCATTTGTAAATATTCAATATTTCTCTCTAAATCTGTTTATATCTATGAGAACCAAATAGAAGCTTTTATAGGTTTCTCTTACTCATAATGTCATTTTTGTTTGCGTTATTAATCATAATAACCAAGTAAATCATGTAAATGATCTTTAAAAGTTCTACTCCATAGAATAGATGTATTAGAATTAATATAAAACTATAATCCTCAATTCTTACCATAAATTTAGAATTGATGTAATGATTGGAGGGCTTAATTAAAGAAGATGTTTATAGATCTGAGTTTTAAATACTCATAAGGTAATAGGGTACTGGCATCATTTGTCATCAGGCTCAATTTTGAGTTTTAGGATATGAGCCCAACGAGATCTAACCTAAACCACATCAATTTTCAGCCCATGGTTTCCAATCTGAACGTGATATTATGTCTACATATTTCCAAAGTTTCGAATACCACATTGCGCTGTTCACAATGTTACAATGTTGGACACCTACCCGCAAGCCAAATATAGAGGGTCTAACGTATTAAAAGTCTACCACATATCCCCCCCTCATACCTCAAATCCTAACCTACAATCAAACAACCACTGATTCCCTAGGGTAATGATAATTGATAAGACGCCTAGTTATCTACAATCTAAATGCTATAGGAGTAGTGACGACATAACAGTAGCCACTTTGACCAAATCGCGCATTATGCTCTTAATTTAACAGCCAACATTTGTAAATGGAGGTAACCCAACTTGTTGTGCACAGAAATTTTTTAATCTATGAATAGCAAGTATAGCATATCCACTTTCAACTGGGTACAAATTTTGGACAAATCCAAATATACAGTTATCAAACTGCTAATGCTGGTGACAGCCCAACTCCTGTGCAAAAAACTGCAAGATTAAATTACCCTATTCTAATTTAAGTGGACAGAGACCTTTCCCCTCCTATTCCAAGTCATCATCTACTATTTAACCTTTTCTCAGCTTTTTTTTTTTTTTTTTTTTTTGTACATATCGGATTGTACATTGACCCATTTTTGTAGAATTAATGTCTACAATACCATTGGCGTTTAATAATATGGGATTGATACAACGGGACGATACCCCATCATGAAGCTATCCCATGTCTAGGTGCGTCATATTAAAATCATATTCAAGTATGACACAGGTCTCTCTTTCAGAGCTGTATGTGTCTGTATCCGTATCATCACAATAGGATCTCATACCCCACATATTGTCGGTTTTGATTGCAGGATCAAATTCAATTTGGTCTAAAATTTAATATGTCTAGTTTAATATATCTCTCTTCTGTCCGATCATACTCTTGCCTGGTACACGGACATTGAATGCTACACTCACACGATACTGATAACCGAGATCCAACACAAATAACAACTTAAATTTACAGCAAATTTTGTTGAGTGCAAACCCCCTCCGCTGTCAAACTCCACTTGCAGATTATTTAATGGATAGTTGTACTTCATTTTAAATCTAGACCTTGCGATACACAGTCATTCTATCCGTCATTGTACAAGCATCCGGCCTCCAGCTTGAACATTTGAACATTACAGAGTTGGGGACAAATATAAATATCCAAAAATAAAAATAAAAATAAAAATAAAAATTGCGGGTTCACTTTCAACATTCCCTATATAGGGAAAAACCCACCCATGCCCAGATATCATGCACAACTGTGCCGCCGCTATTAAATGAAAATTTTACAAAATAGATATATTTTAGTCAGCAGTGAGCAAGAGGATAAGATCACCACGACATGCACGCATGTGGTGGGCCCTCACTTCCCTATAAACTTAGCTTATCCTGAATGCAATAATTATCGCCCTTTTCCAAGATAAGAACCATTTTTTCCCCCACTTTATCATTAACATATATTATATTATCATCTAGCTAAATAGAAAAATCAACACTTTCTTGCGATTAGAGAACAGCTAAACATAGCGAAGATCAAAGAGGGAAAATGATCTCGGAGGCTTGAAACTAGCCTTATTGATCTTCTTCTTCTCGTTGTGGAGATCCACGTCCCTGACGTCGCCCTCGCCCTCGTCGTCGTCGTTCTCTTCATCCGCTTCTTCGAGCGCGTGCTCGGGAGACGAGAGAGGCGGCAGCACAGTCGTGATTAGCGAGCTGCAAGAGGCTCTTCTTTTATATGACATCCTGTTGGCGATCTGAATCCTTCGACGTTTGTTGTACGGGTTCTCGTGCTTCGCGAGATCTCCAGCGCTCCCGGCCGCGCATTCTGAAAGGTTCGAGAATGATCTCGATTTCCCGGCGAAATGGCTGGACAATCCTTTCCTGAAAACGGAATTAATATCAATTGAATAAAAAATAATTAATTAAACCGTAAGAACAACTCGAACGAATTCTAATAAAAGGGAAATAGAGAGCTCACTTGATAGGAAGCGAGTCCTCCAGCGAGCTCAATGAAACTAAAGAAGAGCTTCCGGTGCTGTCATCTTTGCTTGATTTGCTTTCGGCCTCCCGATCGTCGTCGTCGTCGTCCTCGTCGGAGGAAAGGGATCCGATCGAGGAGCTCTCCGGTGAGGCGCCCTCGGAGTCTGGCCCGGCGAAGGA
This sequence comes from Asparagus racemosus, assembly GCA_037177215.1. Taxonomy (NCBI): domain Eukaryota; kingdom Viridiplantae; phylum Streptophyta; class Magnoliopsida; order Asparagales; family Asparagaceae; genus Asparagus; species Asparagus racemosus. The sequence goes on from JBAKGM010000233.1 coordinate 30,163,320, forward strand.
GAAGGCGGGCGGCGGGGGATCGGTCAGCCCGGCGGCGGCGGGGGTCTCTGGGGTGGGGCCGGCGGCTGCCACGTGGAGGCTAGGGAAGACCAGGGAAGACATCCGAATCCTCTTCCGCCCGTTACAGCGCGTCGGTTCTTTGACATCCGGCGGCGGAACAGGATAAGGGTTGGGGGCCTAACTTAACGCAACAGGCATGAGATAAGATGAGGATTTTAGAGAGAGAGAGAGAAAGAGAACAGAGAAAGAGGAGAGAGATGGGGGGAATAAGAAGGGGGTAGAGAGAGAGAGAGAGAGAGAAGGGGTGGACACGTTCGCTGAGACTTCGAAAACGTGTCTCCGTTTGCGACAGCGACGCTAGAGAGACAATATAACGTTGCCACAAGTGAGAAGAGAGAGAAGAGAGACCTTATCCTGTTTCTCTCTCTCTCTCTCTCTCTCTCTCTCTCTCTCTGCTTGTATACGGTGAGATACGGTGTATCGTATCACAAGGTTAACTTTGGGGCGGTTGGTGAGGTTCACTAATCATGCGGTTGTTATTTGATGCAGCCCTTTTGCACAAGGAATGAAAAAGAATAGATAGAATATTCACGAAAAGGCTTTGTTATATTCACCTCAGTAGATAAGATCATATTTTGGCACGCTCTTATAAGCGGATTAGAGAGAAGTTTGACCCATTTTTAATTAATTATTGTTTTCAATTTTAATGGTAGGTGGAATCATCTTACCACATTTTCTTCTTTTTTTTAAATTTAATATTGACTGGCTTTTTACGATAAATTTTATGTCTATTATCGTGTCATGACTCAACGGAAAAGTCATATGCTATTTTCGAATATTAAGATCGATATTCTAAAATAAATTATGTGCGTTTTTGACATTTAGAAAGTGAATTGAAAATGTGTAAGTTATTATTATTATTTCTTTTTTGCAGATGATTTTAATATCCATATTAGCATGTAAATGAAATGCAATGTTTATTTCAAAAACAAAATTATTGTTGAAAGTATTGGAACTTGGATGCAAGCCTAGAGGGGGAGGGTGAATAGGATTGCTACAATTTTTCGACTAACTCAGAATAAGCAGCGGAAATACAATAAGTGAAAACTAAAAACAAACTAGTATAGGAACACAAGAGATTTTTGTAATGGTTCGGATCAAAATTTTATGTCCACTCTTCCATCTCGCGAAGGGCCTTCCACGCTATAACCAAAGTTCGTATGAATTATAACTCGATTCAGTAGGCTTCAAAGACCGCACAATAGAATCTACTCAAAATCAATCATCTAACCTAACTCTTCACAATGACCAGAAGAAACCTAGCATTAGCTAGCCAAACCCTCAATTGTCCTGGCTTAACTACGTCATCAAACTTACAAGTTTAATTACAGCTAACCAAAATAATTAGATAATAAAAAGAACAATCTTACAGTCCTTTATTAAACAGTTCTTTAAATCGATGAAGATGAAGATCTGTGAAGAAATGGTGTAGCAGTGTAAGCATAGGGCACTCATTCTCGCCGAATCAAACTCAGATGAAAAGCGCAACGAGAAGAAATTGAACAAAGCTCAGGGGATTTGATCAACTCTCTCTCAAACCTTAAAACAAAGATCACTCCTTTTTGTATATTTACCTCCTTGAACTTCTTTTTAATTATGATCTCTACCTCCTCTTAAATAGACTTTGATAGAACAAGAAATAGATACCCAAATCTGAGTGTAAATAGGAGTCCAAACGGGTCAACGAACAACTAAGATTAAATCCTAAAAACTGCCAAAATTCTTCATAACAATCGATGGTGAATCATGACCATCGATGGTCCCTTGGTGATCATCGATGGTACCACTGTAGTCATCAATGATGCTGATTCTAGTTTCTGGATTTCTTCGATTGTTTCATATAACCATCGATGGCTCCCTATGATCATCAGTGGTGCCAACTTATATTTCTATTTTTCTCCGATTGGTTCAAGTAACTATCGATAAGATGTTTGACCGTCGATGGCTGCCTACTGACCATTGATGGTTCGAAGGCTGAAATCAACGTTCGTTTTGATTTTTGCATTGTTTCGAACTGCATCTTGCTCGTACCTGCAGTTTATACTTGAAATGTCATCTCACAAAACATATCAGTAGCAAATGAGAATTTGTTATTAATCAAACAAGAGATATTTTTTCGAACAATGTTCTCACAATCGTTTTAACAGAAAAGTGCAATGTGAAGATGATGTGGTAAAATAATATTAATTAGTATATGTAATTACAATTGTTTAGTTAAAATTGATTACAATTGTGGTCACTTTCGTGTGACTTCACCAATTTGTTGGGAGAAGTCAAAATTTTATTAAATCTTATGTGCTAACTTTCTTGCATTTTACTTTCATAATCACTTACATGCAAACAAGCAATAAAAGTTTTAAAAACAAGTCACTTTCTCACTTTTAACTTTCAGTTGCTATAAACAAATACTTGGATGTCATGTTACATCTAACATTTACAGCAAGCGCATTTATCGGGCTGAATGTCATATTTTACATAAATAGTATCGTTCAAATACTCTTGTCTTGCAAATAAAGGGTAAAACATATACATTAGCTAATAATCATTTCATTTTCTTCAATAACATACGTTCTTCATCATGCAACTCAAAAAAATAAAAGGTCGTGCTATACACTCACCTCAAGATAAGCTCGTATTTTAGCACTGTTTAAGAGGATTAGGGAGCTAGGGACTTCTATAATCATTGTTTCCGATTTTATTGGTTCAGATTTATCATTATTAGTAGGGTAATAATGAGAATCATGTCACGCCATTTTTAATTTTTAAATTAAAATTTGTACGTTATCAGATATTTGACTTTATTGTTCTTTCAGGCCCGACAGTAAAAAAAAAATTTACATGTATTGTCCTATTATAACTCACCGAAAAGTTAAAATGTTGCCTTCGGATATTAACATTTGGTCATGTATTCTCGATAAAATAGCATTTGATATTTTATTATATCTAACAACTAAAATAAACATATTTATTCCATCATTATGTTTTGTACGAGTGATATTGTTAAAATTCTTGAGAGTGCAAGAGAATCGTGTCACGCCATTTTCATTCTTCAAATTAAATTTTGTATATAGTCAAATATTGACTTGCTTCTTCTATCAGAGCTAACGGTTAAACTTTATAAGTTTATTATAATTAAAAAAAGCATATGCTATCTTCAGATTTTAACATCTTGTCATACATTTTCAATAAAGCTACACGTGATATCTTGTTGCATTTAACAACTAAAATAAACATCTTTATTACGTCATCGATCAGTATGTTTCACCTAAATGGTATTGTTCAAGTTCTAAAGAACATGTGCTTATCATGTTTGTAGTCTTGCAAGTAAAAACGAAAATATGCATATCACCTAATAATAAATTTTAATTTTCTTCATCTTGCGAGCAAAAGAGTGAAAGGCTTTGGTTTATTCACCTCAAACTTAACCTTATAGTTTGGCACCCTTGAAAGGGATTAGAAAGTTGGAAGGGAGGGAGAGGAGAAAAATTTTCCATTTTTTCTTATTACAAGGTAGGATGTACGTGCATTGCACGTGGTCAAATATCATGATTGTTTCTTTTTTATTTATTTGTTTACAAGTGTTACGCCCGTGGTCACATTGGTGGGTCTAGTTTCTTTAGATATATATTTCTGAATTCTTTGTTCTTTAGGGGGTGTTAGTCAATGGGAATATTTCACTAGAATGAGGATAATTGTTTGAGTGAGATAATTTTTTGAAAGTGAAATATTTTAATGGGATAATATCGAATAATTGTGAGGTGTGATATCTTGGTAAAATGATATGTGATACTTTTCAATAATCAAGAAGTCAATAATTTCAGCATTTTATATATTCTTAAACAAACTACGAGTAATTAATAATTATTTAATATGGTTAATTAATCCTAAATAACTATTGGTTAGACTATAAGTATTGTTAATAACAATTATTATTATGATTTAAAATGTTTTATATTCCTTTTGAGTTATAATTATAATACAAGTTATATTTTAATAAAACATAGATATATGATTTTTTTTCACTTTAAAAATTATAATATTTGATAAAAAAATAAAGTAACATATAAAGAGAAGAGTAAGAAGAGAGGCGATCCAATCTAATTGCATGATATGATGATGATGGTAACTATTAGAGAAGAAAGAATGAAGAAAAAAATGATTATGAAAATAAATAAAAAAGAAATTTGAGAATTCTAGTTTTTCACCTCCAAGTTCTAGCTAAAAACTTGGGGTAATGTGAGAGATTAGAGCTCTCTCATTTGTATAGTAATATGAAAAAAGTGGGATAGTTTTTTTTGACAATTATCCCAATCTATTTTTGATAGAATTAGGCTTGACTAGCATCTTATAATTTTATCATACTTAAAGTTCTAATTAACTAACACTCTAAAATATTATCCCACAAATTATCCCAGTTCTAACTGTTAGTTCGAATCCAACCCCCCCCCCCCCCCCACCCCCAACACACACACACACGAAAGAGTTTTTTTTTATGTTGTTATGCCTCTAAATTCGAATGTACTGATTTTTTTTTCTTTATGATGTTGTTTCTCTTTTTTATGTTTGTTATACACTCTACCCTTCTCATGAATATGAGCATATAAATGGATTATAACAATGACTTATAATATAAAAATGAAAACGATATTATTCTTTAAATTCATCAATGGTATTCTGAGTATAACACGTGTGATGAAAAGAGAAATTTTGAATTTGAAATTCAAACTCAAATAACCTAAGTTGAAGCTTTTTTTAAAAAATAAAGAAACTACAAAATAAAGGCATGGATGTCTTTTACTTCAAAATTATATAGCTTAACCACTCATCCTTCCTTTATAATATCTTTTTTTAAAATTCTAAAGTTAAAAAATTAAAAAATATATATTCATGACACTAAATAATCACGTGAATAATCTTTTTAGAATTTAAAACTAAGTTAGGAAGAGACAAGTGCTAGATTTTGGAGATGTACGACTAATAGTAAAACCACAAATCTGTTTTTATATATCGAGGAGGGATGGGAAATACTTCATTTTCCCCTCACTTTCCTTTTATGTAGTTCACTTTGTTCTTTAAAAATTTTTCACCCACAGAGTGGCATATCCTAGTTTTCTTTATTAATGATGCATTTCCCTTGATTCGCATGTCCATTTACAATTTAAGTTTCATCTTAAGTTGATAGCCAAGAGATGCTGTCAAAATAGTAACCTTTATTTATTATTCAGTAAATATAAGACTCATAGTTTTTAAGGGCTCATTTGTAACTTTTAAATTTTCTAGGGGTTTGTTTGTAATTTTTTATTTTTAGGGTCAGTTGTAATTTTTTAGTTTTTCAAGACAATATTGTTGTATTTTCAAAATTTTCAGCGGATTGTATGTAGTTTTCGGATCTTTCAACGATTTTGCAACATGGGATGCTTGAATAGCAAATAGCCAAATTCTAAAATTTATTTCTATTTGGTAGAAAACTGCTAATAATGTTTATATTTAATTTTAAGATTTTTTAAGGACTTCGTCCATAAGTTTTAAAATTTTAGAAGGTGTTTATATTTTTTAGATCTTTAAGTCGGTTCTTTGTAAATTTTTAGATTTTTTAGGAGTGTTTTTGGTAGACTTTGAACTTTTTAGGGTTCCTTGCAATTTTTTGAATTAAGATCTGTTTACAATTTTGTATACTTTTCTAGTGTTGTCCCAAGCAATAAAAGGATATCACGAGCCATTTATGGTGCTTAGAAAAACGCCCTTAACTATTTTAATTCAAAGAAACTCCCTTAAAATTGGGTTGTTGTAGGAACCCCTTTTAACTTTAAAATTCTGATTTAAACCCCTCAAATATGGGATTTTTCACAAAACTCCCTTGATCTTACATTTTCTATGTAAATCCCATTGATATTGTTACTTTAAAATATGAACTGATCTAAATGCCTACTGTAGTAAAAATAAATCTCCTGACAAATTAAATTTAGATTATCTAATCTAATTAAATTTGACCTAATTTATAATTTATAAATAAAAACGTTATAGTGTTATATGGAAACTTTATCCCTTTTGGTTGGTGACATGGGCAAGGATGATATTATGGCAAAGTGGATGGATTAACTTTTTAATCTATAGATACAAAATTTGGAGCACTTAAATGAAAATTTATTAATTCTCTCAAATATGGGATTTCTCATTAAACACCCCCCCCCAGCGCTGCCCTTCCGATAGTACAATTTTCCCAGCAAATTCTATTAACATTGTTACCTCAAAATATGAGATGACCTAAATACCCGTTGCAGTAAAAATAAGTCTCTCGACAAATTAAATTTGGACTAGTTTCTAATTAATAAATATAAAAGTTATGAGTGTTAGATGGAAGACTTATCCCTTTTTATTGGGTGATTGTGGACCAACATGGGCGAGGATGATATTATAGCAAAGTGGATCAATTAACTTTAATTTATAAATAAAAATTTTAGAGGACTTAAATGAAATTTTTTATGACTAATTATTTATCTAATAGAATCTTTATTGGGAGAGGGGTGTATACATAAAGTTTGCAAACATAATCAGACATGTGTAAAGTAAGTCTATGTGATAGAATAGAAACTTGTTTGATGATAAGGGATTTTAAATAAAGACTATACTGTCAAACAAACTATGAATACATATTAATTATTCTAATTAAACATATTTATTATGATAGGATAAAAATGTAATAATTAAAAGAGTTAACCGTATTTCTGTCAAGGGAAAGTTTTTTTCCAAACTCCCACTTTTAAAGGGAGTAAGTATAAATATGATTATTTCTAATTTTATTGATTTTTACCAGAATTAATAGGATAATAATGAGATCATGTCACAACAATTTTATTTGACGACTTCGATACACCCAAATTTATTTTCTTGGTGTACCGATGGCAGCCTCCATAAATAATTTCTGTGAACTATGCTCTCTATATTTCTCGTTTACTCAAAAATATAACTATTTCGAGTTCCACAACCAATTCTGTAATTTATTTTATTTTCAAGGGCATTTGTGGAAGCAGTTTTCTCCTCCATCGTGTTCTTCATCCTCGAATATCCTCAGTTAACCTCCAACCACCATCATGCCGTCAATCTGCTATAAGTCTCTTTAATTTTAATTTTTCCACATTTCCTCTAATTCTTCCTCCTCCATCACAGTATGAATTCTATTCTTCCATCAATCCAACCCATCATCCATCTATTACTATTAGTATAATTTTAATTTATTCCATCAATTTCTCGATTTTATTTCATGATGGTGATGGGTAAAAAGAATTGTTGAAATGTTCTAATAAATCAATTATGATACGGAGATGAGATTTTTTTTGGGTCCTTTGGAAGGCTTAATTAACAATTTAAAAGATTTTTAAACTTAAGGAAAAGGATTTATAATCATAATAGTTTAGAGAAGAACTAGTTTTCACCCGTGCAATGCACAGGACATGATATTAAGTTGTTACGTTCATGAGGTTCCAATTAAAATTTTTTTGACGTAATAAAATAAAAAAATGCATTAAGAACCCAATCCTTACCAAAGATGAAACTGTTTTAAAAAATCCACCTAGAAATTAAATTATGAAGGGGATTAGCAAGTAGAAGAAGGAACATATTCACATTTGAAGCTTTTCTATAGGAAAAAAAATTAAGAAAATAGAAATAACATCTTCGAAGATAGAATAATGTGTTGTTTATGGAGAATATGAGATGCATAATATGATAAATGCTTTGTTGGTAATTAGAGCAAAGAGTTGAAAGGTTGTTTAGAGAGAGGATTGATAAAAGATTTATTTGGAAGGGAGGTGGTGAGAAAAGTAGGAATTACTAATTAAGAAAAACGAAATAATCATGAAGTGGAAAGCAATGGATCTAGAGAAGTGGGGAAGAAGGTAGCAGAGAAAAATATGATTTTGCCCTTTAAATTAAAGTTAAATAAAAACTAAATTTTGCACATTGTCTCAGACATTGACTTTTTTTAATCGCGCCTTTGACACACACAGGAATCAAACACAGGCCCCTCACAAGGAAGCGACACAGCTTTGCCATGTGACCTACTGGGTCGCCACTTGTCTCAGACATTGACTTATTGTTCCGTCAGAATTTGTAGTTAAATTTTAAATGTTTTATCAGATAATAACTTATTGTAAAGTTATATGCTATTTTCAGATATCAATGTCTCCTCATATATTCTCAATAAAAATAAATCTAATATATTGTTACATCCAATGTTTTAAAAAGCCTCCGCCTCGTCGGCCTAGGTGTACGTCTAGGCCTAAGTAATACTTTAGCTGCCTATCTAGCATCTAGCGTCTAGGCAGTATCTAGGCTGCCTATCTAGATTTTTGGAGTGCCTAGGAGAACATGGTACGCCTATATGGAACGCGCCCTTTAGGCATTAATTATGATTTTCTCCATTGAGGCATTCACGTCCTCCAACCTTCCTCCAAACTCCAACTATGAGCACCCCCTCTATCTCTCCCAACCTTTAGCAAAAATTCCTCCACCACCACTTAAGAAATCTGTCTAGTTGTCAGTCTAGCGCCTAAACTTTCTATAACATTGGCATTTACTATTAGTAATTGTAAATAAAAGTTTTTAAAAAAAAGGAAAAAGCCCAATCCCTGTCTAGGCTCTAGGCATCGGGTCCAACACCTAGCCCGCCTAGCACTTTCTGTAACATTGGTTACAACTAACAAGTAAAGTAATCACATGGCATTATGAGTGTCATATCTACATAAATGATACCATTCAGATTCTTTAAAGATACATTTTTTGTCTTGCAAGTAAAAATTTAAAAATAATGATAGTTTCACTACTCTCTCATTTCACTGCCTCTACACTAGAAGAGAGAGAAGTGTGTGATCCTTTAATTAGCCATTAATTTTATTAAAAAATAAAGAGAATGGACTCCACATTTTTCACTCTTATAGTGTAGACGTAGTGTAGAAATAATAGTGTAGTTATCACTACTCAAAATTAAAACATAACTGCAGCTAATTATAACTTTAACATAACATTACGCTAGGGTTTCATGTGTTGAGATCCCATCCTCTCTCTCTTAAAAAAACTTTAATATTTTTTTTACAAAAAATGACTATTATGTTTTCACCTATTGATTTAGCCGCAAATTTGAATTTTCCCCACTGTAGCTGTTTACTAACAAAAAAAAAATTCAAACTATATTTCTTCCATCCAAAAGTACCGGAATATTTATTCTATTTAGTCTAAAAAAAGTTTTTATTGGTCCTATTTTTCAACCATTTCAAATAAGAAATAAGTTATATATA
>JBAKGM010000233.1:30172772-30183092 GCA_037177215.1 Asparagus racemosus
CCCCCCCCCCCCCCCCCCCCCCCCCCCCCCCCCCCCCCCCCCCCCCCCCCCCCCCCCTCCTGTGTTGGCGGTTGAGTGAAAGCAATTTTTCCTAAAGCAAATAATTCTCTCTTTTGAGAACCTTTATCGGTATTGAGTCCTTTGTTTCTACTTTGCTGCAGGCATCAAATATTTTTATTAAGATCAGGACCAGATGACTCAAACCAAAATAGGTAGGTAATGCAAATAACATGTCTACGTATTTATATAAGTCTCTTTTCTGTATGTTGATAAAACATGACTCACATGAACCTTGCTCTCACCCTCAATCTTCGTGTAGTCTGGATCTTAAATGGTAATTTAAATTACAAATCCGAAATCGCATTTTCATCAGATTTGGATCTGTACAAATTTTTATCATGATTGAATTTAAAAATAGATATTTGAGTTTATTGGATTTGCTCGAATTGGTTCTATGTGATTTTTATTTTTGACCTAAACTTCATCAAAGTGCAAAGACATGCTGTTGTAATTCGTCAATCTTTATACACTTATTCAGTGGTCATTATCATACTTTAGATTGATAATGACACATCCTGTGATCCTATTTCCTATTACAAAAGTTTGATAAGTTTCTATTAAGACTGAAATTATGATTTTTTTCAAAATTTTATTTTAGGGTTAACCATGGAATTCTGATTTGAGGATTAACTATTATTGTCATTTGTCAACCGTTGGAGTCAGGCCAGGCTGGCCTGAGATTCTATCTGCAACCCAATTTTGGGCTTCAACCTATGACATATTCATAGTCATCAGCAGGCCCTGTAGTTTAATATTGGAAGTGGGCCAAGCCGCTCATGAGTTGAGTCAGTCCACTCCTAACAATTTAAAAAACCCTCAAATTCTGCAAATTTTAGCTTTGAATCTTAGTTTGGATGAATTTTTACGTAAAATACAAGTTTTGCTTTCATTTTTCATCCCAAATTTTTTGTGTCTGCTATGGTCATTCGAAAAGATGTTCGGGGGAAAAAAAGACCTAAGAACCTTTTCCGGAGTTAATCAATGGACTGTGCCAGTAGATTTATTAATGGTTTTGCATACATACATAACGGGCCAAAAATCAATAAGCCAATCAATCAACCATAATGCAATTAAATTAAACTATACTATTAGATATAGTAGTATTAAGATACCTGCTTTCCTTTATTTTAGTCCCACATTGATTAGGATTCTAGAACCTCTCCTCTTACTCTTGTATTTAAGCAGTTCAATACAATGAATAAAATGAGCCTCAAGTCTCTTTTCTCACAAAATCTCTATTCTTAACATGGTATTAAAGTCAGGTTCTTGATCCCAGAGAGACCTCTTTCTTCTTTCTCTACATCGAGCCGATGAGGGGGTTTTGCCGAAAACTCTGCGCTCCCCCTCGGCGGCTTCGCTTCCCCTCGGCGGCCTCAACACCCGATTCAATCTTGACGCACCGCCCCATCGCTCACAACCTCCGCTCATAGTAAAACCCTAACCGTAACCTCCCCCTGGCATCTGTGGGATACTGTAGCAATCATAGTCCTAACCTCACAGCAATGACACTGTTCTTCCGTGGTACTGTCCATCCACTTCATGGCATGCACGCAAGGTGTTCGACGAATTACCGTAGCGAGATTTATTGCTCATTGGCCAGCCTCTGGCCTAGCTTTCTCAAGCCAAGCACTTTCCACTCACCGATGCTTGCAAGATCTGGTCGCCTTGCCTCCTCTCGTGATCACAGGTCTGCCCTCTCGCGACTACCATGCGTGACCGTCGATCATTAATACAATATCATACCTCGCTGCTTACAAGATCCAGTCACCGCGCCTTCTCCCGCGACTGCAGATCCGCCCTCTCGCAACCACGGTGCATGACTGTCGATCACCACTATAATAACATGATCTCGCCGCCTGCAATTCTAGCAACCGATGTGCTCCAATTCAACCACCTCTCACCAAGCCATGCCAATAACCATCTATGCAAATTTGGCTCAGCTTATCCAAACTCTTAGTTCTCTACCGACCGTGAGTTTGACCTAGGGTGTTAGATATAGTAGTATTAGAGCATTTGCTTTTCTTTGCTTTAGTCTCACATCGATTAGGATTCTAGAACCTCTCATATTACTATTGTATTTAAACAGTTCAATGCAATGAATAAAATAAGTCTCAAGTCTCATTTCTCCCAAAAGCTCTATTCTTAACATATACAACCAATAAACCTCCCTCAAGTTTGGTGGTGTTGTAAATAACCCCCCTCAACTTTGACAACTTGATAAAAGCCCCCTCAACTATAGGGTGTCTCAACCAACAACCCACCCCCACATCTCGCTACACCTTTCTTAGAAAACCCCCTAATTTCGTTACTTTAAAGTATGAAATGATCTAAATATTCTTCTAAAAAAACTCATTCAGTTTAATTAAACCCTCTAACCAGTTAAGAAAAAGGATGTGAGCCATTTTCAGTGCCCCCTCCGCCCCAAATCTTTTCTGCCATCTTGCAAATTTAGGCTAATTTTTTACATATGACTAACGGGTATCTTGGTTGTTTTAAGGTGTGTGCTTGCTATGTGACACATTCGACTTAATGATGTTAATTAAGGGGGTTAAGTGAGAAAAAATAGGGGTGATTTCTCAAATTTACAAAGCTGAGGGGGATTATCTAGAGCCCCCAAACTTAAGAGGAGTTTACTCTCAAATTAAAATAGTTGAGCAGGTTTATTAAGACAACCCTCATAGTTGAGTAGATTTTTCTAAAATTAATCTAAGAAAAAGAAAGAAAGAAAGAAGTCTTTTCTTTCTTTTCTTTTATGTCATCATGTCAAAATTCCCATACTAATTCATTGGCAAATTGTTCACCATTATCTGGTTATAACTCTAATGTAAACAAACTATACTATTTCATTGTCGAATTGTTGACTATTATCTGGTTATAACTCTAATGTAAATTGACTAACGTAAGTGTCATACTCATTCAATCATCCATCATCTTCTAGTAGAGCAATACAAGCGACGGTCGTTGTTTAGCAATTGTTGTTGTATCACAGACACGTGTCCCCAAAGTTGCGCTAATACTAGACCTATACCGCTAACCCCTATACCTAACCCTACCCCCTAACTAGCACTAACCAATCACAACGAGAGTGTAGACATTCGCGAGTATGGTTAGACTTTCCCCTTCTAGTATGATCAAAATTTACGGGTGTATTATTTTATCAACTATTTTAACTCTAGAAAACCCCTTCAATTATGGAGTTTTCAACTATTTTAACTCTAGAAAACTCCCTTAATTATGGAGTTTATTGTAGATAACCTCTCTCAATTTTCAAAATATAATTTATCCTCCTTTAATTTTTCTCACTTAACCCCATAACTTAATATAATTAAAATCTAAAGGAACAAATAATTTAAAATGATCATACTATCCCTAAGATATTAATGTTTTTATCATAGTGTTCCCTTTTAACTTTTTTGGTTAAAAATAACTTTTATTTTATTTTTTTCCCCTCTTCTTCTTCCCCCATATAGCCATTGCTAGGTTCACTTGTGAATCTAATATTTTTTTCTTTCTTTTTTAAAACACTAAACTTCTTTTATTTTTTACTTATCCATGCCTGTAATATTTGAAGCAATTGAAACTTTTTAAAAAAAATTTGAAGATTCGTTTCCTCATCAAAATCCATCGAATTGAAGTCTAATATTTTGATTGGGTTGGATTTTTAAACTCACATGAATTTTTTTTCACCCAAGAGAATTTTAGTCAGTGCATATTTAAAATTAATGATATCAGAGGGTTATTTGAAAAAATTATAAAGATAAAGGGGATTTTGTGAGACACCTCATGGCTAAAGGGTTTTAGTCCTATTTTGAAAGTTGAGAAAAGTTATCTACAACACCCTCAAAATTCAGGGGGATTTTCTAAGTTCAACTACTTTACGAGGGTATTCTGAGATAAGCCCCATAATTAAGGGGTTTGTCTAAAATTAACCTTGATCAAAATTTAGATCCCGGCTATCATTAGTCAAGTTCAAATAGAGTTAGCATATTTACAAGCACTCTATGATATCAGAAAATAAGAAAACAGAGAAGGGAAAGGGAGAAACAAATAATAATAATAATAATAAAATGCTTCAACATCCATCTGCTTAATTTATTTTCTACTAAAAAAAATTAAAACTGCACCTACTCTATTTCTCTACATATTTTGTAAGAAAAGTGAGGCTCAAGAGAAAAGGTCGATGCTCCTGAAATTGGGCACAGATGCACGGATCGAATTGTAATTAGGTGATTGAAATTGGATGAAGACAAAAGATTAGGCAAGCTACGGATGAGAAATAAGCCAACTTTGTCAAATTTGGGGGCACCATTTCGTCTTAGCCCAGATTGATAGGCAAAACACAATTATAATTAGTAATTTTACTCTATATTAGTTACTATGATTGTATTTGTAGTCATTCATTTAGTTGAAATTATTTTTTTTTATTTGCAGTTGTAAAAGAAATATTTTGTAAACAATCGAGCAACCCTTTTTTTTTTTGTTTGTTTGTAACAAGTGACTCACAACTGCAGTAATAGTCAAACGAGTATCTACAATTGTCTTTTGTTTTATTTTATTTTTATTTGCAGTTGTAAAAGAAATGACAAATGTGAAATATGGGGGGATAATTTGAGCAATATCGTGGATTTGAAAGGTAATTTTAGGTTTAATAATACTGGTTCAGAAATTCCAAATGAATAATGACCATACATATTACAATGTTAGACAATTTTGTGATCGTTACACTTTCTAAACAATATAATTTAAATCATAAATATTAATACCACTTAAAACTCGTTTAATGCATTATAAGAGAAGGAACTGCAAAGATATATCAATTTTCGGTCAACATAAAATATCTCTAAGAAAATGCTAGTTAATGATTTTCTTTTTCCAAGCTACTAATGGAACACATGGGTCAAAAAGAAAAAAAAACGAGGGAAGAAAATAAAAGAAGATAATGATGTACCCATCTATCGTGCAGCAAATTGCAACACTTTCACACGTCTCACACTATTCATCGTTCATACGAAACCATATATTCAACCTTAAATAGTAATTATGCTTACAATCAAAGAAAACAACGCTTACAATCTGAACGCAAATCAAGTTTCAAAAAGAAAGGAACAAGGCATATACGACGTTTTTCCACCAGGGAAATGAAACATTCATCCAAGGAAATGAAAAATTCCTGGACTTTTTCATAATAAACACATCATCTAGTACTACATATATATGATTTTATTTTCATCATAGATCTTTTTCCATCATAGATACATCATCTAGTACTATTTATTTAATTAAGACATGTTCAAAATGTGTAGCTACTACTACTAGCTAGCCACCTCTCATGCATCTCTTTGCAAGAAACGAGATCAGTTCCTTCCATTTTCAAGATTCATTCATCGATATTAATTGCGCGTAGTTACACATGTTATGAGTTCATTAAAGCAAGTCATTTCTTTTAGCATGTGACTAATTTAAAGTCAGAATTCATTATACATACATAATATAAAAGCTAAGTCAAATATTGCCAAACGAATTAACTATCACTAGGTACCTTTAATATATCTTCATTGACTAAATCCTTTAATATATCTTCATTGACTAAACTTCAGTTCATTTAGTGAACTGAAAAGGATGAGAATAATAAAATAAATACAGAATAGAAGTTTATTAGCGGCAGAAGGCAATCTGCCTCAAAAATAATTATAGAAAATAAACTAAATAGCTTTTCTTCTAATTACTACATCTGTTAGTCTTATGATGATGAGGCACATCACCTAATCAATTTAATTATCTCTATGTTATTAATACGGTGATTATACTTTCTATAAACAGGAGCATTATTAAAGTAATTATTAACAAAAGTCATCGTTCGTCAATGTTGTGCTTGTTGTGGTAATAGTAAGGATTTTGCATCATGAGGCTGAGAAAGATTTGGATTTGGGTGGTTCATTTGTTTTATCTTATGTTACTAGGAACGCTAACAAAGTAGCTCATGTTTTAGCGGGATACATCCATTCTCTTGCAAAGGCAACTTTTTGGCTCGAGGAGATACCCAAAAAAACTTTCATTTATTGTTGAGCGAGGATGTAGATCTTCAGTTTTTATGGGTTTCTCTATCTTGTAGAGAGTCTTTCTTTAATGGGAAAAAAAAAAAGATTTTGCATCATGTTAATTGTACATTTGGACAGTGGAAGAAACGTGTGGGGTATGTGGTTTAATTAAATTCACACACTCTAGGAAGAACGATTCAGTGAATGCTAATTGATTAATAGACTGGATGCTCTACAATCATCAGTGACAACCAAAAAGTATTTGTTAAACAGATTCGGAAGAAAATTATTAGAGAAATATAAATTAAGATCATATCAAGTGAAGATGAGATAAAATATGGCTCAATTTATCGACTATTCATAGTCCTCAAATGCATAGGCAGATTCATGTACAGCAAAGTCGGGTCCCTTGACCGCACTTTGCTCAAGAAATACTGCAAATCCTCATTAGTTAAAACTCACCAATTAAAATTATCTTAGCATACTAAATAATATGTGACCTCACTACAAATCCCAGTGACGCAGATCTCTCCTCCTAGCCAATCCAACCCTATAGAATCTCAAAAACACCTCAATAAATCTGACCGACCTAATAATTTGAACAACCAATAAGTTAGTAAATACACTAAAATTCAAATGAGACCCACACTTATTGAAGTGGCTAATGAAAAATTGTAACAAATGTGATATTAAGAATGGGAACTTTTCTTGAATGAACTTCATTCATTTTGTAAAAAGCATGGGATTCTTATTCTAAATATGAAAGACAAATATGTTAAAGGAAGATGAATCAAAGCTTCAAAAGACACTAATCTACGTTGTTATCAAGTTGACCTATTTTACACCGTGATAGATATGCAACTTCAGGAGCTTAACAGTCGTTTTAGTGAGGTAAGCATTGAGTTGCTTCTTTGTGTTGCTTACTTAAGTCACAATAATTCATTTAACTATTTTTTTATGTGGAGAGGTTGCTTAAAATGGTCAAATTTTATTCATGTGAATTTTACAGTGTCGAGATCTTGGCACTTAAGAGTCAACTGGGGAATTACATTGTTGATGTGCATAGAGATGCAAGATTTGGCAATATGAAGTGGATATGTGATCTTTCAAAAAAGATGGTGGAGACTAAAAAGCATAGGATCTATTCCTTAATGTATTTGATTTTAAAGATGACATTGATCTCGCATGTGACTACGACAACTGTGGATGGAGCTTTTTCTGTAATAAAGTTGATGAGAAGCAAGTTGTGGAATAAAATGAGTGATGATTAGCTCAATGATTTCTTAGTGACATATATTGAGAAATATGTATTTAATAGCTTTACTAATGATGTGATTATGTACTTTTTTAAAATATGAGAAATCATCGAGGATAATATTTATAAATATTTTAATTATTAATTATATAGTGACACTATTTTTTAAAAATATTGGATCCGCCACTGCCCAAATGAATAATAATAAATTTTTAAAAGAAAAATGAATAATAATAATAATAATAATAATGTATCATTTCCAGATTCAAAACTAACTCGTTATGAACAACAGTTTCAATGATTCAATCTTTATAAATATTAGTTTCTTTACTATCAACAAATTTCGGGCTCTTATATTTTCTCAAGAAGGATTCTAGCCTAGAGTGCAATTGCACTCCATAATATTTGATAATTGCATTATAAAGTCTTCATAAATTTTAATATGCCCCTCTATTTTTTTAAAATTTACATCCCAATGGCCCAATATTTGTTTATATGCCAACAACTAGGAGCCTACCTTGAGCCCATTTGCATTAAATAGCCAATTCCATTTGAGTTTAACCCATAATTATATAACTAATGATTATATTTTTAATGGTAAATAGATACTTATCATTTGTGCGTCTATGAAAATTTTTCTGGATCCGCTGCTA
Source organism: Asparagus racemosus (assembly GCA_037177215.1). Taxonomy (NCBI): domain Eukaryota; kingdom Viridiplantae; phylum Streptophyta; class Magnoliopsida; order Asparagales; family Asparagaceae; genus Asparagus; species Asparagus racemosus. The sequence goes on from JBAKGM010000233.1 coordinate 30,180,779, forward strand.
GTTCAACCATCTAGTATCTCTCCTTTATATGAAATGAGAAATTGGTGGATCTCCTAAATACTCAATAAAATTAACATGTGTCATTTACATGTGTCATATTAAAAACATAGACATGTAGCCTTCTATCCTATCAAAAGAGGACGTCTAATCTTATATTCAGCTGATGAAGAATCCCAATCAAATTAAAACTATCTATAATTAAAAAATTCTAATAATCAAAATCCTTCTTTTCAATCATCTTTATCTAATAATCATTATCAAATTAAGACAATCTATAATTTGAAAATTTATATTAATCAAAACACCCCCCCTCCTTTTATACAAAAGTGTTTTTAAATATTAGAAAATTATTAACTGCCCCCTCAAAAATCCAAAAATTATATACAACTCCCTAAAAATTCAAAAAACACAAAAAACTCCCTTAGATCCAAAAATTAGAAACAACATCTGGTAAAGCTAAAATTTCAAATAGGCTCGTAAAAAATTAGAAATTATCAAACATTCCCTTAAGATTAAATAAATACAAATAAACTCTTGAAAACTAAAAATTACAAATAGCATCATAAAATTCAGAAAATTATAAACTGCCCCTTGAAAATCCATAAATTACAAATAATCCATAGAAAATCCAAAAATTACAAAAGTTATATAAAAATTCAAAATTTACAAATAGGCCCCCTGAAATTCTATAAGCAACCCCTTAAAAAGTTTACAACTAGCCTTTAAAAGTTTTGAAAATTATAAATCTCCCCTTGTAATTTTACAAACAGCCTTTTGGAAAAATTTACAACTACCCCGTTTAAATTGCGAAAATAACAAACATCTTGGTGAAAATTTTAGAATATTACAAACAACTCCCTAAATGTTTTACAAATGGCTCCTTGAAAGTTTCAAAAATTACAAATACCCACAAAAAAATCTAAAAATTACAAACAGTCTCATAAAAGTTGCAAACAACTGCAGATTTAAAAAGTATAAATAACCCCTTGAGAAATTTGAGAATTACAAATAGCACCATTAAATTTAGAAAATTATAAATACTCTCCTTTAAAATCCATATATTGCAAACAACCCTAGAAAATTCAAAAAATACAAAGAGTCCTCAAAAAAGTTTAAAATTACTAATAGACCCTAAATATTTAAAATCAGAGTCCTCAAATTTTTTCAACCAGCCCCTTAAAAGTTAAAAAAATTATGAATATAGCCTTGAAAATTTTACAAATAACTATTTGAAATTTTTACAATTAGCCCTACGAAAGTTGCTAAAGTATCGAACATTGTGCTCAAAAGTTTAAAATATTATAAACAAGTCCCTAAAAGTTTTACAAAAAATCATTGAAAGTTTTCTAAATTACAAACACCCCTGAAGAGTCTACAAAAAGCTTCCTGAAAGTTATGTAAATTATAAATAGGGCCATAAAAATTTTACAAAATAGACCCCGAAAACTTTATAAGCACCTCTTTCAAAGTTTTAAAAATTATAAATAATCCTCAAAACTTTACAAAAAAACCCTAAAAATTTTAAAAATACAAATATAACATATTATCTTTATAATATTATAATATATTATTGGTGTGGGGAATGCATGTGGTGGAAGGGTATAATGGTCATGAAAAGTCCTATGTCCTTTATACTAAGGGATGATGGAACTTCGTACTATCCAGTTCGGGATTAGAGGAAAGTTCTAATTTCATTCGCATCACAATCTCGGGCGAACCAAAGATGAGTATTGATTAAAATCTTGATACATTAAAATCCCGGTGGTTTTTTTAGTTTTTAAAAATTATAATTTACTATTTAGAATTGTAAAAGAGATTGATGGTTAAGCTATCTAATTTTAAATTTAAAACTTAATATTGTAATTTATCTAAGAAAAACTCTACCTTTTAAACTATCTACTTTAATTGATAAAAAAAAACTCTAGTTACCTTCTCATAGCATAGAAAAAAGAGGTACTCATTGTCTCGTTTCCTTTATGAGCATGTAAAGTATTAGTTAATAGATAATCTGTAAGTTATATTTTACAAAGAAATATATTCAAAGGAATATATTCAAAGAAATCAAAACAACCCGTGCAAGCACGGGCGTAATACTTGTGTAAGGTATATGAGCGTACACTGATCAAACAATAGGCAGAACACTAGAAAACTCCAAAACAAGACTTTAAATGCTTTCAAAGTGCTAGTTTCAGGGTCATCTTTTTCAGGTGAAAGCAAATTTAACTCGGCTCAACTGGTACTAGTATTATACGTATACACATATATGCATCATCATCATCATCATTATGAATTTATTTATTGTGATATATATATA
>JBAKGM010000233.1:30215988-30246946 GCA_037177215.1 Asparagus racemosus
TCATTGAAAAGTGTGGAAAACCCAAACATTCACTTTCACTACATGGAATTGCATTTCATCTTTGCATGGAAACGAACTAAACATCCCCTAAACGGGAAACGGACTTGCTGAGGATAGAGGTGATAACACAGGCGGCTGTCACCGACTGCCACGTGTCCCTTGCTGGGTACAGATGATGGTGACCGCGTGATTGTCCTCAATTTCTCCGCCTTTCCGCGCTTCGAGACAACGGTCTGCTCCCCCGATTGATATTAGTTTCCGCGAGAAAACAAATATTTGCTTATGTTTACCGCATTAAAGATTTCTGCGAGGCTGCATATGATGCTGGTTTAATTCAACAAAAACTTCGCTGAACTTTGGGGGTTTGGCACATAATTAAGCCTGAACGTTTTCTTATCTCACATCAGTCCTTGGACGTTTGGGGATTCTCACGCAACTCCCCTCGAGGCTAATTAACAAATAACTACATTTTTTCTTGAGAGAAAAAGTCCAATTTAATTATTCGTCACATGAAAACTTACCCTCTTCAACCCCCTTCTAATTATGATTTTCTTCCTTAATAATTTTTTAGTTGTGTTTTGTCAATTACATTGAGGAGATAACAATGAAAAAAGTCAAAACTACTACCAGATTTTGTAAGACACCCCAAACTCTTTGAAGGCTTCATGAGATCAAAAGGTTTAGGAGGTCATGCGCAAAACTACTCAAAGTTCAGAGATTTTTGTAAAGTTAACCATACGGTCAATCATGGGTTATTTTGTTAAATAAGATGTCAACTAATATCAAGGATTCTCTATAACATCTCATATTTTAGATTGCGTAGAATATATGAATTGCGAACAGAGTTGGCTCCAATTTATCTTTTTGAAATTTTAAAAAAGAAATTTCCTAGTGTTAAGAAAAAAGTCAAGGGGTGATAAATTCTTTTGAAGATATAGATAAGTATACTTATCTTCAGTTTGCCCTTTTTAAAATTGAAATAAATATTCTCGGTGCTCTTAAAATAATTAAGGGATGATAATTCCACTGAAGATATAGATAAGGATACTTATCTGCAATTTATTTATTTATGTCAAATGGAAGAAAAAAAATTCTTCCTCTACCCTCCCTCCAAAGATTGAAGAAAAAAAGGTAAGGCTTACCACCCCAAATAGATGTGCACTTGAATTGATTATGGAGAAGACATAAGTATTACCCAATCATTTTGTTTAATGTATAGCTTGCGGGTACAAATACAAATATCCTAGTTCAGTGGTGAAGATGACTATGGATTCAAATATTAACTAATACCAATATGGTACCAATAAATAGATATGACTATAAAGGAAGAAAAACATTATAAAATACTGTATAAAGCTTGACAGCATATAATACTTGCTGCATTCAGAAATACATTGGCAATGAAACAAATCTTTTGTTGATGAACAGGCAAGACCCGTTTGATTCATTTGGTAAAAGAAAAGGAATAGAAAAATAGTTTCAAAGCTTTTCCATGTCTTTTCAACAACTTTTTTATAGGAACAAAAAAGATGATAAAATGTTATTTTATTTGGACTCTTCTGTTTTGTTCATAAGTGAAAAATGGGAAAGGAACATTTATAGAAATATGATGAGACAGTTTTTCATTATAAAAAATTATGAGGAGATGGAGAGAGAGAGAGAGAGAAGGGACGAGGCAATAAAAAATTAAGGCAAAAAAATGAATTTTTCATAAAATTCGCACAATTTCCTCCCAAATTAAGAGAATGTAGGTTTTTATAAAACTTTCTCACTTTCTCCACTTTGTAGAAACTTGTTTCATAAACTCAAATCGAACCAAACATAGAGATAGGAAATAGTTGGAAACACTTTTGGGCATTTCTGACGCATACTTTTTTTTATTCATGTTGTTTTCTTCAAAAAAATTGGTGAACCAAACAACTATAAATTTCAAATATTTTCTCTAAAGATCATTTCCATATATATCTTAATGTGGATATGAAATACGTATTGAATTCAAATATTTTCGCTAAAGATCATCTCCGTATATATCTTAATGTCGATATGAAATACATATGTAATTATCCAGATAGGTTTACTCATTTAAGTGGCATCTGTGTTATCCAAAGAAACTAAAACTGAGTAGATTTCTTCTCAATTAATGACTAATCTAGAACTATGAACTGACTTCAATGAATTGCCTTCAAAACCTCAATCTGAAGTTTCAAACAGAGGACAAAATTTCAAAATAGACCCTTTTAGGAATTTATTTGTAAAAATTGACCCATTTGCAATTTATTCACCATTTTCGACTTGGTGAAACCAGGTCGAAAATGGTGAATAAAATTTCACGGGATTTCAAATCCCGTGAAGTTTAGTGCCTAATCACCCAACCTAATCACATGTTAGCATGATTAATCGGGCACTAAACTTCACGGGATTTTAAATCTCATGAAGTTTTCAAACTTTAATTGCCATTTTCGACACAGTTTCAGCCAACTGGCTGAAACTAGATCAAATATGGCAATCAAATCTAAAATAGATTGTTTGATACAAATAAATTCTTGAAAGGGTCTATTTTGAAAATTTGTCTTTGAAGATAGAATTCAAATTTAATATTTAAAAATATACCACGACAACTTTAGTCCTGGCTATCGTATAAGTTATTTGTACGTTCAAGTCGTATAGAAATTGTTCCATCATTGAAACGTGGTAAGGTTACCCCCGTCTCCATTGCTCACCTTCTCTCTCTCACGCACTTACAAACCTTTTCTCTCTGTTTCTTTCTTTCTCTCTCTCTCCTTTTGAGTTGCACCCAACTCTCTCTCTCTCTCTCTCTCTCTCTCTCTCTCTCTCTCTCTCCCTCTCCCTCTCTCTCTCTCTCTCTCTCCATTGGGTTTGATTTTTTGTTTGGATTTGAAGGATGCTTTGCAGTAGGAAAGTGATGAACTTCCTGTTGAGAAAGGACGTTAGGAAATTCCTCAAGCGTAAAGACAGTGATGCCGGCGATAGAGGTCATCTCTCTTTCCAAAGCCCATCTATTTTTTTTATGATTATATGATTTTGGGGCTATCGAAAATTTTCACTTGGTCGAGATTGCATTGCTATGTATTGGGTGGGATTTTGGCTCATATTGCTGCAATTTTTTGGGCGGATTCTTCATTTTTAGTACAATTAATTTATGGGCTTGTTGTCAATTTTTTAGTTTGAATACAAGGATATCATATAGATGCAATTTTATTTTATAACTGCCCCATTGCATGTATACTAAAGTGCTATTGAGAGAGTTGGTTTGATTTTGCCCTGAAATTAGGGAGAGTCATTAACACTTTTGATGTTGGATTGGCTAGTTTGAGAATATATTGATAATAAGCAATGGAAGTTTAGTCAGTTCTTGTAGCATTTCTTTGATTAGATCAATGAGCAAATTTTATTGTAGTCTGATCTATTCCCCCCTAATTTTTTTATTCTTACATTAGAGCAATTGAAATTGGTATAGCTCCAATTGCGGACGTGTTGTAATCTGATTACCTAATGTGCCCCAATTTTTTACTTGGGACTTAGGAACAACTGGTTCTATTGACGAGATAAAAAAAATTCGTGACAAGATAAAAAAAAATTTCGACTAATTGGCGGAATGCGATAACTGTTTTTTTTTTTTTTTTTTTGGTTCCTATACCTAGCATTAAGACTTAGTCAAAAGAGTTTACAATGTAAATCTTGTATAGATTGGAGAGTATTGTTAAATTTCAGTGGAGACTTTAGTCACTTCTTGCAGCATTTCGTTGAATTAATAAATCAATGTATAGTTTTCCATGAAACGTTTCATGATGTTTATAGAGGAAGTGAAAGACTATTTATCTGAATTCTAATATAATTATATTATGAGTTTTCCTCTTTTTTTAAGGATTTAGGAACAATATATATAAAGATGTGACCTTTTTGGGTCAAACTATGTGATGCAATGTCTCTTTTCTTCCATCAATAGTTATTATTAAATCTTAGTCAGAGTATGGTTTGTAATGTCTATATTATATTAGCAAGCCTGTTTATTTGCTAAAAGTTAGAATTGGAGATTCAAATAGCTTGACTGATAGTTTTAGCTTCAGAACAAGGTGGAGATGTAAAGAGTACTTTTTACTGCTCACTAAAAAGTCCACCCATTTATTGCAGCACGCTGCAAATAGATGATTGTGCCATTTTCTAACAATCTGAAACTGAAAGGACCTGCACTTCTGGTTTTTTCAATTTAATATTTTAAGAGCTGAAATAGGAAAGCATCTTTCTCTGAATCTTGCTATGGTTGTTTGCTTTACTTCAAATGACAATGTGCTTCTTACTCATGTAAGGTTAACATTGGGATGAATCTTTTTCATTCTATTGCTCTCTTGTCAATGGATACTGATCTTCCCTTAATGGAATCAGGACGAGCATTAGAAGACCTGAGAGCTTCTCTCTTCAGTGAACTAAGAACATCAGATGGGGCCAAAAAACTACAGCAAAGACTTTGTGGCCCAACAGTTGCCCTCTCTTTCAATTTCTTAGTTTCCGTCGGCATTATATTGATGAACAAATTGGTAATTAACCATTTCTTATATACTACTGTTTTGATATTAGCTTGTTATAATGGAACATTATTTACCATCTTGATTCTTTTTATTTTAGGTGCTTGGAAAAGTGGGTTTCAATTATCCGATATTTCTAACTTTCATCCACTATAGCTTGAGTTGGTTCTTGATGGCGATTATGAATTTCTTCTCGTTTCTTCCGGCATCTCCTCTTTCCAAGACTACCTCATATTCTTCTCTTTTAGCTCTTGGGATTGTCATGTCTCTCTCTAATGGACTTGCAAACGTCAGTTTGAAGTATAATAGGTACTTCTAGACCCTTACTCTTCATAAATTTTCTTTTGTTTTTCTTAGTTCTCAAATCTTGAGCTGTTTATTTTCAGTGTGGGTTTCTATCAGATGGCTAAGATTGCTGTCACTCCAACAATTGTTCTAGCCGAATTTATGCTCTTTCAAAAGACGGTTTCTTTTCAGAAGGTAAATGCAACTCTTTTACTTGATGAATTAATTTATTGAATTTTCTTGTAGGCATTATTTCAGTAACTCATCAAGAGAGAGAAATTTGACTGAGCAGTTTCCTTCCTTTATAGTTCTTTATATTGGGTAAAATTTTTATTTAGTTCACTTATTTCGATCCTCCAGGTACTAGCATTGACCGTTGTTTCTATTGGAGTTGCGGTTGCAACAGTTACAGATCTCGAGTTCCATTTTTTTGGTGCATGTATAGCTTTGGCATGGATTATACCTAGTGCAGTCAATAAGATACTATGGTCCAATCTACAGCAGCAAGAGAATTGGACTGCTTTAGCGTATGTGATCATTTATAAATAAAGCCTCTTTGATATTAAATCTTTTTCGTATGCTATAATCTTGCGTATATTGCCTAATTTTTGAGACTCAAAACAGTTTAATGTGGAAGACAACACCAATTACTCTTCTCTTTTTGGTGGCTTTGATGCCTTGGCTTGACCCCCCAGGTGCTCTGTCCTTTGATTGGAACTTCCGTAATACATCAGCTATTTTTATGTCAGCTGTTCTTGGTTTCCTACTCCAGTGGTCTGGTGCTTTGGCTCTTGGGTAAGATTCGTATAATATGAATAATACTACATATTTCTTCTCATTTTCTAGTAGTGTTTATATTACAGAAATGTTGCATATATGTTGCCTTCATATATGCACCCAAATTGAAAATGGTGGACCTAATTTGCACCTTAATGATATTAGTCTTTCTCGGGTCTGTAATCATATACTTTTTTGGTCTTGGATCTAGGCGGGAGTTGTACATGAACTGAAGCTATCACTTTGAACCTAGCCAAACTTGTAATACATCTATGTATAGGTTAATTGCCGATAAACCCCTTGTACTATCACCAAATTAAACTTAGTACCTTTGTAGTTCTCTTGTTGCATATAGGCCCCAGACTGAAATGTTTTTGACCATTTTCAGGGGGGTCTATCTGCAGCAATAGATTTTCACTAAGGGGGTTTATCTGCAGCTATAGAACTCTTTTACGGGGTATATTTTCCACAATAGAACTACGGGGGTAAGTAGTTCAATTGGCAATATTACAGGTCTACCACAATTAACCCTATATTTATTTTTTGCTTGTGTTGTGAGTTTTTTTTTTTTTTTAAACAATGGCTTGAATGTTTGTAAATAGCCATTATGATATATTTTTGTAAAATTAGCATATGTAAATGATTATTTATAGAGCTCTTTATATGCTTACTCAACCATATTGCATTCAGTAAGACTCATATGAAGCTAATAAATTGTAGTTGCTGAAAATTTATGCATTAATGGTTCTAATGATTTGATTCTAAACTGACTTTAACATTTATATCAATCACAGGGCAACATCCGCAACCTCTCATGTAGTACTTGGTCAGTTCAAAACATGTGTCATTCTTATCGGTGGTTTCCTCCTTTTCAATTCAAATCCAGGGATGTCGAGTATCTGTGGAGCTATAACAGCACTTGGAGGTATGTCACTGTACACTTACCTTAACTTGCTAGGGTGCCAGCAGCAAGCAGTTAAATCATCTACTCGTCTACCATCATTTTCATTACCAAAATCTAAACTCAGTAAAGAAACTTCTGATGGCAACTCTGCTAGCGAATCCGTGTAAGAATATGGATTGGATTTGAGTTATACAAAGTGAGGGAGTTAGATTTTGGATGGTGAGTGTATGTTATAGAAACTAGTAACTAACCAATGTGATTTTTTTTCCGTAATTTTTTAAATGTTATTTAGGTATATCATCCAGGGTTGATATATCTGTATGTAATTATGAATTCTGTTTGATTATAAGAGTGCTCCTTTAGAAAGGCTCAATTGTAACTCATAGTACTGGATGTTTGGTGTAAAGCTTGGAAATGCATAATTGACTGCTTCAAGTTTTCTTTCCTCTGTTCTGTGCAAATTTTTTCCTCTTATATTTACTGATCGTAAAGCTTGTAAAAAGGGTATAAGTGGTGACTAAAATGTAACTTCTTATGATGGCTTAGAGATTGTATTAAGTTGGCACAAATAGTTGCACTGTTTAGTAATACCGTAATATATGTGGTAAATTTTACTATTGCAACTAGCCCCTGTTGGTTGAAGAATCCCGCTACTTAGTTATTTAGATCTTTTATTGTCGGAGGATTTGGAAATACAAATTGCCCTGATATTTGCTACAATGCTATTAGATACAGCTTGCTGTTGCTAGTTCAAATTTATTGTTATGTTCTTTTATAATTTTTTTCATAAATAACCTTGAGTTGTTTGACACAATGATCCTCAAAACTATTATGTGCACATTGTGCTACTATTCTTATGACAAATCAATGTTTTTCACATTCATTTGGTCACAGAGAGAATGAGAAAGGACTTCATCTAGTGTCTTTTAAATTTTCTTGACATTCCTTTGAGTACTCTTCACCTTTTCCTTTTCTCTTTAATTATTTTTAGTACTTTTTTGCATCTTTGTTTGTTTAATCTAAAACATGAGCCAGTCACAAATGAGCACGAATTATGATACACAACATAATTATACATGAAAGTGAAGTCTATACTTCTACTCTATTCCCGTGGTTATCATGATCATTCAACTTGTCATTTAAGTCTTCATCTGTTTACTTTAGTAAATTATTCCTTGCATTGATTTAATCTAAAACATCACACAATATCTTTCATTATGCCTATCTTAATCTCGGGATAACCTTAATCAAACAATCAGAATAATCACTTCAGATGTCTTTACAGTAGAAGGATGCAAGTGTGGACCATCATCAGATGGTTCCCTCAATTGCTTTATTTGCATTGTAATCATGAATGAAGTTATCTTTTCATGATAAATACTATACCTGTCTCCTAACCATTATTTATAGCCACCTTGAGCTTCAATTTCTTTTGTATCCTACATTTGCTTTGTTATAGGTTTTCATTGAATGCGATCCACATCAATTTTTTTTTTTTTTTTTCCTTCATTTTCTCCCAATTTCACGCTTTCTAACTTTTGCTTTTGTGGTTAGCTGCTATCATTCAATGCTATTCTCTTTAAGGGAGATTTCCTGTGCAAATTCTTATCAACACCAACAACTTCACATTTTGACTACAATCCAAACTCCATTGATCTTTTTCTTCCCCTTGTTATAAAGCACAGGTGAAAGTGAAACCCTATCACCGTTGCTTCAAGAGCACGCATCTAAAGTTTGTGGGTTTAAAACCATCAAAATAAAATAAAATAAATATTTTTTAAAAAAAAAAAAATAAGGGATGCCACTGTCAAGTTTCTTTTACCAGTTACTGCTATAGTTATTCTTTTGCTTCTTGGTGACCCCCTTTGAGTTATATCATATTCATAAAATTTCATTATACTTTATGAATTTAGTGTTGTTATTTATGAGTCTGGATTCTCTGGAAACTTTGGCATTATTTCTTGGGGTATTCTCCTTTTCCTACCTCCTTATGAGGCCCATTCTCAGGAAAAATTGGGTACTTGGAAACAAAAAGAACAGAGGAAGAAAATTCATAATCATTTAATGTGACTTATCAGGTTCAAATATTTTATAGCAACTGCTGAAGTGGCCCTCTCTCTTTATGTACTTGTGGCTGCTTAAAATCTCACAGTGGACCTTACTAAAGATGATGAGGTGTGATCATACAATTCAGCAAGTGAGAGGAGAATGTTAAACTTAAAATATTAATACCTTTTATGATATGTGATCATTGTGATGAAAGATATTGCGTTGGTCCTCTGTTAGGATACCAGCTGTATAGTTTGACAGGTGAGAACAAAATTTATATTTTATCTTAGAAATTAAGCTCTACCTCATACTATATATTTTTTCTAGAAGCAATCAAAAGGTTTCCTTTAAAAAAAAATTTAAAATAAGATCAAAAGGCAGTATGTTTACATACCGAGGATCTCAGCTTTTATAATTTTTAGCTTAGTGATTAGGGATGGGATCGATACCATTAAAAGCCAGAATAGCTCTTTAAGTAGCTTTTTAGTGAAGGATTAATTGAATGAGAAACAAATATTCCGTTGAAATGACTGGTGGTATAGAAATGTGCAGAATATCTAAACTCTTTTTATTTACCGATTGTGTGATCCAAAGCTGACTAATTGTTTTTAGCTACACTAGTATGCCACACGTGCGTTGCACATGGCGTACTCGGTTTATGAAGTTATTAGTAAATAATATATTCTACATTATTGATTCTTAAATATGTACTTACAATATAATATTTACTTATTATATATTGATTCTCAATGTATCATGCAAGAATGTTACAAAGGCCACTAAATAAAAAATTAACAGTAAATGTCTAGTATCTTGTTGAAATAGCAAAAATTGTTATTAGATGAAAAATTATAAAAGGTATAATAGCAGGATGGAATCACAACTGATATAAAGATATTGTTTGAATAGCTCAGTTCATGGGAATAATTGTACAGGTCAACTTTTAATCCAAATTAAAGAGACAAAACATAAATCAAGAGCTATGAATTGAACATGAGACATAGTCTTCAACTCCATATATAATAAATCTTTAAGTTTACAAATTATTTGACAAAAATTATTCAATGTATGCACGTGCACGTACATATACAAGCCATGAATTTGGCTTAGGTGGTGTGGTGTGTTGAAGAGAATAGATGACCGTAATGTATAGTGTAGAGAAGAAAAAACGTTATATAAAGGGAAAATGAAAGAGTGGTTAGTTAATTAGATCCATAACATATATATTTAATTAAATAAGTTACGGAATCTTTAAGAGCTTAAGAAACTAATTAAATCTTATTATTATGAAGATTTGTAATTAATTTAATAAAACTTAATTTAAGACTCAGAGACTTTGAGATAAGTTTAATATAAAAAATTATTAAAGTAAAGTTGGAATTGTCACATTTGAGCGGGGTAAAAAGGGCAATCAAAAGTTTTAATACCCCGATCCTCTTTTATATGTAGTATAGATAGATTATAGTATAGATATGTGCATATAAGCTTGGTTTTTTATTCCTTGTTGATTTTTTTAATAGTAGTATAGATATCTAGAGCTTTCTTTTGCTAAAAAATACCACAAAGTCTTACCAGATTTAACTTTTATAGCCTAACTTAAATTCTTTGTTAAAATTTCTTAAAGTTTGGAGTTCCAAAGTTAAATATTTTGATAAAGTTTGTAATACCAAAGTTAATAGTTTGATAAATTTCATGGTATTTAATTGGTATCAAAGTTACAAATGAGGTCAACTTCAGGATATTTCTCGGCAAAAAAGAACTTTTGGGGAACAGAGTTGCAAAAGAGTATAGTTTGGGGTATTTAACTGGAAATAATAATCCAAAATGGAAAATACAAAAGAGCTACACTTTTTGGTACGAGCACCGACTCTAGAGACATACGCTTGAGACAAGACACACACTCAATCACGACCATCAGATTCGAAGGCGGGTCCCACAGAGTGACGGACGTGACGGTCGCATGTGCACGTGTTGTGCTTTTATGTCCTGCTAATATGCCCGTGTGATTACTTGGGAAAAAGATTAGTGTTTTGCGTACTAATTATACAATAAAATTTCATGAACACGTCGTAGACAGTTCCCCGAATGATCCTCCAACACGCAAGCTAGGATCTCATTTAAAATCTTATGATATAAACTTAAAACCCTAGTGCGTAGCATATCAAATTATAACGCTCAACCATCATCAAAATTTTAAAGTTTTGCTAGAATGGTAGGAATTTAAAATTGTGTCAGAGCACTCTAAGTTTAAATCTCATATTGTTGCACAAGTCTAGATTTTAGCTCACAAAAAAGACACACAACCTGCAAAGACATATTAGAATATAAAATTATAACCCTCATGCGAAAATATATTAGAATATAAATTTATATCCCTCCACCCTCGTCAAAAACTTAATTAATGGTATGGACTTCAATAAGTAGAGAAATCGATGTGGATATTGAATTTTTTTTTTTTTTTGGTAAATGAAAAAATTTTATTCATTGACCATGCTTATAGAGAATGTTAATACATCAAAACACTCTGTAATATCGAGTGATCAAACAGGAAAATAAACCCTATACCTCATGAACTGACCGGGCTTGGAGGAACTACAGGGAAAACAACCATTCTCTGTAATCCTCCACCCGTGAACTGTTATATAGAACTGTAAGAGTATTGATTTTAATCTCCCTAACCAGCTGATTGAAATTTCTTGCCTTATTTGAGAAAATCCGAGCATTTCTTTCAGTCCAAATAGTGTATACTGTCGAAGCTAGAGCTATTCTTTTTGCTCTCTGTTTTAACCCATCACCTCTCAACCTCAAGCTGAACCATTCAATGAGATGAACCCATGATGTAGCCTTCCACCTAAACTGAAGCCAATCCATGATACTGATCCATATCTCCGCAGAAAACATACATTCAAAGAACAGATGATTGCGAGATTCAGGAGTTGAATTTGTACACAAAATGCATACATTAGCTTGAACAATCCCTCTTTCTAGAAGTTTATCTTGAGTTAAGAGTTTGTTTTGAACTGCCAACCAGAGTATGAAGGAATGCTTGGGGATGTTTAAATTTTCCCAGACTGTTTTGAACCAGGGTACTTTGCTGGAAACAGGGGATAGCTTTGAGTATAGGACAGAGATTTTCACTTTAGAGTTGCATAAGCTTGATTCAATCAGTAATTTCAAGTTTTCAATCCCTCCAACCTTATCTCTAATCTTGTTTCTGATTTTTATCAAATGATGAAGAGTTAGGAGCCTAATATAGTAATATGATGTAATTTAGGATCTGACATGAGGAAGGCCCTATTTATTGTAACATTATTCAGTAGAATTGATGCTGAATTTTGATGGGAACGCAGGTGCCACTGTGTAAAAACTATGTTGATCCATTATCTTTGTCACGATGGATGTGCTTTTTAGAAGCCTTGCAATCAGCAGCCTTGACATATTTGGTGGAGCCAGACTTGAATGCTTGGAAACTAAATTCTACTTCAGAGTTTTTGTGTTGCTTATATGCAGTAAGTCCCTATAAACACATTGTCCTATTATAAGTTTTTGAGAAAGAGATTAATTATGCTAAAGTTGCAATTACGTTTTGTAGCTATCCATTCTTCTGAATTGTAAATTTGTGATATTTAGAATATGCACACATCTAACTCGTTTTCTCTCTTCTTCCTCTTCCTCTTCTTTTACCTCCCCCCTTCTGATTTCTTATCTTTACCATTATTCACCTGAATTATCTCCTATATATATACAGGGTGTTGTTGGATCCTCAGTAGGCGTTTACGTGGAATCATGGTGCGTATCAAGAAGAGGACCTGTTTTCACTGCCTCTTTCTATCCCCTCTACACTGTCATTGTCCATATCGTGGCCATCCCACTGTTCCATGAAAGTTTATATTTTGTAAGGTATGTTAAAATATATCTTGATCTGGTAAAATAAATTCCAAATCGTAATATTGGTGAAGAAGAAGAAAAACTTAGTTGTTAGAATACAAAAATATAAACTTCAACTCTCATCATAACTTTAGAGTTTCGATGTAATTTTAGAGGGATTAAATTTAAGATGTTGTCAAAACAACCTAGGTTCAAATCACAATGACCACGAATTTAAAGCAGATTTTTAAAAAAAATTGACACCGCTGCGTGACTCCATGTTTCAACCCATTAAAAGGGCGTTCAACTTGCAATGACATATTTGAGCATAAAAATATAAACTACAACTCTTACCATAACTTCGGAGTTTTTGTCTAGTGGTTAGAAAGACTAAATTTAAGATTAGTCATAAAAAAACATACTATATATAAAGTAGGAATCAAACATTCCCTACTAAAGAAGCATTAAATCATAGGGGCCACTTTCTCAGCTAAGAAAGTGCAGAAGAGTTACCAAGCAAATCAACTTTAGTACGAGATCTTTAGCTATGGTTTATCTAAAAAAATATTTTTAAAGAGGATTAAGCCCAATATAAATCATGTTAGTACTTATGAAAGGAACAAAATTTTCCTTTTTGTTACTTACTCTTTGAGATTGCTCACTAGAGGTACTTTGAAATTTCAGCCTTGTTGGTGCTATTGCTGTGGTTGTGGGCTTGTATGTTGTACTCTGGGGCAAAGCCAAGGATTTCGATGACAACACAAGGATGCCACTCACAGTTGATGAATCATCAAACAGCTCTGAGACAAATTTCAAGCAGCCCCTATTACATACAAAACTACAAAAAGATGAAGCAGTTATAGTTTAGTTTCATTGTATTTGGAGTAAATTTTAGGAGTGAGATGTTCTTCACTGTGGTAATTGAAGAGGATCCAATTATTCAAATATTTATCGTCTATTCTAATTTCAAGTAATGAGATAAGAGAGTATAGGATTTTAATTTTTATCATCAAATTAAACTATTATTATCTTAAAAACTATTATTGTGAAAATCATTACTGTGATATCCAAGTTCTTACCTAATACGCAAAGTGTAAATTTTTAGTCAGGTAATAGTGTGACAAAAATACTTATTTTGATATATCTTATCTAACACACACAATTTCATAATAAAATATTATGATTGAATAGCAATACTATACTTTTGAGCCGGATTGTGATCTAATAAATACTTTGTCTGACGTTTTCTTTTTGAATATAAGATGTGCTCTTCCATTCCACTCTGTCGAATAAAAAGAAAATTTTGATTCCTTCTTCACTATATTTTGTTATGGCATGTCTGAACTCGTGATCATTAATTATTATGAGCCACATGTATCATCAATTAATAAATTTTTCTCCTACTAAAACCATTATAATTGTAATTTCTTTATTTTATATGATCGTGCTACATACTTTGTTGACTTCCAAAGTCACATATAGCTAACCAAATAACAAAAAGGACAATTTTCACAAAATGCCTTTAAGTTTGGTTGATTTTGTGATAGCCCCCTAAACTTCAAAAATGTCACATAACCTCCCCTTCGGTTTGGGGTGTATCAAAAAGCATCTCCCCAACACCCCCCACCCCCCACTCCCCGCGCGCGAATGTTTTCAATTAACTTCTCCCCCTCCATAGTTTTAGTTAGAGGAATTTATAAAAAGACCAAAATATCTATTTCAAATTAACACTCTAATTATTAAGTAAGATCAATTAATTGGGATAGTTTAGGCTAAAATTGGACCAAATTCAAATTAACACTCTAATTATTAAATTAAATTACTTAATTAGGCTCATTTAGATCAAAATTGAACCAAATTCAAGGGGGACTTTGTGAAAATTACCTTTATATTTGGGGAAAATTGCTTCTCGCACCCAAAATGGAGAACCAAATTTGCCACACCCACAAGAATTGGTCAACAAACCAAAAAACCTCTCAATCAACTTTGTAATGCTTCTAACCCCTAAATTTAGTGCAACCTAAGCAAAACTTTTTAATTCCCCATTTTACCACTAATAAAGCCCATGTGGACTTCTCTCTCTCTCTCTCTCTCTCTCTCTCTCTCTCTCTCTATCTCTCTTTCTCTCTCTCTCTCTCTCTCTCAATGATATAATCTCCCAAATAGCTCAGGAAAGAGATATCCTAAACATGATAGAGGTTGGAGATATTATAAATAACGAATAGCTAAGATTAAATCTGAAAATCTACAATCTGTCGTCTTTACCATCAATGGTACCTCTTGACCATCAATAGTTAAGAAGCCCATCAATGATACACATGGCTCTGGACTTAAAACCATCAATGACAAACTTTGACCATCGATGGTCAAGATCTACCATTGACAGTAGAAGTGCTGAAATCAGCTTTTGAGCTTATTTTCGCATAGCTTCGCCTCATACACATATCATGCTTGTATTTACCTGTACTATAACATCTCAAATAAATATGAGCACTAAATGAGAGTTTGTTATTACTCAAATAAGAGTAGTCATTTTGTGCTAAATATATCTTATACTTAGAGATATAGGACTTAGGAGGAAGAACGATATTGTTTGGTGGGACACTCAATTTTCTATGAATTTCATAAAAGCGTGGATCTTTGATTATCTTTTAACAAACACACTCATGTTGTTTGGTTATAATTTTTGACACAAATGCACTTTAGCATATATAAAGAGAAAATTCGTTGATTAGCCAAGTCAAAAATACTCAAAATCACTTGATATAATGAAAATATCTATAAATAAAATATCAGGCTCTCTACCACTATTTCACAACATAAAACATGATAACTATGAAAGTAGGTGTGTGCAATTACTATGTGAAATATCTCATGTAAACAACATGACATGTAATCATCTTTTGATCATTTCTGTGCAGAAATACATACATATAGATTGAAAACCATACGTGAACCTGTGTGACATAATAAAGCCTATCTACTAAAGAATAATATTATTTGAATCAATCCTATAAAAGCACATGCATATCCATGTCTAAGTTTTTTAATGTTTTTTTATTTTTTTTAAAGAAACTAGAGAGAAAATAAAAGAAATTTTTGTTTTTGAAAATAAAAGAAATTTTTGTTTTGGTTTTGATGAAAAAGGAAAAAGAAAAAGAATAAAATAAAAACAAACCTAAGAAGAAAAAAAAATGAAACGTAAAAAAATATGTACATACAACAAGAAAATGCAACATGTTAGATATCAAAAGATAGGATGCCTAAATCTTATCTCAATCCAGTGAAACGGTCTTCAGGCAAAGGTTTTGTAAAAATATCTCCAAGTTGCTAATCAGTAGGGCCAACTCAATCTGAACATTCTCCTTAGCAATGTGATCCCTAATAAAGTGATACCGAACATCTGCATGTTTTGTCCGTGAATGGTATACTGGATTGTTACTCAAATCTATAGCACTCTTATTATCACATCTAAGAAGAAATTTCTAAATGGTAATTCCATAATCCTATACTGCCAATGACATCGAAAGGGCTTGTGTACAATAACTACTTAATGCAATATATTTGGCCTCTGTAGTTGACAGCGCTACACAATTATATTTCCTACTTGACCAAAACACAATAGAATATCCTAGAAGCTGTACTCTATCACTAGTGTTTTTCCTATCTGTATGACACCCAGCATAACCACTATCAGAATATTCAATAAAATCAAAAGAGTTACATGTTAGAAATCATAAATTGAATTTTTGTGTTCTGATAAGATATCGGAAAATTTGTTTTATAGCTTTCAAATGTGATTCTTAGAATTTGCTTAAAATCTTGCACACAAACACATGGAAAACATAATATCAGGATGAGAAACAATAAAATGTAAGAGACTAGTGATCATTCCTCTTTATTTCTTATTATCAATTGACACTCTCACTTCATCTTTTTTAAGGTTTCCAAAAGGGCTCATTGGGGTTGAAGCTGCCTTCAAATTGTCTATATCAAAGCATTTGAGAAGCTCTTTGACATACTTCTCCTGTGAGATAAACACTCCATCTTTCATTTGCTATACCTAAAATCATAGAAAATACTTCAACTCTGTCATCATGCTCATCTCAAACTCGTCCTTCACTAGCTTTTTAAACTTATGACAAAGATCCTTGTTAGTAGCTCCAAAAATGATATCATCACGATACACTTGTACAATAAGAATATCTTTAATAACAAATTAAACAAATAAGATATTTTCATTAAACTCCTTTTTAAAATTATGTTTAAATAAATAAAACTTAGACGGTCATACCAAGCTCGAGGTGCTTGTTTAATACCATACAAAGCTTTATCTAACTTATAAACATAATCTTGAAAAGCATGATCAATATAACCTGGAGTTTGTTCTACATAGCCTTCTTCCTTTAAGTAGCCATGTAGAAAGGTCCTTTTAACATCAATTTGATAGAACTTGAAACATTTATAATAAGAAATAGCAAGCTAAATTCTAATGGCTTAAAATCTAGCAACTAGAGCAAAAGTTTCGTCGAAATTGATCACTTCTATCTGATTGTAACCTTTACCAATAACTCTAGCCTTTTTTCTCACGATATGTCTTTTTTTCATTAAATTTATTTTTAAAGACCCATTTAGTTCTAACAGTTGGGTGATCTTTAGGTTTCAAAACTAAATTCCAAACTTTATTTCTTGTGAATTGACTAAGTTCTTCTTGCATAGGAATAACCCAATTTTCGTCATTTACCATAAGAGGGTCATATAACATGTTGTATTAACTGCCTCAGCCCAGAAGTGCTTTGAAATGTATACTCATTTAACTTGTTTCTAGCCATTTTCAATAAAAACAATATAACCTATTTTTAAATCAATGATCTTGCACATAATTGATTCGAAAATCATTGACATACCTTTTTCGTAAAGTTGACTAATAGAGATAAGATTGTGCTTTAATCCATTCATGAGTAATACTTTAAGAAGTTTAAAAGAATCATTACCTATATCACTAACTCCTACAAGTTTACATTTATCGTTGTTTTCAAAAGTCACATCTTCATATTTCTTTTTGTTGAGACTAAGAAACAATTCTTTCTTACCTGTCATGTATCATGAATACCCTGAATCTAGATACCATGTACTATCTTGCTCCTTAGCTCTCCATTGAACGTCCTTATCTGAATTTTTCTCATTTGAATCTTTTGAGATATAAACATTGGCCATAAGACATTGACTCCTTTCATTCGTGCTCAAGTCAGTTTCTGATTTTTCATCTCACTTGCGAAATCCCACGATGTTGCCTTGAAGCTCCTATTCTTCTCTTTGTAATCCCTTTTATCAAGAGGGCAATCATTTCTGAACTGGGTTTCGTAAACAATTAGAAACAGGTTCAGAATCTTAATTTTCATGCTTAATTTTTCTTACCTTAGAGAAGTTTTGGTTCGATTTGTTGTGCATAAACTTTTGCCCATCTTTTATCTTTCAGAATGATTTGAACCTTTTGACAACTAGCCCTATCTCACTCTCAACATCATCATCATCAGAGTCTGAGCTTGCCTCCTTTCTCAATTTTCCCTTCTTTGCATGTAGAGCCATTGATTTTTTTTCTTTAAGCTATCTTTAGAATCATCCTCTCTCTTTTAATCGCACTTCATGTGTGAGAAGATTTTCTACAAGATTCTCAAGAGTTAATTCAGAGAAATTTTGCTATTCTTTAGTAGCTGTTAGCTTTGGTTCTCAATTCCTAGAAAGAGGACGAAGAATTTTTCTCACATGCTCCTTGTTATCATATTCCTTTCCTAAAATTTTTAATTTGTTCATAGTGTCTCTAAATCAGGTGAACATATCCTCAATACTCTTCGGGGCATTCATCTTAAAATTTTCATACTTACTCACAAGCTTTGTAAGTTTCATCTCTTTTACATGTGAAGTTCCTTCGTGTGTAACCTCCAATATATTCTAGATTTCCTACTTATTAAAGCAATTAGACACATGGTTAAAGTTAAAGAATAATAAAAAAGTATTAATTGCTTTTACATTTAAAGAGTAATGCTTTTTGTCACCAGGGGTTCACTTATCTATAGGTGTAACTACAATGACCTTACTAACAATGTTAGTGGGTTCAGTACAGCCGGTGTCAGCTATGTTCCAAACTTCAAAATCAGTGACCAACAAAAAAACTCTCATGCATGCCTTATACTAGGTATAGTTTGACTCATCGAAAAGTGAGGGTCGGCTGACAGCGTGTTCCCCTAGGAAAGCTATTATGATGGTCAAACTAGACATCTCCACCCTAAATTGTGAATTCTAAAGATAGCTAAAGAAGCTTTGATACTAGTTGTTGGATCTGAGATGCAAGCCTACAGCGGCGTGAATAGGATTGCCACTATTTTTCCCAAAAATACAGAGTACACAGCTGAATATATAATATAAAAGCGATAAAGAAATAAAAAGCAAAATAATAATCACCAAAAGCAACCAATCAATAATATACAAGATTTTATAATGGTTCGGATAACAATTCTATGTCCATTCTTCCTTCTTGCGAAGGGGCTTCTTCACTATACAAAGAGTTCTCCTGAATCACAAACATAATTCAGTAGACTTACAAGATCGCCACCCAAAATCTACCCAAAACAGTCATCTAACCTAGCTCCCACAATGAGTAATACCTAGCCCTAGCTAGTCCCAGCTCTCAATTCAACCGGCTTGAGTATACTGTCAAAGAAGTTCAAAGCAAAACTAAACACAAACAATTAAGCTCAGAATAAAAAAACGACCTTACGGCCCTTTTGATAAAATAAACAGACCCTCAAAAGATATAAGCGAAGCTCGATAAAGAATGGCAAAGAAGATTAGTCTAAGGGAAACTCTCCTCGCTGAAACAATCTGAAGATGTTGAGCATGACGAGTGAGAGTTTGACAAGGCTCTTAGGAATCAAAATTATTAACTTGATCTCTCAAATATCAAACCCTAGAGCTCCTCTCTCTCTCTCTCTCTCTCTCTCTCTCTCTCTCTCTCTCTCTCTCAATGATATAATCTCCCCAGCAGGTTAGGAAAGAGATATTGTAAATATGAGAGAGGTCGGAGATATTGTAAATAACGAACGACTAAGATCAAATCTAAAAATAAGCAATCAGCCGTCTTTACCGTCGATGATGCCTCTCGACCATTGATGGTTGAGAAGCCCATTGATGATATGAATATCTCTGGACTTAAAATCATCGCTGACTCACTTTGACCATCGATGACCACTTCTCACCATCAATGTTCAAGACCTACTATCGATGGTAAAAGTGTTGAAATCTGCTTTTGAACTGATTTTCGTATCATTTTGCATTGTACATTTCTCATACATGTATTACCTGTATTATAATATATCAAACAAATATTAGTACCAATTGAGTGTTTGTTATTTCTCAAACAAGAGATAGTGTCCGAACTACGCCTAACAAAACCCCTGTAAGTTGGGTTTAGTAACAAGTTTGAGAAGTGAAGGGGAGAGACAATTTATCTAGATACGGTTGGTGAAGGGATTTTGAGGGGGGAGTAGAGTGGGGAGCGGCATGGGAAAGATAAAAAGTAAGCATAAATAGCTATTGTTCTCACCAACTTCGAGGGGCAATGAATAGTAACCGAGGATGGACAAACCCATGGTCTAAACAATATGACTTTTCTATCCTCAAATATTTTTCATAATTTCCAAATTACCACTCCTTGCCAAGATCTCTATCCCTGTTTTCTCTCACTTCTCACATGCAGTTCTTTGTACATCAAAAAAAATGATCACTACTTTTTGCTTCCCACAATTCATCTCTTGTCACCAACCATAAATTTCATGTTGGTGAATGTTATATTCCGTGTTGATTTGTGCTTCAAGTATCACCATATGTCCCCTTTATGGCATTCTTCATATTCTTTATTTATTAGATTACGGCTAAGACTTCAAAATAACAAAGTATTGATATCAGACAATAATTAGCTGAGTAACAAAAAAGGCGATTTTGAACTGAAACTACTGCACTCATAAGCCATCCAAGAGTTGAAAATTTTTCAATTTAGAACGTAAGAGTTATTTGGTTCTTTTCTTTAAAAAAAATTATCTTTAGTAATATATAAGGGTATTATTGAACTTTTAATAACTCACCCACTCATTTTCCATTCTATATTCCTCAATCAAACGAGAAAAAATAATTTACATTTCTTCACCCCCTCTTAGACCAAACAAGAAGCCCAAAAGGAACTCTCTTCTCTCCACCTTATTGCACTCTACTCTTCGTTACCTTCCCTCTTCAAACCTCCTACCAAACCAAGTCTTATAAGGTTAGAGGTATCAAACAATCCCTTGTAATTTTAAGATTTTTTTTTAAAAAGAAAATCTTCCTGAAAGCACGAACCCTACGTGAATTTACTCAACCATATGAAAATTGCGATTAACACTGTTTAGCGAGTTTCTTTATAAAATATTAAAGTTAAAGGGAGTTTCTGATAATACCTAAACTTAACTGGGGTTTTGTAATATTTTGAAAGGTTATCTGATAATCATTTAATGTTTAGGGATTTTTCTGATATTTAACCTTTTAAATTCATAGGTATTTTCTAACCCACTGTCGACAATTATTCAAGGCCTAAAGAAAGCCCTTACCCATACAGATTCTATATGGCAATTGCATTGCTGACTTAATTTGGCTGGGGTTGGTCATGAATGTTATTCAAATCTAACAAGACATTTGACGGAGCGAAAGAAGGCTGGACTTTATATTCAATGAACCTAGTCTTAGATCACTAAATAATTAGCCACAAAGTTCTCGAAAACATAGTTAAAGATCGAGAAAAAAAGTACTATGTAAGAAACACCAAAACCATATACCACAAACAAGAATAAATTGCACCAACGATTTATGTTTCAAGATTGTTTACGCAAAATGATAATAAGTAGTAAATTAGAATGATGAAAGTTCTGAAATACGAGTTTTATGAGCAGAGAAAGAACTCCGAAAATGATATAATTTCTTAATGGCTACATTGAGATTGAACTTTACATGCATTCAAAATCAAACTGCAAAGCACTAACAACAAAACCGTAAGGATTTTCTAGACATATCTGAGTTGTTGGGAATATACTAGCCTTTCATGCAAGCTTGTGAATCATTACATTTTCAGTTCCATGCAATCAAAAGCACATAGACCGAGCAGATCACATTGTCATTTACTGCCTAAGTTATATCAAGTCTCTACACACAACTATCTTTTTCACACAAAATATCTTGTTGCATACTAAATATGTAAGTATTTTCTTAATTTTAATTCAAAAGATCTCACTTGATTATACGAATTTTTAAATTAGAAAAAAATATATCATTGTTTCAAGACTCAAAAGTACTTTTCTATATCCAAAATTTAGTATGTGAGAACTTATCATGTGTCCTTCTATAAAGTGACCAATCAATTTTAAGTCCAGAAATAGTCTATCTTTTAGATGTCAAAGGGCGGAGATTGGAAGAGTGGAACAAAACCTTAAAACAAAAGATAGAGTTTTAACTCAAATATATAGACAATGCATTTCTAACATTATGTCATGGTGTTCTAATATTTCAAGAGTAGGTAAAGACACAACTTAGAAATTGGCACACGTTGGTCGTAAATTTTGAGCTTCTAAATGATGGTAACATAGTAGTTTTTGACACTTTAGAAGGCGGGAGTACTTTGAGTTCGAGCAGAGACATAGTTTCTGTACTTAGGGGCAGATTTAGCACCAGGGTGTAGTTATACCCCTAGACATTTACAATATTACTTGTAAGGTTATGTAATTTTTACAATCCGCCCCACTATAAAATTTAGGAGTTGCACTCCAAGGCGTTTGCTATCTAAAACCACTAAAGAAAATATTAGCAATTTAAATTAAAAAGTAAAAACCCATTTAAATTCCTAATAATAAAATATACTTAGTGCATTCCCATCAAGTACCACCGTACTATAGTTTTACACTATTATATATATTTTTAGGTAGCTAGACGCTTGTTGTCCCCTCTCTCCCCTCTTAAAAAAAAATTTCTGGATCTATCACCATCTATACTAGGAGATTCTAGGGGCAAGGGTCATATCTTGTTCAGCCTAGAGATATTTTGATTCTTACTTTTAATGATCCGAACTCATTGGTATCGTTACGGTTTAGCTTTGCCTTTCTTTTGTGTACTTGTATAATTTTTGGGATTTTTTTTATTAAACTCTTATTAATAAACATGATATAGTTACTTATTGTTTCACTTTAAAAAATCAAAACGAAAAAAACAATTAGGGGGTGTCAAACACCTGAGTCACTCGGAAATTGTTTCCCACCAACTAATCCGTGGGCTGTGACTCCACACACACGTGTACTTTTAACCCCTGGGGCCCCATTCCTCGCTGTCTCCAGTCTACGTATTCCACCCGCTTCGTCGTCGGGTTCGTCGGCCCCCTGGTGGTATTGGATCCGACTCGTCTCGGGGTCCCAACCCTCGGTCCCGCTTTCAACAGCCCCACTCACTGGGCCCCACAAGCCCTGTCCTCTTCCTCGCTCCTTCTCCTTATAAATAAGACTCGACCTCCTCTCAAACAGAACCAAGCAACCCCTCACCTGCCATCACTTCTCCTCAGAACCTGCAATCGTTACACTCCCTCCCTCTCTCCCTCTCTCTCTCTCTCTCTCCCCCCCTCCCTCCCTTCTTCTTCAATATGCCAAAGCAAAGCGCGGTCGTGCCCGAGGAGACGATAGTTGTTCCGGCTGCTTACCCGCCACCACGCAGCGACTCCCTCCACAGGAGGTTCCTGACCCAGATCGAGTTCAGTGGCAATCGGGTCAATTCCTGGGTCGACTCAATGCGAGCGTCGTCGCCCACTCATAGAACCCCTGCCTCTGCTCTGTTGAGTTCTGCTACTTCGATGGTCACTCACGATGATGAGTACGCTCATTGGATGGTGAGCAAACTAATTTCTTCATTTTCTTTATTCTTCTTTTTTATTGAAAAACAGAATATGTAATTTAAAACCACCAATAGGGCTTAGCTACGGTGAAGAGAACAATATTCTGACCGAGGATATTTAACCCATTATCTATCAACCGGGTCGTTTTCCATTTATAAAAATAAAAATGACAAAAGAATTTGTCCTGCTTAGAAAATTGATGGGAGTTTTGTGACCAGAGGCAACACCCCTCAGCACTTGCAAGCTTTGAGGAGATAATACAGTTATCGAAAGGGAAACAGATTGCGATGTTCTTGGATTACGATGGGACTCTGTCGCCTATAGTTCAGGATCCGGACCGAGCCTTTATGTCTGACTCGGTGGGCTTTTAACTTTATAAAAACCAACTCATGCACTTGCTCTGTTTTCCTCTGTTTCTCCAGGTTAATTGTCTGAAAATTTTTGAAACTAAGAGGTTGAAATTGTAAAATGGGTTTTGCAGATGAGGGCTGCAGTGAAGGATGTAGCAAGGTTCTTTCCCACTGCCATTGTGAGCGGGAGGTGTAGGGACAAGGTACATTTCATAATGATACTTTTTTGCATATAAGTCCTTAAACGTTACGATATTTCATTGCATTAATTCATGTTTTGTGCAGGTGTATAATTTTGTGAAGTTGGGAGAGTTGTTCTACGCTGGAAGTCACGGGATGGACATCAAAGGGCCAAGCAAAGGCTCTAGACATACGAAGGCTCAGGTTTGTACTCTCTCCATTCTTGTTCATGAAATATAGAATTTTTCTTGCACTTCATTATAAATATAACGTTTTCGTACTAAATGTCTTCTTTTCTATGGTTTTTTTTTAGGCTAGATCAGTTCTGTTTCAGCCAGCCAGCGAGTTCTTGCCAATCATACATGAGGTTGGTCTCAACTCCTAGATTATCATTTGATCGTATTTTATAATTTACTTCAGCAACACGTGAAAATATCAACTAATTGTTTTATTATCTCTTGTTTTCAATTTAGGTGTACAATAAACTAGTAGAGAAAACCAAATCGACTCCTGGAGCCATAGTAGAGAACAACAAATTTTGTATCTCAGTTCACTTTCGCTGCGTCGATGAAAGGGTAAATGTCTAAACATATTTTTCTATGAATAAAAAGTATTATCTTTATATTTGGAGTATTTACCAGTATGTTTCTTTTTGTCTACAAATAGGGATGGAGCTCGTTGGCTGATCAAGTCAAAACAGTGTTGAAGGAGTACCCTGAGCTCCACCTAACTCAAGGAAGAAAGGTAGTATTACATGTTTATTAAAATATCATTTCTTAGTTTTTTTTTTTTTTTTTTTTGATTGATTTTCTTTTTTATTTTAGGTTTTGGAGGTTCGTCCAAGCATTAAGTGGGACAAGGGGAAGGCTCTTGAGTTCTTGTTGGAGTCTCTTGGTTAGTTTTTTTTAACACCCATCACAATCACATCCCTTTCTTCATAGTAGTTTGTTAAGTAGTATATTAACGAAACCAAATTATTTATCACTTATCAAACGTTTTTATTTAATAGGTTTCGCCGATTGTAACGATGTTTTTCCGATTTATATTGGAGATGATAGAACTGATGAGGACGCTTTCAAGGTGATCAATTAACTTCTATTAGTTAAACTAGAGACTTGACTTCTATATATGATTATTATTTTCTTCCTGGATGTTGAAGTTATTCAGTAATTAACAATAATCTTATTAACATCGTGTCATGTTATTAATAATATTCATTAGGTTTTGCGTGAAAGAGGGCAAGGGCTAGGAATCCTAGTTAGCAAATCTCCAAAGGAAACAAGAGCTTCATACTCTCTTCAAGAGCCTACTGAGGTCATGAACTTTTTGCATTGCTTGGTGAACTTGAAGCGTGGCTCAATAAAAGGTCGTCCAAAGGTGTAAATAATATAGAACTCACCAACCTTGTTGTGGATATAAGAGGGGTGGGGTTAAAAATTATGAAGAGGATTAACACTCGTAAGCTCCAGCTCTACTATCTAATGCAACCTATTGCTTTTCTTTGTTGTTTCCCTCCTTTTTGTTTACCCTTTTTGGTCTTCTTTGGGGCTTGAAAGCTTTTATTATTTCTCTCTTGCCCCCATAGAGAAGCTTATGTTGTGTAATTTTGTGTAATGAAAGAAGAAATGGTACATAATTTTATTTTTCTACAAAACATTGTGAGCTTCTAGTACTATTCAGTTGCAAAGTCTCATAGACTGATATGACTCAAGTTAAAATTTACTTGATTCAACTTGACTCAGATGAAGTAGCCCTTAAATGCATTATGTGTCCAAATATATTTAATCATATTTCAATCTAAATGCTCTTTCAATGGAAGATACTTTTAACGAACTTTCACTTTTGTGGGTCCACCTCAAATACAATAGCTTAATGATTATTGTAGATAGTGATAGTGCTTCAATTTATACCGCTTCACAAACAAACTAAATCACATCAAAAGCAAGTGTGCAACATCCTCACCCCAACGGAATCGTAATCCCACTTACATTGTTGTTGTGTGTTACTTCATGTGTGTTCTAGCATGAGCTTTAACTCATGCAAACAGAGTCTCGAGACAAACAAAGCATATAAAAACCCATCAAAGACAAACGAAGCATATAAAAAACCATCAAAGGAAGAGCTGAGCTCTATAACCAATTTGCTAGACTGTAAAACCTCATGCGTTGAGATGGGCTAGGCTAATTTACTTCTATTCTATGGACTCAAAAGGATGAGTACTTATTAATCTGTATCATGAATTCAAACATATTTAATCATTACTCATCTAATTATTCTTCCCAACAGAACTAAATTGCATCTCGTGTGTCGTGGCAATGCTAGACCAAGCTCAAACGTAAAGTGAATGGATACAGGATACGCCTAACAAAAATGCCATGAACATGGGCTAGTACTTTTTTTGAGCTCGGAAAGAACTTGGGCTAGTACTATTATCTTGTTTCTTCACCCAACAACATAAATCAGAATTTAGAGAAATCAAGGATTATGAGCAAGAGGACACTTGTTAGACGAATCTTTGGATATAATTAAATCCATAATCTCATGCAGATGCATGTTCTCATCAGCTCAATAATCAAGAGTTTATATGTGACGCATAGAGAAGGCTTGTGGATAATTTATTGGAGGTATTCACGAAACTAGGTAGTGGCGGTTAGATTCGATGAGTTGTTTTTAAGGTTGAACTTTACGTGCACAAGTTATATACCTGAAAGATTCTGCTAGCAACAAGCAGAAGATCATATCATTATGTGAGCAGAAAATGTTTATACTTTTACATTAATTAGTGCAGATATCTGGATAAAAAAGATTAAATGCTGCAACACCAAGATTAGTGTAGATCTCTAAATTAATTATAGTGTATAGGATATATGTAATATCCTCAGATAAGTCATTATTGCCTTCAAGTACTTGGAAAGTGATCATTAATGAAGCTGTACACCCAAAGCATCATCTGAATTAAAAATAAAATATTATATCAAGAATTAACTTTGAGAGGTTTTACAAGAGAAATATAAGTTTCAATCAAACTTTACGCATTCAAGCAGTAAATTTGGAGGTAACTGTTTGTGATTACAATTATAATTTAGTTTTGTTTCTGAATTACACCAACCATCAAATGAGAACTCAGGCACCATGAGAGTAGCCTTGTTGAGATTATAAAGTTAATTTGCATCATTTAAGGCGCATTTAGCTACAAAAAGGCTGGCTGCTTGTTGTTGAGAACCTAAGAAACTAAGAATTAAGATGACATAATGATTGTTAATTGGTGATTATTTACTCTTTAAAGTTAAACATCAGCATTATTGGTTGGCAAATTTTGGAACCAATCATTAAGGTTGTTAGGACTTTCATGCATGGTGGTCCGTCTATATAATTATACAAGAATATCAAATTTCCATTAGAACTATACCAATTTCTTAGCGTAAGAATCTTTGGATCCAACTCACACTGATGAGCTTCTCCTATAAATCAATAGAAAGTTTGTGGAAGCAAACAGTATTTCCACATGTAGCCTATTTAACCGTATCTCTCACTCTAATTTTCCATGAGTATAAAGTTCTCATGTTGCATAACTTCACTTTGATGTGACCATTAATTATTTTGAATTTTTAAATGAGTATAGGGTTTGTTTGGCAACCTCACAATTGAGAACTGGATTAATCCTAGTTTTATTTTTGGAAAGAACTTTTTTTGGAACAAAATTCTCGACTAATGTTTGCCCATTTTTTCCTAGCTAGGCCAAGAAAGCCCCCTAATTAAAGCTGGTTTTGTTTTGATCCATTGATCCCCTAAATCAAAACAGAACCAGCTTATATCAAAACTTGAATGAATCAATTCCAATCCAATTTTGAGTAGATTACCAAACTAATCCAAAACTGCATCCAATATACTCACTGCTGTAAGAAAAGAACTTTAAAATGGTATCACAAACATATTGTAAATTTGTCTCTCTACTTTCATCATAAACTTTGAGCTGGTGCAGTGATAGGGTTGTAATTAAACTAAAAGAAGACTAAAGCAAAACACAACTATGTATCATCAACTTGACATCAACAACTACATTTCCTCAATAAGAAAAATGAACATTTACTTGTCATTAAATTATACATAACTCAATTATTCAGACACTGTGCTCGTGCTGCTCCCTCAGATCCACACATAACACCCCATGTTCACAGCCTTCACCAGATCCAAAATAACATAAAAGCACTTAGAGAGAATCTCTTTTGATTCTTTTTATATCCATAATACTTCCTTTGAGATCCACAGCCTCAATGTGCAAAAAAAAAAAAAAAGTCCCTCACCTCAAATAGAATATTAGAGTGCAACCATTATGGGGTGCATCCAATGACATTATAAAAATACCCAAAAGCTAAACTTAGGAGAAATTCATGGTCTTGAGCTAAGTAACAAAGCTAATTAGGATCTCCCCCTCATTGCTCAGGAACTCAACAACACACATCCGTGATTGGTCACCTGAGATCTCAACTAACCCCACATATATCTAGAAAAGGGTGACTATAAGTTTAAAATGTTACCTCTTTTGCTCTTATTGGAGCTTTGGATGTTCTTTTAAGTTAGGCCATGAAAGGGAAGCTCAACCACCTTGGATTAAAGAAGCTCCCCTACCAAGGTTGAGGGTGGAGTTGGATTCCACTTGATATAATATCATTATAATGCGCCTTGAGAGCAACACCTCGGCCTCAAAAACCCTACTTTCGACAACCAATCAAGCGTGTAAAGATGGTGTGTCCACACCATTTTTGCCCATATCATTGGTGACGTAGTCATTATATTAGGCATAGTTTTTTTGCAACAACTCAAATTATTGGAGGGAGAGAGTACAAGAAACTAGCACATGGTTAGGGTTTTTTAAGGAGGAAACTTTGCACGTGTACCTTGCATAAGACTTTTGGAGTAAAGAGGAACTTGGTCTCTTTTCCTTTTGTTGAATGCAATGTGAGCATAATTACACTTGTATTTTGTGTCAAGGAGAGAGAAGTTAAAAATGGTTTCTTACCTATATATATAAGCCCCAAAATCTACTTTGACAGTTTTCTAATTTACCTCACATTTCCTAACATTGAGTTAAAATATCATCTAGATCTTCTGCTAGGGACTACAGCGTTATGATGAAGAACTAAATTATGATCCCCCTTGTATCTCATTCTTAAATGATGAAGAACATTGCTGTGCTTGCCTCATCTGGGTGTTTATGATTCTATTTCTCTTTTTCTTTTTCTTTTTTTTTCACTAATTGATTTATGAAAAAATTTCTCCCAATCTTGTTAGTAGAGAGGGCTACAATATCACCTATAGTTCCTATTCTGATTAATAGGAACTTCCCATCTCTCCAAAATGATATGCATAGTTAGTTATTTGTGTTATCATAGACCTAATTACAATGACTGACTTATACAATTTATTTCTTTTTTCTATCACCATGTATTGTTACGGCATTAAAAAGTAGTAAACTTTTGGATACATTTCTTCTAATATAATAGTACTTCCTCTTATTTTATTAAACAAGATCAAGAGAAGGGAAGAAATAAAGGCGACAATATAAGTTAACAATGTGGTCCTAATTACCTAGAAAGCATGAAGATGATTGAGCCCGAGAGTGGAGGGAGCAATAACATTGATGCTTGGTTTTAGCTTTTTTTATGGCAAGAAATGGTGTAGGTCCAATGGGATTACACTAGATTCATGTATTCTTTCTTGTTTATGTAGGGCTGCAACTGAGCTGGACATGCCCTCCTTTTTTATGGAAAATCCAATAAATTACACGTGAAGATAGGGATTTTCCATCAAGAAAATGATAAAGGTAGCTAGACTCTGAATTCTCACACTATATTGGTGTCCCTTAGTGTTCGCATCGGTAGTAAAGACGTAGCTTGTGATTATGTATGAGAGTTGATGCTAGAATTGTTTAGTTTTACACTGTATAACGCTATTATATTAGGCAAATAGCAGAATGTTACGATAATGGAGTTCCGGTATTAGCAAAACAAAGAGAGACAATGTTAGCGACACGTACACTGGAAAACTTAACCCCGTATAGAGATGATGAAAAAAAAATTTAAACCAAGATCAGAGGAATCTAATGGGATTCAGTAATCAATGTGATTACCTACGTCCTTTGAGTTCAACTAGATTATGCTTCCACTAATAATTAAGGATTACTATTTACAACTAATCTCTCAAAGCCTATCTTGAACTTTATGTCTTCTCTATTTTTCTCTCTTCTGGAACCCCTATATTCAGGTTGCAATTCTGAGTCTCAGTTTTATATATTCTCTATATATATAAATCAAGCTCTGCAAAGAATATTTATGCCTAGTTTGTAAAATTGGAAGTTTCCATTATTGTTGAGTCAGAACTTAAGTGACCAAATTAAAAATGCAGCACTCACTACAAAAAAATCATTAGTTACCTACACATATATACCTACGTTTGTCTAAATGTAGGGAATTCCCAACACCTTCTTTTAAAACGTTAAGTCTACTAGTACATCGTTTGTCTAAACGTAGGTAATTTACCAATGCTTTTTTTTAAAACGCTGAGTCTATTAAGTCAAGCCCGAACTCAAATCGCTCCCAAATCTGAGATGAGATAGATCGCTCTCAAATCGCCCCCAAATCGCTTCTCATCCCAGGTCGCCGCCGTGTCATTCGATCTCTGCCGCCGCCGCCGCCGACGACGACTGCTCGATCGACATCGACGACGACTGCGCCTCGATCAAAGACAACGACTGCTCAATCGACATCAACGACGACTGCGCCTTGATCGACAACGACGGCCGCTCTCTCCTCTCTCCTTCAAACTGCAGGGCCGCCGGCGACGGCGATGAGCCAAGGCGAGGACTTCTCTAACCTCGAACTCCTCCTAAACCTCTACGTCGAGGGCTCCGACAAGCACAGCAACCGCGTGCTCCGCATCGTCGGAAAGTACTTTCCAGGTCCTCCCTAGACCCCGAGACTTTTCTAGGGTTTTGGTCGATTTTGACTGGATTAGGGTTGTTATCGATCCGAATACTTGAGATTTT
>JBAKGM010000233.1:30272164-30286401 GCA_037177215.1 Asparagus racemosus
TCTGACTTTTGGAGATTTGAAGAGCAGAAGAAAAGAAGAAAGCCTTCGAGATTTTAAGAACGTTCTTGATCCGAAGACTCCTCGAGTTTAAACTTTGCCTTAAATCTTGGGAAGAGTAGATATCTTACTTAGCTAAGATATTTGCTTGAGTTCTTGTTTCCATTGTGAGACATTAATTCAGCCTTTTTCAGTTCGGTGATCGTTGCTTGGTGGTCCACGGACGACGCGTCCCCGGCACAAGCAAAGTACCCTCAAAAGCAGGAGATTACTACGTAGTGACTCTTCTGTTCGAGTTTTGTACGAGAGTGTATTCATTTTCTTTGTAATCGAGAGATATACACGTGTAATCTTTCACTTGTAACTATTTTGAAACGTTCTGAAATGGAAACAACAAAGAATCACACTTTCGGCGCAAACACCGCGCTGCTCGGTCAAACGGTCGTTTTTTTGACCGTTTTGACAGTGTCGGACCGGGCCCAGCCCAATCTAAGTGGCCCGGACCCAGGTATCCGGTCTGGTCATTTTTTTAGACCGGGCTGTGCCAGGTCCGGTGCGGAATTTGGTGAGTTGGCCAGAACCCGGCCCCGGCTTCAGCCCGGGTTTCCGGGCTTTGCCCCGGTCCGGGCTAGACCTGCGCCATGGACAAATATGGACAGCCTTACATGGAGCCTGGAAGTCACTAGTGTGAATCTCGAAAATAGCCTATTCGCATGATGGAGTAAGGTGCTTACGTCTGTTGGCTGAAGAAAATGATCCTTGTTCTTACTTAATAGACAGGCAGAATTCTTTTGGTATGTTTTAATGGACTAATTGTGAATACACATCCTCTACTAAACGAACCGCCTATTTATTACTCTTTAAATTTGTAGTCAGCACTTGGAATCTTGGAGTTTCAAATGGAGGTAGCTCTCTATTGTTAGTACTCATCGCTTAGTTGTCACGTATGCTGCAAAGAGACTGTCCTAATATTTCAATATCTTGTAGCGAAGTCACTTATTCTTTTACAGGCGTTGAACATATGTACATTATCTCTAGTACACATGCAAGCCACACAGAATCGGAGATAGTTTCCTTTATAAAAATATTACTAGTATGAAAGGGGTGTACGTATATGCAAATAATCCTATTTAATTTGATGTTATTTAAAAATTCACATACTGAATCTCATTCATAATCGCGTCAAATACAACATCTGCAAGTAGTCCTCCCTCTTAAACCAATTAAGTAAATGGTTGGTGCTTACCCGCACTAAATTGTTATGTACTCCACATGCCATCCAAGAATTGGATCACACTCCTTGAGTGGATAGAGATCCGATGCCCATTATAAATATCATATTTATATTTCCGCCAAAAAGAAGCTAAACATAATAAAGTGGGGAAAAGGAATTAGCTTCTCCCTCCACCATCTCAATTTTGTTAACTTACCACTAAACTTGCTTTCAACCATCACCCACTTGTATTAGCAAAATAGATTAGTACAAGGAAGAACAAAGCTCTCCTATTGGCATCCTTTATAAAAAGGGGAAGCATTTTCTTCATCAAATATTGCTCAATGAGTTGTCCAAGCTCCCTTGATAATAAATTAAACTAGACCCACTTGGGTTTGTTTAGATTTGATTTGATTGCTTATGAAGGAAAACAAGCACCACTAACCATTGTAAATTAGTCTGAGTCACCTTCCAATTTTCTATTTTTAAATAGGTTTGAAGAACCAATTATTTCATTTCTTAAAGGACTCTTTAAAGTCTAAATGAAGGAGGAGTGATCTTTGTTCAATATTCTACATTCAAGTCTCCTTCTATCTTTCTAGAAATTCTCATTTTTTTTATTATTCCAAAGTCTACTTGATTACAAATTTCTTCCACTTGTAGGTACATCCATTTTCCAATCAGCTCACAGGATTTAGTCAAAACATGCCACTATCGTATTTATGCACTAAATAAGCAAAGGATTGACATTTTCTCACCGAGACCAGCTACAATCAAAGTTCCATTAGACTTGCATTTTTCCATTTTAAATGCCCAATCCATTCATCAAGCTAAACAAATATACTATAACCAAACACGTTTTCTTGGAGAATTAGTCAATCTACTGGAAGTTTGATTTGAACATACACACAGATACCTTTTTTTTAACCATGGACTTGGTACAAATAAAAGTATAATATGATCCATCAACGAGCTGTGAAGATACTATTTTCAAGACTCAAATTTGACAATTGGTACCTTTAATGTCTCATCATCACTAATAATTCACGTAGAAATAAGAATTAAGCATAGTCTTCACAAAACTATATCAATTTGACAAAAAGAAAAGGACATATAACTGTTCATTGAGTACAATATAATCCATCTAAAGACCCATCTTTTTACCTATTTTAAGAGTATAAATAGCAATCATAAATTTCATAAACTTTACTCATTATGACTGCAATAATCTTCACTTTGCTTTTGGACAAATGTAACAAAGGTTATCAAAAGCTTCATAAATAAATTAGTTTAAAAAATTAAACAAAGTTAGGCCATGCACATAACATTGCAATCTCTTATAGAGGAGTTCATAAAACTTCACTCTTTCAGTTGGATATTAGTTGACCTACCTCCTTTAAAATCCTCAACTCACACTTATGTCACTCTTTATCACCCCAACTCCTTTCAAACCTAACCCCCTAAGAAACAATGGCAACTCCGTAATTAATGACATTTGACTTCGCTCACAAGATAAGATAAGCCCAAATGCCCAATGGCATTCACGTAACAAATGACAATCAAAGCATCTTCGCCACGGCATCGCCCACTAAAGGCTGACACGAGTCAACGAACGCAAACAAAATAATGTGGGACCCACCAACCACTACCTCCACTAAAGAAAGCAGTTAACTGGGTCCCACCAACTTTTGACCGCAGAAACAAAGGAGCGGATCACAACCCGCAATTAATTCCAGCTCATAAAAGACAAATCTCTTCTGGTCAAAATAGCTTAAATTTGGGTTTTTTTACTTTTCACTTCCCGCAATTTTTCCTTTTTACAAAGTCTAACCTCTGCAGTCTGGACAGAGGGAAAAAAAAAAGCAAAATAAAAAAGAGAACAAAGATCGACGGCTTAGATCACTCTGATTGCTTTAAGATCAGTGCATCGGGGATCGGACTGTGAGTGTGGCGGTGCTCGCCCTCGTAGGTAACGATGAGCATTGAGGGATCATCGGGAGCTCTCTCCACGTGCTTTCGGGCTGGGCATCCCCTCATAGTGCTACACTTGTAGTAACCCCTAAAAAATGAAAAATAATTTGATGAAGTTAGTCAAAAATATTGCAAGCCGTTGGATTTAGATCGGACCGCAGGAATCAAGCGAAGTATTCTCACCGAGGATAAGGGGATCCTTTGATCGGCTTCTGACCGTACTTTCTCCACGAGAACTCGTCGGAGGGAATATCAGCCACCTTAGAGCTTATCGCCGGTACTCGTATCGTTCTCTTCACACGAGATTTTCTGCTCATTTAAAAAAGGAAAGCGTACGTTAGCCACGAGCTCAAGGTTTTGCTAACTTGCGTATCTGAAGGATTTTCTTTTTTTTTTTTTTGGGTTCGTACCTTTTCTTCGAGCAGTGGCAGCGACCGCCGGAGGCGGAGAAGCTCCCGGCGATCTCACTGCCGTGGCTGTGACACCTCTTCTTGAATGACGTCGACAGCGGCGGTTTACCGGCGGAGACGGCGGCGGCGGGAGGCAGAGGAGGAAGCAGCATCGACGATCCGTTCTTTCCATTCGAAACGCTACCATCTCCGGTGATCGACGACAAAAACGAGGAGTTCGCTGACGAGATGCTGAAATTGCTCGTGTCCTTCGAGTACTGGCTGTTCATCGTCGCCATCTCGCCGGCTGTCTTCGGCTTCGTGAAGTCAAGAGTCAAGCTCTGCGGTGCCGGTGGCATTACGGCCTGGATCGGAGTCGGCGAATGAATCGCCGGCGGCAGTTCCTGAGGCTGATGAGTTGGCCCTCGCCTGAACCGGGCGTGGCCGGTTCGGTTCAAGATCGAGATCATCTTCTTGAACTTTGAAACAGTGTGGTCGGTGATCTCTCTGCAATCGAACTGAGATTTCTGCTGGCTTAGCTGGAAGATCAAATGCTCCATCCCTCGAATCCCCGCCGTCGCCGCCTCTTGGATCGCCATCTGATCGTCCATTTTCGCGTATCCCATCAAATCAACGGCCATCGTTGATGGAAAAGGAGATAGCTGAATTTATTTCTTTATTTTTCGAGTTTAGAAGAACATTTGAGAAGGGGGAGATTGAGAGATGGGAGGAAATGGGGAGGGTTTTATGGAGGGAGATGTGACCGGGGGAACTGGGAATAGGCGGTTGAAAGGGGAGCGGGATGAGATTCGAGTCAAAGCCGGGGACTCTTTAATCGAACGGTTTGTTTTGCGTTTGTACTTTTAGCTTTGCTTTCGCTTTGGTTTTGCCTCGTGATGGGATCCATCAATTGGACTCGATATACCCCTGTTCTAATTGGCGTAGATGGCGAGAAGCTTCACTCTTTAAGTTGGACTTTCGGTACACCATTTTCTTTTTGAATTTAGCTAGATTGTGTTGCGTATTTTGTTTTTTCCCGAGATATTTGTCCTTCGGGGATTCTTCATGGTAGTTAACTCTGAAAAAACATAGTAATATTTTAACACTAGAGTTATCCTCCTTTTATATTACTACACATAAAAAATAGAATTTTTTCGTATAAATTGTAAAGAAAAATTATGGGTTTTTATTGACTCTTTTTTTTTTTTTTTTTTTGAATGTCTAGCAGTAAGCAGTGTAATTTTTATAATAAAATTAAGAATTTTCTTTTAAAAAATATATTTATACTCCCTTCTAGTTTCTGAATGATTAATTTATTTTGGGATTAGAACCTATATATATGATTATTTTACTAGGAGGAAAATATGATTTATAATTTCTAAATTCTTTTATAGTCATCTATATTGCTTAAACTTGAGATGTCATCGCTTAATAAAGACGTGATATGAGAATAATATGAAAATAAATTAACTTTATTCTATTTTAACTGAAAATAGATCGAATTGCCATTTAAATTAAAGGTTTTATATAAGTGACATTGTCTGAGATCTTCATAATGTAAGTGTTTATTGAGATTTGTAGAGAGGTATGTTTAGAATTGAGTCAGAATAACTACAGCGTGATATTTATTTTATTAAAAAGGGGATTGTTATTGTTGATGTACGTGATTAAACAGTCACTAATCTCGGTGCGAGTTTAGCTTTTAAGAGAGCGGAGTCCGCCTCCTCTCCTAATGCCCGGTGACGTTGCTCCAGTCAGGGAGTTCGCCTACGAGAGGGTACCTGTGGAAGGGGCGAA
Organism: Asparagus racemosus; assembly: GCA_037177215.1. Classification (NCBI taxonomy): domain Eukaryota; kingdom Viridiplantae; phylum Streptophyta; class Magnoliopsida; order Asparagales; family Asparagaceae; genus Asparagus; species Asparagus racemosus. Next base: position 30,277,532 of record JBAKGM010000233.1, read on the forward strand.
GTTGAGATCTCCGGTGGTCCCTCCGACGATCAAGTCAGTAAAGGAAGAAGAAAAATGTGTAAGTGAAATTTACTGAGATGGGATCACTTACTTGGTTCACTGTTCTTACTGCTATTTATACTTAGGGTTCGGAGGGCATTCTTATCTTTTAAGAGACAACTGCTGAGTCAGCCCTCTACTCCACGTGCCGGGAGACGATTGGGCCAGCTCCTTTATGCGCCGACCACAGTAGCATGTCTCTGTCACAATAGCATGCCTTTACAGATGTCAAACTGTGAACGGGCCGAGAGTTAGCATTGTCTATTCGCCATTAATGGGATGGGATTGGCGGCGTCTGTAGTAGTATGGGTCCGAGGTACCTTAAATACCGTGAGGGATGGAGGAGTGAAGAGGACTGTCAGCACATTTAATGCGATAGTGATGAATTGTTGGGTGTAGATTTTAGATAGCCGTCGTCTAAGTTGGAGGACCACAAGCGACGAGAGGGGAGAGTTTAGGCCGAGGGTCGGCTTGGATCGCTTCTCGAGTCCTCAAGAGAGTAATTTTTATAAGGGGACGACCAACACCGACTTTCGCGTCGTTCCCAAGGGTAAAATGACTAGAAGGAGCTGACAGTCCGGTGCTCTGGGCCCTTGGGGGGATTGATAGTGGCGGACGGTTATAAGGTGAATGACCAGTTGAGAGGACGACTATCACCGCCTTTCGCGTCGCCCACGGAACGATTGGGCGAATGGTTGGCCGAGTGGACGACCATCACCGCCTTACGCGTCATCCAAGGATCTCTAGGGCGAAGGGTTGGCCCAGTGGACGACCATCAGCGCCTTTCGCGTCGTCCACGGATCGATAGGGCAAATGGTTGGCGGAGTGGACGACCATCACCGCCTTTCGCTTCGTCCACGGATCTCTAGGGCGACGGGTTGGTCGTCTTGCAAGCCGGACATGGGGGTCTGTGTTGTCCCAAGTTGGCGAGTGAGCGTGTTCATCCAAACTAATGCTCTATTTCCCTTTTTAATCACTTATTAGTGGTTATGAACATAACAGTTATACTATAGTTTTTTTTTACCTGATTTGTGTAAATGAAGTCTGAAAATTAGCTGTTAAAATGGAGAATTAGTGATGCATTCCCGAGTTTTTTATCTGAGATTTTCACGTTGTTGACCACACGATGAGTGCTCTCTTCTCATGATAAAAACAACAAATTGCTTCAGAGTCAACTTCTCGAAATCCATTAAAAATTTCGACTTGCTCTAAATCCTTTAGAAGTTTTCCTAATCCCTCCAACCGTATATATTCCTCTATATTATTGATAAATAGACGGCTGGGATCCGCTTAACAGTGATCGTTGTTCTCACACTGGATTTCGTGTAGGAGACTCACACACAGCTGACCGATGAATCACGAGAAAAGCACTCAAGAGACCGAAACAAAAGAACAACATAAATATCTCATAGACCTAATCGAAGAGCAAACTCCTAATTTCAGTGGGGCCTCGAGCTCTACAATGATTGGGTAGTGTTTTGGGTCTATTTCATCTGTGAGGGTTTTAAAAGAAAAATAAAAAGCCAATGCTGACTTTTGACTTGGGACCCAACGAACTTTGGCTTTCGCAACGGAGCTGTTGACCAAATGCATCCATCCTAATCACCGGCAACAGCCGGTAAGGAATCCCAGCCGCCCGATTTTAGGCACATAATCAACGGCCGAACGAAGAAGCATTAGTTGACTCGTGTATTGAAAGTCAATAGTTAATTCAGAATAAAGACAAAGGAAAATATTTAGCAGAGTAGACTTTAATGCAGACCGACGTGGCTTGAGGGTACCCCCGTTGTTAGTGCTTAGTTGTCTCCAACAAATGACTAATCGCTTTCTAATTTAAAATCTAATTAAACAATTTTCTACTTATTGTGGGTGGGAAAGCTGTGAAGTCAACGACAGAATATATAATGTGTGGAAAATTAGTGGTTGACGTGACTTGAGGGATAGGAACAAGTCTCTTAACACGTAAGGAACGTTGAAGGCTCCACTCTACCGTTGATTTGTCGGCTTCATAATCTAGACCGTTGGATTAAAGGAGAAGAGGGCGGGACTCATTGGATGATATTGTTGAAGCTTCAACGTTAGTTCAAAGGTCTTGAGGCTTGAAGACTTTGATCTTTTTGAGGTCCGCAGTTTTAGCACTTTTTTCCTTTACGCTTGATTGTTGCTCTTTTTTCTTCGGATGCTTGTACGTTGCAGTTCCTGGTTGGTCGCATAACGGGGACTTTACAGCTAAACGTGTTTAGGATCGTGGTTTAACCTTTCAGAGTTTGGGCTAGGGCTATTATAATGTCACGTCTTGACTAGCCGTGTCTCGTCGCGATTTCTGACCAAGCTCATTGGTACCTTTTAGAAATAAGAAATACTCGTCTTAACGGCATTCCGAACAAAACTAAGACATAAGACTGCATTTGAGGTCTAAGAGGTGTAGCTGAGTTGGTTAGCTATCTATGAGTGGCGCAAGTGTCAAGTAGGGTAAATATTTGTGTTAACATGAATCAAATTTGAATTATTAAGTGGAGTAAATATTTCTTTAATGAAAGTGTTTCACGCCTCAGAAATTCTGTCCCCTTCTTTATTTTAACTAACAATCTTAAAGAAATATTTCTGTTATAGTGAAGTCAGAGTCAATTAAGGTGATGAATCAAGACATGGTCAAGCATGATTGATTCGATGGGAACAATTTTTCTCGCTGGCACTACAAGTGATGGTCCTTCTTACATCATTGAACATTTCCTATATCCTCAACCCTAACCTGCAGCCTATAGAAGATCCAAAACCAAGTGCAGACGAGAAGCAACCAACTGAGGAAGAAATAGAAGAAATCAAGAAGCAAAAGGTGAAATGGGAGGAAGATGAAGTGTTGTGTCGCGGTCATATTTTGAACACACTTTCGGACCGGTTGTATAACCTTTTCATCAAAATAAAGTTAGCAAGGAAAATCTGGAACACATTGGAGTTTAAATATAAAGCCAAGGAGGAAGGTATTAATAAGTATTTGATTGCAATATTTAGAATATAAAATGGTTAATGATAAATATGTTCTAGAGCAAGTTCATAAATTGGAGGTTCTCATTAATAAGATTCATGTCCTCAAAATTGTTCTTCCCAAATCTTTTCAAGTTGCTGCAATTATTGCAAAACTACCCTCAACTTGGAAAAATTATGCGAAAAAATAAATGCATAAAACTGAGCATATCTCTTTGGAATAGCTTCAGAAAAAAATTTGAAGTGAAGAGGACTCACGTTTATGTGACTCAAAAAATTCTTCCAAAATGATTCTAAGGTCCACGTAGGGGAAAAGAATGAATCTTCGGTGAAAATGGGAAACTTTAAATAAAGAAAAATGGACACCGATTTCAGAGAAGAATTTTTAGAAGAAAAAGGGATCATGTTTTATTTACGGTAAGTATTTGATTGAAGAGAATCTGATCCCTATAGTTTCTAAAATCAATATGGTTTCTTTTAAGTCTGGATGGTGGCTTGATTTGGGTGCAACCATCCACATTTGTAAGGATAAATCCATATTTAAAGAATTTGAAGAAATTTCAGACATTACAGAAGTGCAAATGGGAAACAATGCTTATGCAAAAGTTGTTGGAAAATGGACTGTTAAAATAGAATTTACTTCTAGAAAGAAATTGACTCTTATGAATGCTCTGTATATACTTGAAACTAGAAAGAACTTAGTTTTTGTTGATCTTCTTTGTAAGAAAGGGGTTTCAGATTGCTTTTAAGTCAAACAATGTAATCCAGTCTAAGAGCAGGATGTTTGTGAAAATGGACTACTCTTTATAATAGAATGTATCAACTCGGTATTAATAATAAAGTTATATCTTCTACTTATATTGTTGAATCCTCTTACACATGATCATTTAGCAGACTTCAATTTTTACTATTTGAAAAATATGAAAAAATTAGACTTGATTAAGTTCAATGATGAATTTGATGAATGTGAAATCTAAGCTAAGTCTAAATTAATATAGAAATATTTTTCAAGTGTTTCTCATAGAGATTCTAAAGTTTTGCATTTAGTACATTCTCATATATGTGAATTAAATGGTATGCTAACTAGAGGAGGAAAAAGATATTTTATTACTTTTGTTGATGATTGTAGTAGATATATGTACGCTTATCTTCTAAGAAAAAACATGAAGCTTTTAACATGTTTAAAAAATGCAAGACAGAATTTGAAAATCAACCTGAAAAGAAAACGAGATTGTTACATTCTAATAGAGGTGATAAATATTTTTATGATGTTTTTCATACATTTTGTGAAGAACATGATATTATTCATCAATGCACATCACCTTACACTTCCCAACACAATGATTTAATCTGAAAAAATAGAACTTTACACGAAATGATAATTTGTATGCTTAATAGTGTTAAGTTACCTTTAGATTTATAGGGAATAGAATTCCCTCTAAAAAGTCAAACATAAGCCCTTATGAATTATGAAAAGATAGAAAATCGAATCTATCATATCTTAAAGTGTGGGGGTATTTAGCTTTTTACAGAGTTTATGATCCTAAAAGAATAAAACGGTCCTAGAGCCATATAAAATATTTTGTTGGATATGCTAAAAATAGTAAAGCATATAGACTACTTGGTTTATCTATTAATACCATTGTTGAATCTAAAGATATTGAATTTTTTGAGAATTAATTTTTTACAGATTCTGAGAATGTTGAAAATATTCCTATTCTGCCTAGTTCTAGTGATATTCCTATTTTTGATTTTCATGCTAAGGAAACTAGTACATCTAAAGAAATATTAGAACAAAATAGAAGTACTAGAGCAAGAAAAGAGAAAACTTTACTTTTAGATTTTATTTCTTCTGAACGAATTATTTTGCTTGTTGAAGGTGCTAGGAACAACAATGTTTTAAATAAACATCCTATAAGTTTTAATTTTGATGATGATCCTAAAACCTTCATAGAAGCAATGTCGTTTAGAGATGCTTCCTTTGGAAAGAAGCTATCAATGATGAAATACATTTTATAATGGGTAACAAAACTTAGATTCGAAAAGATTTACACTCAAGGATTAAAGCCCATAGGATGTAAATGAGTTTTTTGAAAAAAAATATCATCCTGATGGTTCTATTCAGACTAAAAGGTTTAAATAAAAAGAAGGCATAGATTAATTTGATACTACTATGGATGCCTCAAATACACAAGATGGAAGTCGACATCTCAGCTCGGTCATGCTTTGGCTGCGAGAACTACTATGGATGCCTCAAATACACAAGATGGAAGTCGACATCTCAGCTCGGTCATGCTTTGGCTGCGAGAATGCTATTTTGAGTAGGTGACAAATTAGTTTATGCAAAGTCCTAATTGCAAAAGGACATGGATGCCTAATTACCTTTCAAATAATCTTGATCAATTAAAGATTCTAATTGATTAGAAATATCACATATACTAGAGTTCAATTCGCTGGCATAATCAATCATATGTAAATTCAATTCTTACTGTGATTCTATTTCCTTGAGAAGCAAGCAATTGGCCTTTTGGATTTATATATATACAGGGTCATCCAAGATTAAATTATCATCAATCTACAAAGCACTAATCAATAAGAGAGAGCTCTCCTGTAAAGCCTATTTGATATTATTCTCTTTTGTTCTTTTATTTGAGAGAGATAGTATTTGGCTTTTGGGGTGTATTAGGGATAAAGTGATTGAGAAATCTTCACATTGTATTCCTCATAAATTATTAGTGAAGCTATTCTCCTCCTTTGCCCGGAGACGTAGGCTACAAGTCGAACCACATATACCCGTGTGTTTTTTTACTCTTGATATTTTTTGTATTTTCGTGTGATTAATATTAGTCTATTCTAGGGAATTTTGTCATAAAAAATTGGTATTAGAGTCCTCAGCTATCGATCGGATGAGAAGATGACGATAACCACTACGAAGTGGGATATTGAGAAATTTAATAGCGATATGAGTTTCAGCTTTTGGCAAGTTAGGATGATCGTCGTGTTTACACAGAATGGATTGAAGAAGACTTTGTTCGGGAAGTCGAAGAAACCGGCTACCATAACGGAGGAAGATTGGAATGACTTGGATGATAAAGCTCTCACAGCAATCTAGTTATGTTTGACAAATAAATTCTTGTAAGAAGTTCTCATGGAGAAGACAACCGCTAATTTATGGTTTAAGTTGGAAGATTTATAGTTGACGAAGTCACTCACTAATCGCCTCTTTTTGAAGCAGCGTTTGTACACACTTTAGATGTTGAAAGGTACACTCATCAAATCTTATATTGGTGAATTCAATTCTGTAATTACAGATTTGAGTAAGATTGATATTAAGATCGGTAATGAAGATCAAGCTCTATTATTATTATGTTCTTTGCTGGCTTCCTACAAGCCCTACGGGGATACTATAATTTACGATTGAGATTCTATTGGCATCAAGGATGTTAAAGAAAACTTATTGAATTGGGAGAAGATCGACAAAGAATTAACCACAAGTAAAAGTGGTGATAAAGCTAGTGGCTTATTTGTTCAAAGAAGATCAGAAGAAAAGAGCTTTGGAGGTAACATGTATAAGTCGAAGCACAAGAATGTGACTTGCGAATATTACAAGAAGAAAGAGCACATTTAGACTGATTGTTACAGATTGAAGAACGGGAAGAAATAAGAAGAGTATGAAGAAAAATCAAAAGAGGTCTCCATTAAAGTTGGTATTACTGAAGATGTAATTTTATTAGTTATCGATGATGAAAACAGGAGCCTGGATGATCGAGTTTTAGATTCAGGTTGATCCTATCATATGTGTCCTAATAGGGATTAGTTTACCACTTATGAAGCTATTGATGGTGGAGTTATTCTCATGGGAATAACGCCTTATGTAAGACTGTTGGAGAAGGTAGAGTAAATTAGATTTTGGAGTGAGGAAGTATTGGTGTATCTAGGTCAAGGTGGACATTTGTTATGGATGCCTCAAATACACACGATGGAAGTCGGCATCTTGGCTCAATCATGCTTTGGCCGAGAGAATGCTATTTTGAGTAGGTGACAAATTGGTTTATGCAAAGTCCTAATTGTAAAAGGACATGGGCACCTAATTACTTTGAAAATAAGCTTAATCAATTAAAGATTCTAATTGATTAGAAATCCCACATGTACTAGAATTCAATTCGCTGGCATAATCAATCATGTGGAAATTCAATTCCCACAGTGATTCTATTTCCTCTAGAAGTAAGCAATTGGCATTTTGGATCTATATATATACAACGTCATCCAAGATTAAATTATCATCATTCTACAATGCACCAACCAATAAGTGAGAGTTCTCTTGTGAAGCCTATTTGATATATTTTTTTTCTTTTATTCCTTTATTTAAGAGAGATTGTATTAGGCTTTTAGGGTGTATTAGGGATTGAATGATTGAGAGATCTCCATATTGTATTCCTATATATTATTAGTGATGGTGTTCTCCTCCTTCGCTTGTGAACGTTGGCTACAAACTGAATCACATATATTCGTGTGTTTTTATGCTCTCGATATTTTTCGTATTTTTGTGTAATTGATATTAGTTTATTCCTGGGGATTTTATCACAACAGACACATATTCACCTATTGCATGCATGGCATCTATTAGAATTCTTATTACTTTGGCATCCATACATAAATTGTTAGTGCATCAGACGGATGTCAAAACTGTATTCTTCAATAGAGATTTAAATGAGGAGGTTTACATGGAACAACAGAAAGATTTTATTCTTTCCAAAAATAAAAGAAATGTATATAAACTAATTAGATCTCTTTATGGTTTTAACCAAGCCTCAAAATAGTGGCATAAAAAGTTAGATTCTATTATTTTGTCTTATCGTTACAAACATAATAGTGTATTTATTCTAAATTCACTGATAAATATGGTATACTTGTTTACTTGCATGTTGATGACATGTTAGTATTCGGCGCTAACATGATTGGCGTAAATTAGATAAAAGAGTATCTATCTTCTATGTTTAAAATGAAAGGTTTAGGAGAAGTGGATACTATTTTGGGGATTAAAGTTTGAAAACATAGTTGGGGTTTTTCTTTAAGACAATCACATTATATTGAAAAAATATTGCGTAAATTTGTTCATCTTGAGTTTAAAGAAGCTAACACTCCATTCGATCCCAATATCAAATTGACTGTCAATTCCGGTAGAGTTGTAACACAACTTGACTATGCTACTGCAATTGATTCTTTAATGTATGATATGCATGGTAGTAAACCTGCTATTGCATTTGATGTGTGCAAATTAAGTAGATACACTAATAATCCATGGGTAGAACATTATAAAAGAATTTCTGGGATTCTTTTTGGATATTTAAAGAAAACTAAAAAACTTTATTTGTTCTATAATAATTATTCGCTTGTGTTAGAAGGATGACTAGTGTAGGAGACAACTAATCCACCTCTGAAATGATTTTTACACTTGGTGGAGAAGTAATTTCTTAGGCAAGCAAGAAACAAACATCCATCTAACACTTCACCATGGAATTTGAATTCGATACTCTAGCAGCAATTGGTAAAGGGGTTGAATGGATTAGAAACTTATGGCTAGACATTTAATTATGGCATAGTACAATGTCTGCTATATCTATCTATTATGATAGTCAAGCCACTTAGCCACTTTCTCAAGGCTTATGTTGTACTTAAAATGGTGAGTCTAGACACATAAGTTTAAGACATGAATATATAAGACGATTGATACAAGATAGTATTACAATGATTGTCTATGTTAAGATGTGTTGTGGAAAATAACGTGCGTTACCTCCGTTAGAGTTGCAAGTATACAACTTAACAAGTTATAGTATAAAAGATTA
>JBAKGM010000233.1:30328418-30343462 GCA_037177215.1 Asparagus racemosus
CTCCTTACCTCACGATGTAGATCTGGTGTAGACGAGTTCGTCGCTTGCACGAGCTGCAGATCTGGCTTCCTTTCTCGTCGGTGCTCGAATCTGTGCAACAGGGACTCGTAGATCTCGCGTGGGACTCTCCAGAATTTTTCCAACCCAGAATCCAACCCCCAACACTAAGCCCCTTGATGCCTATTTATAGGCATCTAAACAAAGGGGGTAGGGCACAAATCTTGGCTGGGCACCATTGGTGCCTCGGCTCGGCCAAGGTGCCGAGGCACCTTTGGTGCCTCTTTTTCTGATTTCTGGCATTCGTCCGCTCGTGCGCTGTTCTTGTCTGAGCTCGTTTTCGTCCTGTTGATTCTGAATCAGAGCTCGGTTGATCGTTCTGCTGATTCTAGGATTCGATCGGCTCGATCCCGTCAATGTTTGAATTTGATTCCGTCGATCCAAGTCTGATTTGGCTCAAAGTTGACGGAGTGCGATTGGTTCGCTTTGTTGACTTGAGCGCCCCGCCGTCCACGTCGTCAATGGTCCACCGCAAGTCCAGAGAAAATTTTTTTTCCAGGGTGCTGCCCCGAACCCGCAAGGGGGCCGCTGCTCCCTTGACCCCCTGCCCACTAACCGGCTAGTGGGACTGCCGAAAACTCTGCGTAGGGCATCAATGGTTGTAGGGCATTAATGGTTCACCGTTGCATCGTTGGATAGCTCGTCGATTGCCAATCCACCATCACGAGTCACATTCGGGCACTGATAAGCGATTTTCAACGCCTACACCTGCATTAGGAGTAACCCGTGATTTCCTCAAGGACCTAATCGTTCTTTGATCGGAATTTTACCTCGATCATTTTGTAATGGGCCGAGGCACTCCGTGATTGTTGGTTTGCTAGTTGAAACAAGAACCAGCTTAGCCGGAAGCTTGGAGGTAGACGCCGGAGGTGACTTCGGTGCCTGGGGAACTTGAGTTGGAGCGCCAGCGGACTTTGGCTTTGGCGCTAGGGCAACTAGAGTTAGAGTTGAAACACCAGTTTTTAGCCTCCAGACTCGGCGGATTGTCGACGGCTTCGTGGCCACTTCCTCCTCTTTCAATTTGCGGGCTTCTTGCATTAAAGCCCGTGCCTATGCAAGGAGTGCGCAGCGCTTCCAGATGTGCTCCTGAAGCGTTGAATTGTTCTACTTGACTCGGACCCATTCACTGGTTGATGGCTTGGTGGGGCTACTAACCGTCTGAGGCTGAAGCCTCTGAGTCAATCTGGATCTTAGATTTTCCTCGTAGTGGATCCCATCTGTTGATTGCATCGCCTTGGCGAATCGAAGCGACATGCTTTGGTGCTGTCACGGGCTCTCTTCGAGAGTGTGGGCACACTATCGGCGATCGTCCTTGGCGCCGGGGGATCTTGGGCAACGGGCGCCGAGAGGGAAATTCTGCTACTTGCAACTTCGGCGGCAGCGGTGCTAGAATTTTCCTCCTGGGACTCAATGTCTGAGGCCCACCAGATCTTCCTTGCAGTGAAGACCCTTCTGGACTTGCGGGGAGAAGCGGATCTGGAGGAGGAGGAGAGATACTCCTCAAACTTCTACTGGTCGAACTCGTATTCGACCACTTCCTCGACCAGGATCTAAATCCGCGATTGCGACACGACGATCTCAGATCTGAGATCATTAGCTCCCACTGTGGTCGCCAGCTTGTTCATGGGGAAAGTTGTTCCGATTGTCATTGATTGTGAATCCGTTATAGCACTTAGCTTTTACAACGAAATTCAAATAAAATCGCCTTTTTATAAGGCTTACAATGAGAATCAACAAAGATTACAACTTTTTAAACCTTGATAAACAAACGCGGGATCCATTTTTCGAATCCTCGCTTGCGTGAGATCTTGGCCTGTGCTGGGAACTCTTTTATCCATCCGTGGACCGCCGCGTGATCAGATCTAGGAGCTAGATCTACAGATTGGTGGTGATTCTTTTGCGAAGGAAATAATCGCTGATGGGGATCAACTCACGAAAAAGATGATCGCCAGAGTGGGTGAAATCGATAAAGCGAAGTCATGCATGAATCCTGAGATTAAGACAAAGCTTAATCTAGAGGGTGGATCTGATAGATCTAACCTGGACCCGTCTTGATTCTTCTCCTCGCTGTGTAGATCCGAGTTGGGATGAACTCTTCACGTGCACGAGATCTAGATCTAACTTTTCTTCTTTGTAAATGCTCATATCTGTGCAAAAGGGCTTTCAGAAATCTCACCTCAGACCAAAAATTTTCCAACCTCTAGGGATGAGACTCCCCCTCTATTTATAGAAGAGAGGGGGGGTTTGATGGCTGAGATTTGGTGTCTCGGCCGGCTGAGACACCAAATGGTGTCTTGACCTTGGCCGAAACACTGTTTTGGTTCCTGTACTTTTCCGATCTCAATTTGTCTGGTGTTTTGTCCGATCTCGATTTATTCGGTAGCATCAAATCCGAGTTCGGTTGATCGTCTCACTGATTCTAGAGCTCGGTCGATTCAATTCCATCGACGTTTGGGATCCGATTTCGTCGATCTAAGTCCGATTTGGCTCGAAGTTGTCGGTTTCGTCGATTCAAAGCTTTGTGATTAGATTTATTCCATGATTCATTGCTTTGTTGACTTGCACGCCTCGCCGACTACGTCATCAATAGCCCACCGCAAGTCTAGGGAAAAAAATTTCCAGGGCGCTGCCCCGGATCCACAATGGGGCCGCTGCCCCCTTGACCCCCTCCCGCTAACCGGCTAGCAAGACCATCGAAAACTCTGTGTAGGGTATCAATGGTCGTAGAGAATCAATGGTTCGCTATTGCATCGTTGGATAGCTCGCCAATCGTCAACCCACTATCATGAGTCATATTCGGGCACTTATAGGCAATTTTCAACGCCTACAGCGATGGGCGGTGGAGACGAAGCAGTCTTCCATCGCTAACCTGGAGGCCCATAAGTCCAAGCAGTCGGCCACCATAGCGAAGCTAAAGGAAGAAATAGCTAAGCTTGAGGTGGCTGCCGAGAGCTCTCAAAAAGAGGTGGCCAGGCAAGAGCAGTGCGTCCAGCTCCTGAAGGAGGACCTCGAGGCTGAGAAGCTGGTAAGGCTCGCGGCTCAAGCAGAGGTCCTCTCAGAACAACGGGTCCTTCAAAGTACGAGGTTGGAGCTAGAGGATATGAGGGTGGCTCATCAGACGGCCTTGGCTAATGCCTAGTCCATGGAGGCCCGACTCAAGCACGTGACCTCTGAGGATGGCAAGAGGGAGGTCATCGAGGGCTATCGGCATTGCCACGTGGTTAAAGTCGAGTTATCGTTAGCCGTTAAAGCCGGCTGCGACTACCTGATGAGCCAGCTCCCTCCTAACACTCTGCCATCCTTTATCGCCATCTAACCCTCTCGAGTGCAGAGTTGTTTGAGCATCCTCCAAGACCTCAAAGCTAGAGGGGGGGATCCAACTGGGCTAAGACGAGGAGGATGATGACGAGGACGACAACGAGGAGGGTAACAGTGGCGATGGAGGGGGCAACCCCAATTAGGGTGTCCCCGGGCCGGCTATCACCTCTTGGGGGTCTCACATGTATATACTTATAAAATAATAGAAAATTTTATCTTGTCTCTCTTTTTTTTGACTTGATCCTTGTAATTCGATTTTGTCTTTTAAATAAAAGTTTGGTTTGCTCTACATCCCTGTCTGCGATGCATCTGGATTTTATTTATCCTTGTCATATTTTTGCTTTTGGTGGGTGTCTGATGCAAACGAGATCTCGACTCACGATCACAAGCCAAGCGAGTCAATCATAACACAGTCGTCCTCCAAGTCGTCTAGGGGATTCGCCTTAGAGCGGCCTAAGCTTGCTTTCTTACCTTAAACGTTCGTATTTCCTTCAGAACTCGAAGGGTAATTAATGAAAAATATTTAGGACCATAACGAAACTTATATACTCATATACATAAGCTAGGTTTGACCAAGTTAATAAACAATCTACCCATATTAATTAGAATTTTATTATAAAAGCCATAAGCCATCAAAAGCCAACATAACTTATAAGCTCCTAATAATAAGCCCTCCCAAGCACCCTTGATATCCTTCAGTGCATTGAGATGTTTATATATAAGAATAAGAGGAGCGGTTCTAGTATTCCAAGCAATGTGGGACCCAAAAAAATAAAAGCAAAAGATCTCAACTACAATATTTAACACCCACTCTAAAGCTATATTTAGTTCTGCCAAAGGCAGTTTACAAGAAGAAAGAGTGGGCATTGATTTGCTTGCTTGTTGCAGTCAGCGAGATTGTGGTGCTATCCGGTGAGAGCTTGGATGGAAGAAACAAGGTCGTGGCTATCTGATGAGAGCATGGTCAGAGGCGACGATAATAGCATGGACAGAGGAGGCAAGGTTGTCGATGTTCTGTGATAGCCTAGACATGACAATAAGGTTGTAGCTGTCCAGTAAACGCATGGACAAAGAGGAGTGAGGTTGTCCCTATCCAGTGATGACATGGACAGGACGATGAGGTTGTGGCTATCTAGTAATAGCGTAGGCAGAGCAGACAAGATCGTCATTGTCCGATGATAGGATGGACAGAGCGACGAGGTTGTAACTACCCGGTAATAGCAAGAACAGAATGCCGGGTCATGGTTTGGGTTTTCTTGCAGGTGAAGCGAGGGGAGATAATTTGCATTTAGTCGAACAATTGGTGTGCATTATGATAGGATGGTTGTGTAGGAGGTGAATGGATTAACTGTAGTTTGATGGTGATTGGGGGTTCTTGTGGGCGGAGCTAGGGCATGTGTGGGTGGAGCTTCGCTACGAGCGAGTTTGGCCAGAGGAGGACTTGATGTCAAAGCCAAAAGGGGATGAAACTCCTCAGTGGTCCCAAAGTCGAGGAAGAAGGAAGACCTCTCTAGAATGGAGAAGAAGACTCTAATATCATGTAAGTATGGAGCTTTATGGAGAAAAGGAATGATATCCTTCAATGCATTGAGTTGTTTACAAACAAAAGTACTTATACATAAGGAGTAGTTCTAGTATCTTAAGCAATGTGAAACTAAAATAAAGAAAAGCAAAAGAGCTCAATTACAATTGTTGATATCAGTTATCAAACAAAGGGTTTATTAGTGGATTAGGAGGGCGTTAGAGTCCTCAAGCTTCCTCAGATGACTGATTCTGAAGCCCGATATTCCCTCCTGCACATGAAGAACTCGTGAGAGACCGGAGTTGGGTTCTCAGGTTGTTCCTCCGATGATCAAGTTAGTAGCTGAACTTGAGTGGGAATTTATAAGATGAATAGTGAGAATATACTCAGAGTTGCATGAGTGCAGAGAGAGTTACCTTATGCAGTGTAGCTTCCTTTTATAGTAGATCAGAAGGATAGATTGGTAACTTTGGTCCAGTCCAGACAAGCAACTGAGTCGATAGATACCTTACATGCGTTGGTCGCTGTAGAAGACGAGTCATCTAATCATTTAATATGGGGACGACAGCAGGTGCTTGGAGCTGACTGGATCTGATGAGTCATAAAGACTATGGGAGCTGAAGTAATGATGACTCTGACAGCGCTTTTAAGGTGAGGGTAGTCAGTTGTCCGTGGGGGGTTCGAGGGCACACCGCCTTTCGACTCGGCTCTATGAGCTGGACGACAAGTACCGACTTTTTAGTTAGCTACGCAAGTTGTCAGATCTGGATTTGGTTACCGAGTTGATGTTCTCTCTTTGTAATGTCATCTTTAAAAAGCAGCTACCAATAAATTTTTGTGAAAAATGTTAGCTGTTGTCCCCGGGTTTGTAGTACAAATGAAAAGATATATATTTTGATTTTACATTTACAGGATATTTGTTTGCAAGTTTTTGTACGTATAACAAATAATGGCTTGATGTTTAAAATGGTTCACGGTGAACACAGAGTTTAACAGATATTTTTGAGGTCATGGACAAAGAGTTTATTTTTGCAAAAGCTACTGTCATTTCTCTATGAATGATTGTCTTTCTTTGTGTAACATTATTTTTCTTTTCTTTATCGTTCCTATTGATAAACAGTAAACCAAATATGTTCAGGTAGGATGCTTTTTTTCTTATGTTTATGCGCTGAATATTTTTAAGAAATGTCAATGCATTTTATTTTGCTAGATTTTATATGTTATATAACAGGAAGTGATGAAATATATCTCTTATCCAAGAGTCTTGATTTCAAAAAATGTTACGATATTATCTTATTGGTTCTTTAAAACATTGTTTAATACATCTTTAATTTGCTAACGATCAGAAAACCTCCCACTTAACTTTGAACAATTGTCTACAAGGGCACTGCTCCTACCAATAATTTTGAACAATTATTATATAACCATATGACTTTCAAAATATAAAAAAAAAACCCTTAAAATTTAGGGGTTATCCAAAATTCTAATTGTTATGTTTTTGCATCAAACTTTCCAAGAAACGTGAATCTCAATTTTCACTGTAAAATAATTGTGTAATTTTACTTACCCAACAATTTAAAATTACGACTAATGCTACTTAGACAGATTTTCTGATAAGTCTTAGAGCTAAAGTCGATTTTTTATAACTCCTAAACTTAAGGGGATATTTTCATATTTGAAAGGTTTGAGGAGTTATATGATAATCGTCCAACGGTGCTTACTTATGAGTGAAGTAAGATTGTAATACTACCAAGGATTTGTTTTGATTTTTGTTTAATTTCCTGATTTAATTTTATTATTTTATTTAGAAAATTGTAATATTTTTCTATTTAAAGAAAATATTACAAGCCTAAGAAATAGATAAATTTGTGCATCACACGGGTCCGAAACTAGTAATAATAACTTGTAAAGGCCGTGAAAGTACACCTTAACGTACAAATAATTTTGACATGTGGCATCCATATGCTACAGTACACAGAGGATATTTTTGCTCTCGTTTTAATCACGTGATGCATAAAAATGACCCCTCTGGCCCTCTCGCACGGAAGCAGACCAGTAGTGTTTTAACCACGTCGTCACGTGGTGATTATCAAAGCATTCACAAGCGATGTGGGACCCGCATTGCCGTTAAATTGGCAGACACAAGGATTTGCCTTGCTGTCACTGTTAGCGTGGACACGATTTGATCCCTGTATTATGACGGTAGAAAATGAGATATTTTCGTGTGAGGTTATTTGTTGATTACTGTAGGATAGAAAATCTAGCTAAAATACATAGATTATATGGTTAAAATAGTATTCTATTAAATGAAAATTCTTTAAGTTAAAATATTATTCTATTAAATGAAAATTCTTCAGGTTATCTTTCATCATTAGTAATGAGAACAATCTGAAATATATTTTATCCGGCTGATTAACTATTACGCAATGAAAGTGAATGCCACGTGTCAATGCCACACATCAGAGTTGCTAGCAATTTGATTCAATTTTGTACTATGTTTGTCTTTGAATTATGTTGGGCATAATTTGTTTACCATTTGATATTTTATTATTTTTATTCTTTTGATAAACATGATGGGATATCCCCTCATGTTTCATTAAAAAGAATTCAACGAAACGTATAAATGCAAAACATATAGCACTCTCCTCACAAAATATCAAAATCATACAAAAGGCCATATGGAGAGATTTTTAATTTTTATATTGTCGTATTTTGACAGTTATCATGAACTAGATATTGTTCAAACCAATATTATTAAGATTTTCTCACTCTTTTAAAAAATATTAATATGATTTTCATATACATCCGAGGACCAAATAAATCTAACGTATGATTGACAACATCCAGTGAACATAGACTTGTGATCAATGGTTCTATACAAATAAAAAGGGACTCGTAGTAATATTAATATATATTGGGGACTCGAGTAGAGGAATAACTTCATTGTATACACAATTAGAGAAAGAATTTTCTCCTACTTTTTTAATCCTTGTATCTTAAAACTCATACTCGAAAAGGCTTCTCTCTGAATTTAGTTTGGCAAAGGCACCTTCCATCATTTCCTTAAGTTGAGTGCTATTCATTGTTTTGGACTGCGAACACAAACATCATTAACAAGTTAACAAAAATTCAGGAAGAAAGTTTTGGCCCCTAAACAATTTTAGGGGTCTAAAGGATCACGATGCATCGCAAAAGAAACCGAATGGGAAAATTGACTAGCAAATTCAGCATTTTTAACGTTTGAAATTATATTGCTATCACAAATCAGACCCAAATCATGTTCAAAACTATTGCTTTTCTAATAAAAAAGATGTAGTTTAGCCATAAATTAGTTGTTATCACTAAATTTAAGTCCATTTATTATTCTCGTCCCGTTTTGTTGTCCAATCTAGTGGTCAAGCAATAGTTAACAAAATTGTCAGAGGCATATGCGAAAAATAATTTGTTGATATCATGATATTTGAAAAGAATTTTCTTTTTCTTTTGCTAGCTAAGATAACAATAAAGGACTGACCATATTTATTTGATTTATTGGGCCCCATCCGGATCAGTCTTCTAACGGGAGACCAACAAAAATTAGGACAAACGCCCTAATTTAATTCTTAAGAATTTATGAATAAAGTGAATCTCACGTCAAAGCTCGCTAGAACTAAAAATCTCAACAAATTTTCTGTCTGTTTTGATTATAAGTGTTGAGAAAAGAGGATGGATTTAGTGCATGTTTGGTTGCGTTTATTTTGAAAGAAAAGTCATAAAAGTGTAGAGATCCCCCTCGAAGGAGAGGATTTTGCGAAAAAGTAAAAAGCATGTCAGAAATCTAAATGGAATTCAAACTAAACAAAGGAAAATCTCAACGAAAAAGATGATGATGTGGATCATCATCTTTTATGTGGAGTTATAAATCCTCAACTTTATCAAAAACACCCCAAACCAATCCTTACCTTCACATCATAAATATTGTTTTCTCTTGAGAATTTTGCACAAAGAGAAAAGTAGACATCAAACAACTTTCCATTCAACTAAACAAAAAACAAAGTAAAATTTTTGAAATCTTGAAGAAAATTTAAATTTATGAATACTTCAAGACTAAGGGTGTGTTTGGCAACTACGTACTTTAAAATTTTTGTTTTGAACTAAACCAGTTTGGCTTTAAACTAAGGGGGAGGTGGTTCAAAACAAAACCAATTTAAAAGCCAAATTTAGGACCCATTTGGCAAACCACTAAAACTGGGCCAGGTTCAAACATCGTCCAATTTTAGTATAGTTTTGTGTTTGGGAAAAGTTAGGCCAGTGCTTGCCTAACTTATTTTAGTTCATTTTTCAGCGTCTTAGCCAAGCTAGAATTGAACCACCCTCTACCTGGTTCAATTCTGTCCTGGTTAAAAAAATAAAATTGGGCTAGCCTGATTTCTATCAGGTTGCCTAACAAGCTCTTTGGTTTAGAAAAACCTAGGCCAAAATTAGCCTGGTTTTACCCAAACAATTTTCTGCTCAAAATTAGGTCAGGTTTGAACCTGGCTCAAGTTTGAAGAGTTGCTGAACATACCCTCAAAGTTTGAAACCAAACAGCCCATGGAAGGGAGAAGGGGGAGAGAGAGAAACCTCGATAAGAAAGGTGTTTAGAAGGCTCTCGGATACAGAAGTAACGTTGGCCATTATAACTTTGACGTTTAGAAACTCAAAAAGTTCATGAACTTTGATCATGTTTCCCCTCTTTTTATCGCAAATGAGGCATATACCCAAAGTCCTCTCTCCTACTGGCCACATCTTAATCTGCACAAGCACCAAATATAAATAACAAATAAAAAATAAAAAAAAAAACAGTATCGACTAGATTATCTCTCTGTTAATTTGAGCTAAAAGCATAATATATCAAGGTGTTTGACACATGGAATCAGAGGTTTAACTATTTTCCATTGCTTATGAGCGTATTCAGAGAACTTGGGCTAGAATTCTGATTCGAATTCGAATATGATATCTTCCTATTATATTCGACTTAACTCGGGTCCTATATATAACCAAGTATCTTACATAATTATTGAGAAGCCTCTCCATGTAATATTTATCAAGCTCCCAGTAACAAATATCATAGAGAGAGATCTTACCTCCATTATCTGAATGGAAAAATTTTCATGAAGTGACCGAGTAGCCAAAGCAGAGCTTTGAGTTATTCTCTCTCGATTGTTTCTTTCATTAAGGACTTGAGCCTCTAGCTGCAATATCTCAGCAGTCATTCTCTTCTCCTGTTCTTGTAACACTTGTATGTAGTCAATGGCATCCTTAACCACGGACGCCTTGTCAAACTGAGACCAAGATAAGATTATCAGAACAATTCAAATAATATATTGGTCTGTTTGGATAATCTTGTTTTCATTTCAATCCCTAGAATCAAGCTCAATTCCAGAGTTTGGATGCAAAAATATTTCAGATTGGCTCAATTCAGCTTAGATTTTCCAGACTGAAAGCTCAATTCAGCTTAGACTCTCCAGACTGAAGTGGGAGGAGAATTCTAAATGACAACTAAAATCGTTTCATTTCCAACTTTAATCTTCTCTCTCCCCTTGAAAATCTAGAAAGGTGCAAATAAGTTCTTAAAAATCTAAAATTACAAAAATAGCCCCTAAAGTCCTAAAATTGCAAACCAACCACCTTAAGAGTTTGTAAATCATAGAAATAATGAATTTGGAATTGAAAATTCTAGATTTGAAATTCCAATGATTTCCAAACAATAAAAACTGAAATTAAAAAGATTCTAGAAATAAATCCTACATGTTCAACTTAATTCCTTTAATCCGAACGTAAGTCTCAAGGATTTTTTTTTTTTTTTCTTCAAAGATATTTTTGAAAAGGATAAGTTATATATAGCCCTCTCATCTATAAGCTTTATAATAGCTATCACTCATCAACTCACTTATTGCCATCTAACATCCTAGGAGTTGATATTTGGGAGTAACTTGTTGTGAAGTAATAAGTGGTCGATAGTTGCTATAGTAAAATTCTGTAGATGATCCCTTATTCATATACATTCAATACACTTATTATCCCTCAACTTGTTCGTTAGAATTTATCTATCGCAGAATTCACGAGAGAGGTAGTGATTTCTGCAATTTTTTCTTCTCAAAATGGTAATGCAAACAAAACAAAGAGCAAGTAAACAAGTTTGAGAGGTGATATTAAGTGCTTCTGAACATATAAATAAGAGTGATTATCTGCAGTTTTAATCATTTTAATAAGCCAGTTGAAGGGCGATACATGTTATTTAAGATGTAGTTCAACATAATTCTATAAAATTTATGCTTTTGGAAAACGGGTAAATTACGTTAAACCCCCAAGAACTTTCCTCATTTTGCAGTTAAAGCCCAATAACTTTCAAAATCACATTAAACCTCAAGAACTTTTAACATTTTGCAGTAAACCCAATAACTTTCAAAATCACATAAACCCCCAATAGCTTTTGCAAATTAAACCCAAAATTAACGCCGTTATATCTAACATGGCACGTGCAACTCATGTGACATAGAAAGACTAAAATACCGCTTAAGTTGTTAAAACACTCTTTATCGTTCGATCTCCTTTCGTTCTCGCCTAGGTTGGGGTCCGGAACCCTTATTATTATTATTATTATTATTTATTAAAATTGTCCTTCAAAATGCCTTTTTATGTTCTTTTTTGGTTTAATTTATGGGGGTTATCTACAATTCCAAAAGTTATTGGGGCTTTAGTGTGATTTTGAAAGTTATTGGGTGTTTTATACAAAATGCTAAAAGTTCTTGCAGGTTTAGTGTGATTTTGAAACTTATTTGGGGTCCATTGCAAAACGCTGAAAGTTATTGGGGATTTAGTGTATAATCTACCTTTTGGAAACCCTTAGGGAGTGAATTAGATACCTTGGTCATGTTTGGGAGAGTAAGCCGAAGGGCTTTGAGCTTGTCATCAACCAGTTGTCGTCGCTCCCTCTCCTTTATTATGTTCTTCGGGAGGGCGGAGGATGAGGATGCATTTTGTTCGGGCGAGCTCGATTCGTTGCTTGGAATGGCGGCGCCGAAGAGCAGCAGACTTTCAAATTGGAGAGAAGCTAGTTGTGGTTAATTGTAAAGAAGATGGATTTGGCTATAAGCGAAGAAAATATTACTGACATATATGTATTGTTTGCATTATGAAGTTGACCAAAATCCGACTAAAAGTTCCAGTCATATATAGCCAACAATCCCGAACGAATAACCCTCTCTAAGGATTTAAATTTGGGGTTTTCCCCCATAAAAACCACCTTAAAATATGATTATTAGACACAAACAACCTTTGTTTTCAATTTATATATAAACTATATTTAAAGTGAAATTTTGTTCGAAAAAACTTACTCCAAGTCAAAAATTTCACTAAAACCCCAGAAGTATCCTTAAAAACCTCACATTTAAGACACGCAACTCACTTTGTTAATATTTTTTCTAGTTAGGATACAAGTCACGTATCTTAAACATGTATTTCTTAAGCTTATTTTTTTATTAGATTAAAAACTCACTTTAAAATGATTTTTATATAAATTAAATGTGGTTTTACGTATAAATTGAAAATGAGATATAATTTTACAAGGGAAAAAAAGCCCTT
Organism: Asparagus racemosus; assembly: GCA_037177215.1. Classification (NCBI taxonomy): domain Eukaryota; kingdom Viridiplantae; phylum Streptophyta; class Magnoliopsida; order Asparagales; family Asparagaceae; genus Asparagus; species Asparagus racemosus. The sequence continues at coordinate 30,340,921 of JBAKGM010000233.1, forward strand.
TACATTTAGATCTAATAAAAATTAACTTATGTCACGAATCCATACTTCATATCCACAAGCTATTAGATTATTTCAATAATCCAAACCCGTTTATTAAAAAAAACAAATCCAAAACAGAAAATTGAGTACAAATTCGGAAACAGTTACTGGTTCTTGGGCCTTTTTGCCACTCCTAAACAAGCCTGGGCAACCGCAATATGACGAGAATATCAAAGAGGATAAAGTAAGGATTAGTATGCAATGCATGAAAACTAAAGCTTTGTACGGATTCACATCCGAGAACAATACCGCAGATTAACGAAAGGAAGAACTGAGAAAACAGAGAAAATGATCATGAAAATACAGGGCTTTAGCGAGATTCGACAATCAATTTTATTACCTATGATCTTAATGTATAATTGGGTCACGATTCCACTACAAATCAACAAAAGTTAGAGCTCAATCTTTCAAACCCTAAACTCACCCTCCCCTGTTGTCTTTATTTTTCTCTCGATCTTTTGGATTCCCTTTGAATAAGCAGTTGAGATACATACTTATAGCATAATTTCTTCCTCTTCCTTTTTTTTTGTGTGTGTCTAAATGGTTAAAAATACAAACACCATCACTTTGTAAACTCTACGTTCAATTTTTGTTCACAGGGTGGGACAACTGTTAGCCCCGTTCCCCTTAGACCAGATGTATTTCCATAGGAATCTAATTCATAAGGGTGGTGTTATTTATTTTTATGTAAATTAAGTTCCATAAATAACATGAGTATTCTAAAACTGAAGGCCGGAGTTGTAAACAAAAATAGAATCAACTGAGAAAAGAAGTTTAACTGTAAACAAGACTTTTGTATTGTAAGGGTGTAGCCACTTAACAATTACACTATTGTAATAATGAATAATATTGTTTTTCACATTTAGTTAAGATGTCGTGCAAGAATGATGTATATATGACAATAAATTACTTATTGCTCACGGTTCAACTGAAAAATGATGATTAAATTGTTCCCTAAACTGAAGACAAACAAGTAATATTTTATGATACTCAAAGAGTGTAAATACTAATATGAGTTTTTACTCATGGGTGCTTGTGGACACTTGTTAGGTGATGAGAGAAATAGAGAGAGGAGAGGTAAGTAGAGAAATTTGTGTAAATCAGAAAGAGGCCACTTGTTATCTCTCTCTCTCTCTCTCTCTCTCATCTCCTAACGAGTGTCTATGGGCAACTGTTAGAAAAATCGATAAAATATGTAGTTTATAGGATATAAATGGTTACGCCAATCATAATACAATACTGACAACTTATTTCCCAGATAGAAAAAAAAATACCTATCAAGCTCCTCATACTCAAAGAAGCTTTCGATATCCAAATAAATGCTGTCCTCTTCCATGTTGTTCATAGTTTTTCTCTGATTTGCTAATGTTTTTGAAGCACTCGTATGGAAGGCCCATCCTCATGTATATATATATACCTATATGAAGCAAATTTTGCATTGCCCAAGTCAAGCTGTTTTCATTATTTCCTCGAAATCTCACTCTCTTACAACTGGGAATGTAAAGACCTAAAACTCCGCGTTAAGTCCATCCGGCAGCCTCACACGTGTCATGAATTTCCTTTTCATGGGAGGAAGCATGAGTACTGTGCAGCGCCCACAAAACTTGATGCACCGTCCTTATGATTATTAATCAATTTGATGCATATTGGAGAGATAAAAGAGAGAAACCAGCAATTAGTATTGAATTAGTGCAGTGTAAGGGGCTATCAAGGATTCTCAGCAATTACTCTAACATGTTTTCGCAAGTTGAACATTCCTTTTATAGGCAGAAACCTGGACTCACGTAGAAATATTGATTTTTTAAAGAATCTGTATTAAATTCTTGATCAGTGAGATTTGAATCTGAATTGCTCTAATATCATATCAAAAGCCCTCATCCACTACTCACAAATTCCACAGCTATGATAGAGGGATGAGAGATAATATTGTACTCGAACATGTTAGGTTGTTATCTAGATTATGATTTTTTTTTCCACTTATGAATTTGTGCTTGGGCATGATCGAATCATGTGACACTTGCTATACTTCACAAGGTTAATCTTTATCTTAAGGGACGATGGATTGATGTAGAACACACTACGGATATAACCGTATTTCGGAATTGGATGAATTATATAGAAAAATCGCGTATTTTTCTGAGATGGAGTCAACCAAACTGATCGGTGTCAGTTTGCCGCCATCTTTTTAACGAAATTCTCTCCGGATCGAGAGATATCTGTTTCACGAAGAGCGTGTTAAATTAAGTGAGGATTCAGACCCCTGCTTAATTACGTACAACACGGCTGATCCTGTTGAAAGTTTGATGGGTTGTATGTGCATTATTTCCACATAAAGACAATGTGGACGGTACGGGTTATCCGAGGAAATGCGGCGGAGTAAACCAAATCTTACGTGCAAGTCGTTCACACAAGAGGTATTAATAATACAAAAATGCTATTTGTCTACTAAAAAGGTGTCTACCACCCATCTAGCAAGAGATAGGAACAGGGGTGTGGGGAACTC
>JBAKGM010000233.1:30348995-30363217 GCA_037177215.1 Asparagus racemosus
GTTGTGAAATATTTCTTTTATTTCCACGTGTAAAAGTAAAATAATTTATTGTCTATTTACCTATATAGTTAATCAAATGTATTTACTTATAGTAATCAAATAAATAAAAAAATATTTTGAAAATTTAACCATGTGCATTGCACGTGCATAAAAACTAGTATATATATATATATATCCAAGAAAATTATTACCGACACACTGGGCCAGTAGGTTTGTGCTTCATGAACCACGTTTTCTTTGATGAAATTTAAAACAGTAATGCTATTTGTCTACTAAAAGGGTGTCTGTCACCCATCTAGCAAGAGATAGGAACACAAGGTAAAACCCTCAGCAAGAGATAGGAACAGTAGTGTGGGACCCACAGCTGAGAGTTTTACCTTGTGTTCCTATCTCTTGCTAGATGGGTGGTAGACACCCTTTTGGTAAACAAATAGCATTACTGCATCCTTTTGGTAGACAAATAACATTTTTGAATTTCAGTAATGCTATTTGTCTACCAAAAGGGTGTCTACCACCCATCTAGGAAGAGATAAGAATACAAGGTGGGACCCTCAGCTGTGGGTCCCACACCCCTGTTCCTATCTCTTGCTAGATGGGTGGTAGACACCCTTTTGATAGACAAATAGCGTTACTGTAATACACCTGTAAGTCACTGGCTATCGTTTTCGACCAGTGAATCAATTCATATCCTCCCACACTCACGCGCAACCACCCAATAATCAATTCATATCCTCCCACACTCTCACGCGCAAATAAAAAAAAGATCTAATCGAAGGACGGATCGCACTAATCATCGTCAGCGTCATCGTCAGCGTCATCGTCATCCTCATCGTCACTGTTGTTATTAGGCTAAATGGCACTAAAATACTCCATCGACTTACTATCTTTATGTTAAATTATCCTAGGTTGTTGTAAAAGAAGCACATAAATTCGCTAAATTGTTCACCGTTTAATTATGGTAAACACCGTTGAAAAGCTTGTTATGACAAAAATGTTCCTCCATAGAAATTTAATATAATGATGGAGTGTATGTATAGTGTTAAGTATGACAATAAATAAAATCAACACAATTATAATAATATCATGTGTTCATCACACATGCAACTAACAGAAGGCACTAATGTATCAGTTTTTTTACAACTTGGATGTTAAAGTACTACTTTTTATAACTTAGAATATTAAAATAGTATATTTTTATAACTTAAGATATTTAAGTGGAAAGAGGGTAAAACAATAAGGTATTTAAGTGTCATTTAGCCTTATTATTATGAATAGGAAACTAACACAGATGATGCAATTCAAATTATTGGAGTAATATTACACGAACTTTTTTTTAAAGGAAAAACGATGCTTATGTTGTGCCATCTGTCTTCTGATCTGTGGAGTCAATGGTGGGTTCAAGTCTTTTATGTCTTTTCTTTTCCCGAGAGAAAATAAGCCTTTTATGATTACGAAATCAACAATTCCTTTCCTTGGAAGTCAATGGCTGATCCTATTCTTTGCTTAAATTCATTCTTCCTATTCCTTTGTTCGACTATTCTCCTGTTCATTTTATTGATGGAGGGCAAGGATTCTCTGTATCATTAATTGTAGATAATTTTTATAATTGATTATATATATAATCAATTATAAAAATTATCTACAATTAGCGACGGAATATTCCGTCTGTAATGTAATATTCTAGACGGAATATTCTAGACGGAAATTTCCCGTCTAGATTAATATAAACTAGACGGAATTTTTTCCGTCTAGAATATTCCGTCGAGAATACTTACTTTTCTACTAGTGTATAGATGAATAGCATTTATTTATTTATTCAATGTGCCTCATAATTAAAATAATTTTTATATAAATTATATAATGAATATTTTTAATGTGGTCTATTAAGTGAAGAGATGTGATTGATGAGTTGTAAAAATTCTAAGCAACCAAGAGTATAAATGATCTCTGCCCGTTGATGGAACAGACTGATTCTAGAAATTGATTGCATAAACTAAGAACTACATATACATATATATGTATTTAATCCTTTAGTTAGCTTCTAATATTGGTTTATCTGCACTTTTATAATATCCGACCCCATCTAAGTCTCACTCTTTCTTAACCTTATATTTAAGTTCTAGTTGCCAATTTGATGTCCAAAGTTTTACCAGCATTTAACTTTAGTAATATCCATATACCTTTTGAAAAATAATTTCGATAAATTTGTATCTGAATATTCATATATATGTATAGGCGGATAGTTGAAATTATTTTGAACTTATTTAGATATAACCAAGTTTTAAACTCTTAGCCTTTTAGATGTGATTTAAACAACTATATTTTGTATCATATAGCTATATATTTTTAAGTCATATCCATAGGTTTTATGACTTTCTTTCATTGGTGTTATACCCTCGAAATTACCAAGCCCAATAAAACCTCAAGAAATGGTCACATGTGATAACTAGCTGACTGACTCACATACATTTGAGAGCACGACCCGGATGCGGAGTCAGCTGACCTATCTCGTGACCCAGATCTGAGACAAAAGGTGTATTCGACCTGGGAGCCCAAACCCAAGATGAAAACCTTTCTTCACTCGGACCCAACTCTGGGCATCTTGAACAGGGGAATGACCTATCAACCTCACATCACATTTAATGCATGGCCAGTCAGCACCCACACTTTGCCACCCATTCACCATAAACATTTATGCAATGTCAGTCATTATGACCTTGCGAGCCAGAGACTTCAAAGCTCCTTAAACCACGATAGTACTTCAGCAGCCTTATCACTATTGTAAGGACAACCCGTCCGACCACTTGCTAACATGTATAAAGCATGGTCTGGCCCATCACCACACCAATCCAGCCAATTTACTAATGTGCCCCCGTAAATCCTCTATGAATAATGATAACTTCCACTAAGGTACACAATTTTACACACAATAAGTCAACAGGACTATGCTCTATTTTTTTCTTCAAATTAATTATATCAATCACTGACTTGAGACTCGGAGGGCACGCCGGAGGAAACAACCTCCGGGCATCTAACCTCTGTTATCTGTGTAGGAAATTGCACCTCAAGATTTTTCACAAGAACAATCAGTCATTAGAAGAGACTAAGGGACCCCAAGATCATCCTTACCTCTCCTAACCACACATCAACTTTCTAACATCAATAGTTTGACACTCACCATTGAGCCTCTTCTTCTCCTTTTGTAAAAAAGGTTGATCTTTGGTTCCAAACCTGGAAGAAATAATCAACACTGACTACATCACTCAAGTCACTCAATCTCTTCAGCTATGGCTCGCTTCATTCATGATTGAGCACTTCAGCCACACCTTTCCTCTCAACCTCCTCTACCGCCTATCATTCCTCTCTGTGAAAGCAGATACCGGTGATAAAAGTGAGAAGAGCGGATCGGGTAAACTATTCCCTAACCATCACGGCCACATCTTGGCGGATGAAATAGAAGAACAAGGCGCCCTAAGGGAAAGCTTTGGATGCGACCGGTTTTGGTCATCACCAACCCATACATGGCGCAAGAAATCGTAAATAGGTACAAGTCACCCAAACGAGCCTCTTTTCACTAAATTGTGAGGACTTGCAGAACGGCCCGCGGAACTTCCACGAGAAAAACCCCGTCCAGGGTAGCACATTGAGCAGGAGTGGTCACCCCAGTAAAAGTTATCACACCCACTCTGCGACTACATCACCCCGATGAAGAAGTCCATGGTTTTGAGTCAGCGAAATGAAGTCAACCAGTCGACAAAGTCAAAAAGCAAATGTGTCGATCCCAGGCAATCGACCACTAGCGCCACCGCCCGACATTAGGACAGCCAAGCCCTCATCATGGCAAGCTCGTCATTAGCTTGGAGAAACCTTGCACTATTATTAAAGAATCTCACCTAAAGACGTATGTGGTGTGAAGCTAACCACAAAATATGAAGCATTTCATAAAGCATTTCGGGAGACACTTCCTGCAAGTGTAACTATAAAACCTCTTTAAAAGTAAAACATGCTCCGTTGTTTTACTAATTGTTAATGTCTGAAATCACATAGTTGATAATCTTTGTTAGATTAGGGTTTGGATGAGCGGGGTCCGTTTTCTCTTCTAATGCCTGGTGGTTCAGTTGCTCGGCGGTCTCTCCCGCTCCAGAGGAAGTCATGTGAAAAGGTGGAGTTGGGATCTTCGGTAGTCCCTCTGACGATCAAGTTAGTATGAATCCTTTTTGAAAATAGAAATTGACAATTAAAGATCTTATTCGGAGAGATTCTCTAGGTTGGGTTGCTTACCTTATCTATTGTCTAGTTCTCTATTTATATGGGAGTCAGAGGGCATTTACGTCATTTTGGCTAGCAATAAGCTAAAGTGGGAGTCAGCCCTATTCCTACGTGTGCTGACTCGATGATTAGACAGAAACATGTAGAGGAGGCTGCGCCGGACAGCCTGAACAGGTGTCGGTTAGAGATTCGCGCAGGAGTCAGCGCTATTCCCTCAGCATTAATGGGATGGGGTCGGTAATACCCGCAGTCAGAATCGAGGTATTTTAATTATCGTATGAGACTGAGGAATCAAGTAACTGATTACACAATTAATGTGATATCGACAAATTGTCGAACCCAGACTTAGTACAACCGTCATCTGGGGATGAGAGCTTGAGTCGGTCGATTAGGAAATGGTCTACCATCCAAGAGATCGACTAACACCGCCATTCGCGTCATCCACAGAGGTAGTCGGCTGAGAGGATGATTGGCCCTGCCTCTCGAGTCGCGCTATGAGGGTAGTCGACCAAAGGATCGACTGGCACTAATTTTCAAGTCATCTATGGGGTTTTGGTTAGTGCGGTCCAAGCACAGAGACTGCGTCTTCCTCCTAGTTCGATAGAGGGGAGCATGGGCGATCCCTAGTCAGCAGATTAAACACATTTTCTTATCTTATGTGTGGAATCCCCTTCAAAAGATTGAAAGTTAATAGTGAAAAATATCCAGGACCATAACACTAATCTGTGTGCAACTCTTACCTACCCAGTCATCACCAACTCGTCAAAAGCACGTGCCAAAGATTTTCAAGTGTAAACCCAAGGCATGGTGAGGAGCCTTGTGAACTCGGTTCTCATCGACTTATCAGGCACCCAAAATCCTTGATAATGATTAAGGGTAAGCTCAAGGCACAATGAAAAGCTATTGCAGCTCGACACTCGCCAACCCATTAGAAGCCTCCTAGAAACCTTAGGTATACAACACCAAGGCATTACTCAGTCTTCACCAATTTATTTAGAAAATGAGAATACTCATGCCTTGGTTCTCATCGACTCATTTGAAACCATCTCAAAAATCAAAGCACAGATGAGAACAACTCATAATTACGTGCAAGAGAATGGGCCAACAAAATTAAGTCTTTCATTCATTCATGAGAGTATGCATGTGTCGGAATGCCTAACGTGTATATTTTGTAAACAAAAATTTCAAAGTGGGGCTAGAATCCATCAGAGGACAACTAATATTTGGGTAGGCTAATCTCTTCTTGACCAAGCCGTATCACCAATCTCAAAGAGAGTAGAGCAATCCCTAATTTACTCTTTAGATACATATTATATCACTTTGTTTGTAAAAAGGTTGTGAGGTGCATGCTTCCAGAAATTTATTTCTTCCTATTAATTACTCTTATTAAAACAAATCCCTGATTAATAAAATGCAAAGAATTAAATAGACATTAGAAATCAAATGCAGAGAGATATTAATTTATTATCTTTCTAATATATTATAAAATTTAAGAGAAAGAAGATGGGATCTTGGGTCTCCAAACAATGTTCTAGAGCCCTCCTCCTTTTCAAAATAAAATGCAGAGGACCTTGTCGTTGCTATTTCAGACTCCAAGTCTTTCTTTCTTTTCAATCTCTCAGCCTTTTCTCAAATCTTTTCTGTCGCTCTTTGTTATTTTCTCCTCCGTCTTTGTATGATAAAAGGAATGTCTATTTATTGGGAAGGCTAGGGGAAGTTATCGCCAGGTATTGAAAAAGGATTGGTGCGGGAGTCATGATAACTTCCTTATCGAAACTTCCTTATCAAGATTGTTGCATTCATTTATCATAACAAACATTTTCTTTACTTTTCACTTCTCATGTGTCTATCCGCTTATCTTTTGTGTTTCTTAAAATAAGTGTTATGGGGAGCCCATCTACCTTCAAGCTGAAATTAAGTTTGTATGAGGATGAGTATCCTCGAGTTAAATTTTATTGCTAAGGCTTATGCTCACATGACAACACTAATGTATTGAAATTGACATGCACCCTCAAGTTTGAGAATTTGGTTAATATGAAGGGGTGAAGCATGTGTTTTTTGTGCTGGATTAATAGAGGGTGCATATACTCTCAAATTTACATGAGGTGCTGTCATCCTCACATTGTTTTTTCATTTATATGAGGTACTAACCGTCACGTTAGTTTTGATTTATATGAGGTACTATCCCTCACATTAGTTTTTATTTATATGAGGTACTAGCCCTCACATTGGTTTTGATTTATATAAGGTATTATCATCCTCACACTAGGTTTCGTTGATAAGGCTTGTTGAGCTCATCAAATTTGATAACTACAAAGGAAAGACATACCTCTCTGAATTAATTAATATAGAGAGCCTACCTTCAAGTTAACTTGTATGTGAGCTGTAGGTATCCTCAAGTTGATTTCACTTTCAAGGCTTATCAAAAGGTATTAAACCTTTTAATTAAATAAACTTGTGGCTTGTTGAGACAAAAAATGTGCGTCTACAGAGTATTACAAGACATTTTTTTGCAAAGACTTGACAAAAAAAGGGCAAGAAACAAAAAGATAATCCTCTCATGAGGCAAACTCTGGAGCATGGAGCAGGGGCGAACTCGACCTGGAAGCATCTGGGGGGAGGGGAATCTAGCTGGTCGGATGAAGAGGACAAGCTAGTTTCATCGTCACAACCTTCGCCCACATCTTCATTTGATCCACCATCAGCTTCCTCATTCTCCTTCACTATCCCTAGCCGACCTTGCACGTCGAGCGTCTTGAGGAAATCGAGGTAGTCAGCCACTCGAGAAGGATATTTGAATCAGTCTGCCTTCAGCAAAAGATCGGGAGGGTGTTGTGCCTTTAGATAATCGAACCCCGCCTTACAAGCAAGGGGCACCTCAACTTTGCTGAGAGTACCGCCATGATACTTCTTGATTATCTCAATCTTGAAGGCACTCGACTCCAGATGAGCCACTCAGGCCTCAAGCTCCTAGACCCAGGCGAGGAGAGAGGTGCTTTGCTGCTCAGCCTCGTGAGCCACTCGGGCGGCCTCTTGTCAGAGAGTCTCCTAAAGAGCACTTCCTCCTTCAACCTAGTCTTCAGCTCTTCCGAGTAAAGATGAGTCGCATGGGCCCTCTCAAAGGCATCATTCCTCTCCCTCCTCTAGGCCAAAACTTTCGATTGAAGATACACAATCTTCTCCTCGACGAGACCCATATCGTGGTGGTAGTGGCTGAGATCCTCTTTGAGGCCCTTTATCTCCTCTTGGGCTTGTGCAAGATGAGCCATTCACTGCCGAGAACCCTCTACACTTGAGGTCCTCATCCTTGCAAAGCAACTCACACTACATCACAGCCTAACTCCTCTTGAGCTTATCAAGCTCACTCCCCTTCGAAGCAATCAATAGTTTGGCTGCCTCCTGAGCCTCCATATGCACCTCTAACTAGGCCCAGAGCTTGTGGAAAAGTTTTTGATATATTTCAAGCTGACAAAATGACTCGAATTCCAAGAGAGCCCCCCCCCCCCCGCGGGTGAGGTAACGCCTGAGAGCCTGGTGGAGGCCAACATCGAGAGTCAAGCTCAACAAGGCCTCTTATTCCAGGAGAAGGAACTACTCACAACTTTTACTTGATTAGCTTCAAACTCCAAGACCGACCCCCTACAATCCATTCTGTGCTCACGAATAAAGAGATGCTACTCCAAACGCTCTATCTCATAGCGGTGGCGGGATTTAGTAGGCCCCATCAAGATTGCCCAGATCCCTTCCCAAGAGTGATGGGGAAGTTTGTCGATACGATGTGGGAAGGCTACTCATACCGACCCTCCTATGCAGCCGCTGGAAGCCCAAACACACTTTAGCAACAGGCTTCCGAACCTCAGCAACCGGCTCTTCGATGGCCGGCCCTTTGTTGAGTTTCTTAGAAGACCCAAGGCCCCTCTCAGCTCATCCCGCGCTCCTCCTTTTGCTCTGACCGTGGTCAGAGTCTGACCTCCTATCAGCTTCACGACAAGAATGTCTTCTCCACTAGCCTCCTACTCAGGTATCAAATGCAGAGTCACCCTCCACCTCGATGATGTTAATTGGAGTTTGCAAATTTTGTGGGGCTAGCACCTTGCTGGTGTGCCTGGGTGCGGCCTCGACCTACCTGGGTGTAGCCTCAACTGCCTCATCTCTAAGAGTGAAAAGCTCCCGTGCATTTCTCTCAGCCCGACGACCACCCTTAGAATCCTTCTTGTTCTTCTTCCTCCTATTAGACCCCTCGGCCTGAGCGAAAGATTTGCTCAGACCAAGCTTGGCCGTGATCTTAACTGTGGGCTGCTGGCACAATGTCTGGAGCTCCTTTTCCTCTATCTCAACACGAAGATGCTTTCAAGGCAAAGTAGAAGAGCTAGCCTGAGAACCCTCTGCAGGCTGCTCATTGACAGCCAGAACTATAGGTCAGGCTAGATCCTCTCCCAGCCTCGCGCCTACACTGCCAAGAGCTTCTCCACTCTCAGACCATCCTTTTTTATCTCTGGCCACGTGGGGCAAGCCAGAATTGTGTCTGCACCAAGGACGAAGAAAAACTTCTCCTTCCATTCATTGTTCATCTCAGAGATGTTGGACACCAGTCGACAACCACCGTCTGCAAGTAGAATTGGCCCTCTTTCTTACTGATCTTCACACACACAAGATGGCCCGAAATCCCCAGCGTTGGCTCAACGTTCACACGGTGGTAGGTGACGAGGAAGGCCACCAGAAGAGCAATAGAGTTTGGCTTCAGTTGAACCGCAAAACTTCTAGAGCCCTTAAAACCTGCTGAAGAAATGGGTGCAACAGTAAACAAAGGCCATAATCGAGGTGGTGCTAGTATATCGGTGCCAAACTGCCGCTATGATGATAGATGAATTGCCTTCTCGACCGAGCTAATATCGTAAGAGCGCTGGGGATGTCATAGTCTTGGGCATACTTCTCCAAGCCGCCCGTAAGCACCTTCGATTTATATTCTCGCAGCAGATCAATTCTGGCCTCATTGCGAGCAATGGTGGGCTGAGCGCTGAAAGCCATTGGGATAGTCAAGAAGAACGATCGAAGAACATCAAAAGCTTTTGAGGAAGAAGAAGATGGACTCTCGCTAACAGAATAAAAGGTTGGCTAGGATTTGCAGAGTAGAAAGAAAAGAGAAGGAGCGGATATATATAAGCGGAAGGAGTCGACACATGGCACAAAATGGCTGGCTGACATGACTTACGGGAAACTACTAATGGTTTTCAAAACCGAAGTGATATCTCGTCAAACGAAGGTCCACTCCATCAAAACTTTCTCTCCATTGATGTCAGAAATGTCAGATCACAACTATCTTCTGATAAGGACGTTTTAAATCCACAAAGCACTAGACGTTTCATTTTCTCCCAAACTTGGTTTCCCGAGTCCGAGTGAAAAGGGGCCAATATTATACCCTGAAAATTACCATGCCTAATAGAACCTCAAGAAACGGCCACATGCGATAACTAGCAGACCAATTCACGTACATCTGAGAGCATGACTCGGTTACGAAGTCAGTCAACCTATCTCACAACCTAGATCTGAGAAGAAAGGTGTATTCAACCTGGGAGCCCAAATCCAAGACGAAATTCATTCCCCACTCGGACCCGACACCGAGCATCTTAAACAGGGGAATGACCTGCCAACCACACATTGCATTAAATGCATGGCCAATCAGCATCCACACTTCACCGCCCAGTCGCCATCAACATTAATGTGATGTCAATCATTATGATCTTTCGAGCTAGAGACTGCAAATCTCCTCGGACCGGGGCAGTACTTCAGCAGCCTTATCACTGTTGCAAGGTCGACCCGTCCGACCAGTTGCCGACATGTGTAAAGCATGGTCTGACCCATCACTGCAATCAACCTTGCCAAATTACTAATGTGCCCCCGTAAATCCTCTATAAATAATGATAACTTTCATCATACTAAGGTACGCAATTTAACACACAAAAAGTCAACAGGACTATACTCTGCTTTTCTCTTCAGATTAATTAGATCAGTCACTGACTTGAGTGTCAAAGGGCACGCCAAAGAAAACAACCTCTGTTATCTGTGTAGGAAATTGCACCTCAAGATTATTCATAGAAACAATGAGTCATCAGAGGATATTAATCCTTACTTCTCCTAAACCACACATCAACTTTTTGACATCAACAATTGGTTTATCCAAACAACATCAACATTGGATTTTGGAGGGACATAGATTTTGTGTTTCTTGTCAAGTCACCTTCGTATTTGCATCTGCATGTAATATTGCTATGACAAGTATCTCGCTTACACAAACGCATCTGCATGTAATATTGCAATGATAAGTATCTCACTTACACAAATGTGAACATTTCACTTGGTCTGTGCTCGCCACAAAAGGACATCGCACCCACTATAGGATCTTTAGTGGTTCGTGCGGAGATCGGGTGGCTATCTCATTGTTTCCCAGGCTAGTCTCAGGGATTATAATTGATTTGGCTTCACAAAAGAACTTACAAAATGGAAGTGTGTTTATGTGAGCAAATAGTATTGTTTCATTTTAGTGAGTTCCACAATTAAATTTTTTTAAATATAAGTTAGATAAACTGTATCATTCATAGGGTCTACTAAATGAGGGGGTCCGATCAGTTAGTTATAGAGTAAAGAACATGCACGAAAACATACACAGACAGTTTTTTCGGGCTTAGTAGTCGACTACTAGACAGAGTAGTCGACTACACTGTGGTCGACAGAAAGACAGTTTTCTGGCTTGGGGCTTAGTAGTTGACTACTCTGAAGCAGTAGTCGACTACGCTGTAGTTGACAGAAAGCGGTGCTCAGGTTTGAACCTTAGTAGTCGACTACTCTGAAGTAGTAGTTGACTACTCTGGGCAGATTCCTAATACGGGTCTGTTTTGGTTTTGGTTTTAAACCCAGTTCGTTTAGAGTTTATAAATAACCCTTAACCACGTTATTAGGGTAAGATTGAACTCGGTTTTGAGCAGTCTTCAAGAGGGTTTTGTGCATCTTTTGGGAGGAGATCTTGTGAGAGATTTGAGAGTTTGTTTTTAGGGTTTGGTAGTGAAAACTTGTAACTCTAACTTGTATTCTCTCTCTCTATTAGTAAAATTTCCTCCTGCTTGCCGCGTGGACGTAGGCAACTTGCCGAACCACGTAAATCTTATGTCTTTACTGCTTCATTTGTTCTTGCCTGGTTTGTTTACTTGTTTGCCGTGGTTTCTCGGATACACGCTACCGGCGTGCGCCCAACACCAACCAAAGAAACAATCCACCAACTCCTAGAAAATGGAAAGAATGGGAGAATACAAAGCTTGTGGAAGCTCTATTAGACATGGTGAACAAGAAAACCTACAAGGCTAAAAAGGGGTTTAAACTCGGTTGGAGTAGGAGCATAGAAAAAGTTATTTTGAAGGAATGTCTGAGATCAAGGCTCAAAGCAAAGCCTCATATAGAGTCTCGGTATAAAGTTTCGGGAGGGATTTTGCAGTCTTTCGTGACATGCTAGCAGGGACATCAAGTGTATTTGGAATACGCCCTGAAACAGGAGTCCTCACTGCAAGTGATGACATGTGGGACGCCTATATATCGGTAAGCGTTGGGAATTTGTTCATGTCTGAATTGAATATTATTTACTTAAAAAAAACTCTTTTAACTATATGTGTGTTATTCAGAGGCATAATGGTAAGGTATTGTCAAGCATAGTCAATCATAATTCAAGCACTTATCTCACTTAAAGGCTTCATTACTAGATACCATCATTTATGCGAGAGAGAACTTGAATGAAATCTATGCTGATGGTTAAGCTTTTATCTTTTATCTCACAAAAAAAGTTAAGATTTATCTTTTTTTATCTTGAAAAAGAGTTAAACATTATTCTTCTTTGATATCAAAGAAAAAAAGAGTAATGGAAACATATGGTTAAGCATCTCTGTTAATTAATATTGTTGCCATCTATTTTAAATTAGTGTACATATCAGTGTACATGTCAGTTCTTGCTTCTAAATGGTGTATTTACAAGGAGAAAGTTTGACATTTTTGTAGAATTAATTAAAGGATATATTGTTGCTTTTGGATTACAAAAAGATTGCTTATGCATTGGTCTTTGTTTTTCTTTTTATCTCTTTCATGAAGCATGGGTGGCATCATTCATTATTCTTTGAGTGAGAAAATAGCTGCCTGATTCCTTTGTTTGTGACATGTTAGAATTTGTTCTATTCACATATATCTTGTTCTTGTCTCAGAAAGCATATCCCCTGTTTCTGTGACCTCTTTCTTCCATTCAAACTTGCTACAACTTGTATTGATGACGGCATATAATGATATATCAAGATATCTACTTTCGTGGCAAATAGCTCAGTAGGAGGAAGGAAATAGTTTGTGTTAACTTTTATTCTTGACTAGTGGTTCATTTACAAATATCACTTATAATATTTAAAACCCTTTTTATTCTCTAGTAAGTGTTGTTATTAGTTTAATTTTGTCCATGAAGATCACTGACATCGACAATTACATTGTAGTTAATATTCCTATGCTTTTTCTGTATTTTGTTATAATAAAAATTCTCGTGTTTTGCTTTAGAACGATAATATATTTACATTAACATGCATAAAGCTTTATCAGATCATGACTGTAACCCAAGTCTAAGCTTCTAAAGCAATCCTTTGATAAGAGTTAAAAATTCTAATGCATGAATGGTGGATTTACACTTCATCTGATCTATATATGCATTTTATATGACTTATTCAACAAAGTTGTGTGTGCCTTTCAGCCACTATTGTCTTATAGATCCATTTACATGTATGTAACAATAGTTTTCACATATTATGATTTTTTGTTGTGGTATCTCATGAGCTGTGATAATTTGTTTATTTTGCCTCTTCTTATACTTGCAGTCTCACAAAGCTACTGCAAAATGGAAGAGCACGCCATTTCCCCACTACGTAGAGTTATACATGATATTTGGCAAGGATCAAGCCACTGGGAAGGAGGCTAAAACAGCAGCAGATATCGTGGAAGAACTTGACTTATTAGCTGATGCGGCAAGCTTGGATGAGTCAAAGGCAGAAAGTGGATCAATCTCAAGTATGAGCAACAAGAGGAAGAGAATGCAAAGGGGCAATGTCACGCCCCGCTTCCCAAAATACCCGGAAACGGTACGTGAACAAGTCCGCGACGTATTAGATTGAGGAGAAATTGAAAGAACTGAGTAATTTCTTCTCAACCTAATACGCTAAGCGTCAACAACAAAATAAAATCGCATCACAGGTCCCACAATCACAGAATCACAGGCAATGGAATATAATAAATAAACTCAGAATATCCAGGATACCACTATAACGAAATAACATCCATGACTACATAAAAGTCAACATGTCCAAAATAATGAACGTAACTAAAAGAAATCTGAGAATTCTAATCAATGTCAACTAAACTGAATAAAAGTACTGAAACAACTAAAGTTCTTCAATCTACTAAAAGCAAAATAACTAAGCATCCACTGGATCTACTCCATCGGCTGGGAGGCACTCCTGCTGCGGAAACTCTGGCTCAGGTGCCTCTGCGTACTGGACCTGTGCGTCATCTAAATCTGACGTACACCAAGAGAATGGAGTACGTCAGCGTGCATGGCACACGGCAAGATCCCACAAAATAATACAATAATAATATACGCAGGGAAGTAAGAAATCTGAAACGCTACAAGTCCACATGCAATAATACGATACTGGAATGAACAACAAAGTGCAACACGTGCAATCTGGTAAACATGTGACCTAGCTGTCAGTGTCTCTACTCGGTGCTAAGTCTAGCCGTTCTACATCAGGTCTGTATCTCATATAGAGTCAACGTTCATATACTCGGATAACTGATGGTTCACATTCCTCTACGCGCATCCAATACCGCGGATCACTGCGATCAAAGGACTACACGCAATCAAATTCCGGCTTGTCCGGACA
>JBAKGM010000233.1:30413806-30433448 GCA_037177215.1 Asparagus racemosus
TTTGTTTTGAACCAAACAAAAGAAAAGGAAAATATGTACTTTTTTACTTCTCATTACTTTTCTCAAAATTTTTTCAAGAAATACAAGGAAATGTTTTTTTTTGGTAGAAAACATTTCTTGAAATTTCAAGAAAATGAACCAAACACCCCCCAAGGCTCTAGTACAGGGACCGGATTGACCTTTTAGCCAACTAGAAACAAGGTTGAAAAATATAATAAAGATGCATGTAATTAATGATCAGGCTTGGTTATGTAATTAATGAGAAAATATCTGGGAACTTTTATTCATTGTTGATCGAGAATGTAGATCATTAGTTTTTATGAGCTTCTTCATTGCGTGAAGAGCTTTCCTTTTTAAAAAATATTTAGACTTGCTTTTTAGACTAGTTTAATCTCCATGTTGTACAGTGTCCGACTATGAAATCAGCCAATGATAATGCATTATACAAATTCCTAACTTTCAAACAACACCAATAGTTAAAAAAACTTTCTGAACCTAAAAGGGTCTAGCCTAGTTGAATGACTGGTGTCTCAATGTCCCATATTCGACTCTCCTGGTGAGCACTCACAGAATTTTAATTTTCTAGAATACCCGAGATCGTGGAGAAGTTCCCTTGCCAAACCCAAAAAAAAAAAAGAAAATAATTTGCCTCAACATTTATTAGTTTTTGAAAAAAAAGAACAATTCACGCAAATAAAATGAAGGTCAAGGAACCTATCAAATTGCTTCCTTGAAAACAAAAACATCCGCCAAATCCATCCGTCCACTCATCAGTAAATCAAACGAACGGCTCAGATTCAATGGTTTCGCGTCACGCCGTCCCCTAGAACACGTCGGCCACCCAAAATCCACACCCTATAATCTCATTTTTCGAGCTCAAAACTTGGAGGTGGTTTCCTTATTTTTAAAGAAAATTGGGTTGTTTTTTTAGCGACATGGTTTCCTACTTTTTTGCTGAATTAAACAAGAAAGTGGAATTATTTGAGAAAATGCTTTTTTGTATGGGCATGTCAGTATTTATTCTAGAGATTCATATTTTTATGTTGAACCAAGCAACTTAAATTTTTTGTAATAATAAATTGGATAAGACGTGCGATGTCTTTTTTAGAAGAGCCATAAGAAAGCTTAATTGTCTTTTAAGAGTTCATTAATTTAATAGAGGTATAACTGTCGCTCACGCCAAAATAGAGGGTGCTTCTTTTTCCCCCTCAAAATGCAATTCAATTCTCGATGATAAGAGACTAAGTGTAATCGTTTTGTAAAAAAGAAAGAAGGAAAGAATGGAATCTACGTTATGTTTTTCTTCTTATACCAACCAAAGGTTCAAAAAGTATTAACGCTAATGGTTAATTGTCTCCTCCAAATCTTTCTTTTCAATTATTTCTCTCATTATGAATTCTTAAAATTATTAAACTAGAAAGAAGGTTGAAAAATATAATAAAGATATATGTAATTAATGAACATGTTAATTTTGTAATTAACGAGAAAATATATGAGAATTTTTGTTCATTGTTGACCGAAGACGTAGATCATTAGTTTTGAGCGTCCGATTGCGAATTCAGCCAGTGACAAGTGATAACACTCTATAGAAATTCCTATCTTTCAAACAGCACTCATATTTTTTTATTAAAAAGATTCTGAAAATAGTCTACCTCAACATTTAGTTATTCAGGCTAAATAATTAGATTTTATTTTATTTTATTTTATTTTATTTTGTATGGACATTCACACATATAAAATGAAGTCCGAGGAGCCCATCAAAGTGCTTCTTCGGAAACAACAACGTCCAGCTATCCATCCGTCTACTCACCAGTAAATCCAAACTAACGGTTCAGATTCAACGCTCTCGCATCGCGCCGTCACCGATAACACGTCGGCCACACAAAATCCACACCCTATGATCCCAGACTCGGCTCCGTCGATTCTTTTCCCGTAAAAGTAATTTCTCCCCGCTCTCTTCTACGACGAAACGCCCAAAAACCGAAAAGAAAACCCTAATCCCTAATTTGCCACTTCATTTCTCAAGTCCTAGGGCTCCAATTTGAAGAAAGTTTAGGATTTTAGGGTTTGCGATGGCCGACGTCATGGACATGCCCTCGGAATCCCAAGAGCGCCGGCGAGAGAAGTCCCTGGAGGAGTCGCCGCCGCCTCCTCCGCCTCCTCCGAGGAGAAGGGATCGGGATTATCCTGAAGATTCGAGAAATCGATCGCCGCCTCTTCCTCCGCGTCCACCGATGGGATCTTCGAGGGGCGAGAGAGATCGAGAATATAGAAGGAGGAGTAGTCCTAGCCCGCCGCCTTATCGAGATCGCCGTCATTCTCCCCCTCGCCGTTCGCCGCCTCCTGGAGGGTTCAAGAGATCGAGGAGGGACGATGGGGGTTACGATAGAAGACGAGGGAGTCCAAGGGGAGGGTTTGGATCAGATGACAGGTGAAAACTTCATAACAATTTCTTACCTTGTGAAAGTGGGGGAAAAAACTTAGGGTTTGCAGTATTTACTTTTGTATTTCAAGGAAAAAGACCTCTTGTTTATCTGGAGATGGGAATATACAACTTGGTGAATTTAGGGCTTAGGATTATTTTTATTTTATATTTATTTATTTATTTATTTGTTGTTGTTGTTGTTATGTTCAACGTGATGATGTTATTGTTGTCCGTGTGTTTCGGTGTTAGGTATGGTTATGAATATGGTGGAGGATATGACCGAGGTGGCCCAGGAGGCAGGGGCGGGTATGATGATAGGCCTCGCGGTCGCTACATGAATCGTCAGTCAGGTAGTTGGAACCTTCTTTGGGTTGCTTCTTTGTAAAATCTCTATTTTAGAATTCATGACATCTCACTTTTAATTTAGTGTCTTATGAACAACCTATGTAGTATGCTCATATACAAGCAATAGAAGGTTCTGTGTGTAGTGCCCTCCACATGTTTTTTGTTCTTTTGGCGGTGGTGGTTCTGGTGGTGTAGCAATCAACTACAAATCATTTATTTATTTTTTATTTTTTATTTCTTTCTAATGGTTTATGTTTGTTGATCAAATATACCAGCATGTTTCAAATTTGTGATGATAGTAGCTAAATTGGTTTTTTAATATGTATTTTATGTACATTATTGTAGTAGTGAACAAGAATGTCTCAACTTGTACAACCAAATATTAGAGCCTTCAAAATATCCAAAGTACTTTTAAGGCTGTATTTTCAAATCTTATCGTTTGCCACTACCCCTCCTTTAATGCCCCTAGAGGGCGTTCTCTGTCCTTATTTTCCACAATTTCTTTCGTTCATCAGCAATAATAGTCTATCCCTAGTCATTTTCGAGTGGCATTGCAGGTTAACATTTCAAAGAAGTGGTGTGCATTGGGAATAATGATGTATTTTTTAATTGTTCAGTTTGTACTTTGTTTTACATATTACTAGTAGGGATTTCCCATTATCTGATGTCATGTCAAATGCATCAAACTCTATCTAGTGGGTATCATGATAATTCACAAAGAAAGGACCATGACATCTATCACATGTGTTCATTGTTTGATGGTCGCTTGAAGTTTGCACAGTTTAGCGTGTATTATAATTTGTCAGCTACCCTTGATACCCTTTCCTCAATAATAATGTTTGAGGTATAATGAATGTTTCAGAATGTAATTTGAACATCTACCTAGGCGGCTGCCTAGATGGAGTTGACACTCAAGTCATTGTGGTTAAGTGATACTTAAGTCATTGTGATTTAGGGTAAGAACTTTAGCTAGACGCTTCCACGTTAAAAGCAAAAAGATAACATGTTTCCTACCACCTATCTGGCTAATGTCTACACCTCAGACGCCACTCTGGTAGCCTACTGCTGCGCCATTGCCTTGCCATTACGTTCTGGTGTCCCACAACAACTCCCTCTAAGGTGAAAAAAGAGGGGGTTAAATGGGTAGCGCATCAATCCCTACTTTTGTAGGAAGCATTTCGGGTTTAACCCCACTTTTGTACAAGTGAAACCTATGAAGTAGATTAAAATTGGACATGCTTTTTGTACACAAATTAGGACTTCTAGCCCATTTTCTTCCTGTCATTTACGGGTCCGTAGAGACGACAACAAGGCACAAAATGTGGCCATGGGGTGGTGGCACGTCAACATGCAACCAAGGTCCTGATAGTGGCGGGAGATGGAACTAAGACGTGTCTTGAGTTTTCTTAATTTAAAGAAAGAAGGGAAAACGTTTTCTTTGCAGGTGGCTGGGCAGTAGATCAACTCTACACAATGCCTGGCGCCTTGTATACACACATATAATAGAGCAGGAAGTATTTAGAAGGCGGAAAAAAAGGCAAAATAAAGTTGGGATCCTGAACAGAGAAGTGAGAACCAATTATCATTGGGATGCATAAAAGAAGCTATTGAGCAACTCACTGGAAAAATAGCTAACTGAGAAGGAAACCAATAAAATTATTTGTTCAACACATGAGTGGATTCTATAGGCTCGGATGAAGTTCACTAGACCATATGAAACCAATCTTTCTAAGGACAAGCTACACTTCATTCTTAAAAACTTGTAAACCCTGTCTGTATGAATTGTAGCAGTTTAGAAAAATGTTACCTGTCTCGATGTCAAGAGGCACCAATGCCTCGAGCTTTGTACATTGCTTACAATTCCTTTTAAAGTTCCATTTGATTTAAATTCCTATAATACTAGAGGACTTAAGTGTCCACCTAGAACTTCTTTTGCCACACTTATGAAGTGTTGTCATCTGCTCATATTTCAATTTCTTCATATTCAATACTTTGCTTTGACCAATAATAAACCATGCTTGCGCCTGTTTTCTGAATTTCTAAACAAAAAAAGAGAAGATCATAATAACAAAAGAAGCATTGATCTACACTGTATTAGAAGCAAGTGGATGTAAACATGAAAAAAAAAATGCATAAAATCAGTTGTTACTCATTTGGGGCTAAAGCATTTACGCATCATAGAGAACAACATAGAGAACATGGCTTTTTGAAGGGGAAAAACCAGCATGCTGATGTCTAATATCCGTTGCCTCTATGACATTTTGAACTGGAAGAGGGAGATGTAATGTGGTTTTAGTGATGCACTAAAGTCCCATTGGATTTTGTTTAATTGGTAATCGATCCAATCTTCTTGGCTTTGATTCCATAACAATTTGACTTTAAAAGAATTAAAACAGACACGCATAAGCAGCTCTGCATGATTGTAGCATATCACTTGTTTGATACAATAATCATTTACATAATTTTATGCAGCCATACAGGTGGCTGCAAAGACCTTGTTTTGTAACAACAATAAAAGCATAACAGATGCTGTTATAATTTTTTGGTTTGATTTTTACATAAAAGTATGTCATAGCGCTTATCACTTTTTTGAAGTTCCTTAACTTTTCTTGTTGCAGTTCGCGTGACTATTCTTTATTTATCTTTTTTCCATAATATTATTGTAGCTGTATCAATATCAAATTCATGTTTGCAGTTTGAAGAAAATCATATCATTTAAGTAGATTGCATAGTAGCGTAAACTATGCAATTTTCCTGCTCAAGTTGTATTTTATATCTAGCGTTAGATGCCAAACTATCTGTTTATGATTCTATTTGAGTGTTGTTGTGAACCACTTTACTCAAGTCAAAGGTGTCTTACTTTTTGGTTATGAGGCAACAATGTATAAATTATAAACAGAGTGTAAGTGGGTCTCGTCAGGAAGGCCTTCCCTATGGAACCCACTTGTTCCTTTGTTTAACTGTAAATGTGTATTTCAGTAAGCGGATAGGAAGTATTAACTGTTTTTACCTGAATACTTTGAGGTTCAATTCGAGGACCTTTCCTTGCATCCTGGAACTTCCCAAAAAAAATAACATAAAATTATGTTAATGTTTTTTGGCCCAACAATGCATATGAAGCATTCTAATAATGATGGTATGACTATCTTAATAGGAGATTTGAGCATGTACGTAGTAAATTATGTTAAAAAAAATTATTGATGTTGTGAAATTGATGAAGCATGTCAATGCTAATTTTGATTGTTGCCTCCACATAAATGCCTCCTGTGTAGTCATAGGAAAATTATGTCAAAACTACTAACAAATTCATGTTTCTTTGTTAGTGAAGGATAGTGAGACATGTGTTTAATTACCTACACAATAACTTCCTATACGCTTTTTAGATTACATTAAAGAAAAACTTTACCTAGGTTTGTTTGAAAGAAAACAATATTTTGTACTTACGCCATAGCAACGTTTGGTGCAGCATTCAACGGTGCTTATTTTGGTTGCTAACTCCAAAATGTCTACTTAAATGCCTACCTGAGAGTTATAGAGAAATTTTAGTAACAATTCATAAACAAATTTCATGTTTCTTTTCTATGTGAAATACGGGACATCTGCATTTTATACTTGTCGATAATATCTTTTATGCTATCTGGAATGCATTGAAGAAAGAACTTTACCTAGATATTTGGAAAAACATAGGTATATGAGTGCTTAGCTTTTGATACCAATATTTGGCCTAGTAATTGTCTAATGCTTTATATTAACATTGTGGACTTCGTTAATATACAGTTTGACTAGTTTCCTTAAATTTAATGTTTATTCATATCCTTTCCTTTTCTTTTTCTGAACCTGCAGATTGGCTTGATTCAGGTCGTGGTGGTTATGGCGATAGTTCAAATGCTGGAGGCGCCCGTAGGTATATAACTTTGAAAATCTTTAGAATTAGTTCATGATCAATCATTGTTTTTGTTGGCTATTTGGTTACGTTGAAGTTCTACTAGATCACTTAAATAATCATTTTTGTTGGCGATAGTTCACTCTTGTTTTCTGCCTTTTCTGACACCACCTCCGATTAAATCATATCTCCTTTAACCTGAGTAGAGCACATGTGGGGAAAATTCAGCAAAGGCATTAGTTGAAAAAGAGCTTGAGTCTTTGACAAGTGCAAGAGTGCAAGATAGAATCCCCATTCTGAGAGATAAAGGTGTCTGTAATTTCTTGGTTTGGCCATTTGGAAGTGCTACTGCTATCACATTTGACATTGAGTTATTCCCAGTGCTACTTGTCCTGCAGGATCTGGAAGAGTGTTGATATTGTGACTCACTATGAGTCTTTGATGAGTGCAAGAGTGCAAAGGAGAGTCTCCTTTCTGAGAGATAAGTCAGTGTGATTTCTTGGTTTGGCCCTCGCTGTATCAACTGATGCTCTTGCTGAACTTTTCCCACTTGTCTACTGCTCTGCTTTTTTTGTTTTTGCCTAATAGGGTAGAGGTGATGGTGCAAATCTGGAAGCAGTAGCGTTCTGTGAGATTTTACACTTTCCCCCCATGCCAGACTGTCCTTTTTTCCTTATATATTTAAAATCTTCGCCGCTTAACTTGATCTTTGTGATTATCTGACAGCAGTAACTCCCTGTGACATTTCATTGCTCCCTTATTTCTTTATATGCTCGTCTTATTATCTGGAGATTGATGCTAGGAAGCTTAATGAATGATTAATTCATTGTGTCATCAGTCTTAGTTTGAATCTGCTGTCATTAGACACTTAAACATTTTTTCTGACAAACAGCATAGTAAATCCGAGCTCTGTCATTATTAGAAGGTTGTTACAAATATGCTCTAGTTCTCTGCTAACACTACTTAAAATAGTTGTTCTTGATCTAGCAGTTGAGCATACCCACACTAATTCAATCATCTAATTTATTCATCGATATACCTTTCAAGACTTATTCTTTACATTTTTCGTTGTAGGAAATTATATGTTTCTATTATGAAAATATTCAGCTAGTACACTGGCCCATCGTTTCTCTTAAACATGAAGCCAAGATACATGCACGTCTGCAACAATGTGCAGGAGGTGAAGAAGAATTTCTGGAGGATGGAAATTAATGAGATCATCAATTAGCTGTATTTGGTGCTTTTTTAATTTCTAATTTCCTTTTGTTTGGTGTGTGTTGCAAATGTGTGGTTAATTGAACCCTTTTCTTCCAACTCCTAGACAATAGTTGATATGTTATCTTTTAACTTCCTGAAAGTCCATGCTTATTTAGGATTACCTTTTCGCCACCCGATCAGTTATTCTCCCTTTTTCCTCTTAAATTTCTCACTTATTGCTCCATTGCGCATGTAAAGATCTTTTTCTTCTTTTATCCTTTATCCTGTCTGAAGCTACACTCGAGTTTATGGTGATGCATTCTTAGGTTTTGGTGCATCTTCACTTGTCCATTTCAGCATCCTCTCTCGACATTAAATGTTCGGCTGTGGTACTTCTTTATTGCTTGACATTCTGACCCATAAAAGCATGGATAGCCCGTATGTTCATTTTGTAAAGACTTATCTTCATTTCATTGATATTCTAATTCCTAAAATTACATCATACTCTAGTAGCACTTCTCTCATCGTGATCTTCTTCTGTGAATATACTCTTATTGTCAGCATCCCTGTTAGTGATCTTTTTCAATAGTGAAATCATGTCAGCCCTGGCTATTGATATCAACTATTACCTTTGTCTCATTGTTTCCCTCACATTAAATTTTATATATTTCACTAGTATATTGGCTCGTGCAATATTAAATTACTGTCTAAAGAGTTTTTGATCAAGCATGGTAATTATGATATAATTATTTAATGTGTATTTATAGTATCTCTAGTAAAAAATATCAACCAAAAAATGAGAATTTATTAAAAAATGTATATCTTTAATGCATCTAAAATTTTTTTTATTGTATCCTTCATAATAAGAGGAATTGAATTGAGCTTAAGTGCATATAATAGTTTATAGATCACAGGAGGATATAAATAAAACAAGCTCTAGATTACTTATTTTTTTATTTTTTTTCTAGATTTAAGTTTAGATTAAAACAAAAAAATTATTATACATAACAAAATCATCCAAATTTTATAATTTTATTAACATAATTATGAAAAGAATTTTTTTAATTATTAAAAAATATTCTTTTTTGTAATATTAAATACATGTTAAATAAGGCTCTTTTTTTTTATAATACTACCTAGTTCACATTGTGTTGCATTTTTATTGTCTTAAATTATATTATTTTTTAAAAAAAGTCATTCATGAAATTTTAAATTTGAGGAGATGGAGGAATGAAAATAATAGAACCTTCTAGAGAAAGGGGAACTAAATTTTACATTTGAAAAAGAGACGGATTTTAAATTTGGGAAAGAGATTGAAGAATGAAAAGTAATAGGACCTTCTAGAGGGGTGGGGGGTGGGGTGGGAGATGGAGCCCACATAAATAAGATGTTAACAAATGACTAAACCATCATCACCTTTTATTAAAATGACCTCCAATTCTATACCTATACTACGATAAAAAAAAACCAAGTGGGGATAATCCAAAATTTGGATGAGTGGTGGACATATTTTCATCTTCTACCATACTTGGAAGGGCCAAAAGGTAATTTAATTAGTGACCCCTTTTTTTTCTCTCTTTTTTGTTTTCTAGAATATCACAAACATGTTGTCTTTCTTTTCTCTCTTTTTTAGGTTTTCTAGAATGTTCCATACCATACTCCATGAACATAGGATATGGGACCATAACTACATATCTAATATATGTAAGATCCTAAAAGGAATATAAATTAAAATTATAAGTTCCTGTTAGCAAAAACAATAATATGTATAGCTAAACAATCCAAAGAATGTTCAGTATATAATATTTTTTTTAATTATAGGTTTTGTGCATTAGGCACATGCATTTTATTCTGCAACAAAAGAAATAAAACATATACAAATGATATTAATAGATGCTAAAAACCTTATTTTTCCCTATAGAATGCAAAATTAGTTTCCTAACATTTAAGATATACATTATAATTATAATCAAACCTATGACGCATTTTTGAGGTATAGGGGATTTATCGACAAAGTTTTGTGCCTATTACACGTGAATATGCACGTGCGATAATGCTAGTGAAATTGAAAGAGTAAAGATCCATTCCTCCACTTTTGCATACCTGCACAATTTCTTTTATAGAGTAGTATAGATTTTCTTTGAGCTGACCATAAATCATTTAGATTTGCATACTGTCTCCTCCTCTCCATGTTGGAAATATCTCTTCTTTAGTCTGACAAACTATATTTAAATTATTTAAATTCTAATGAATGCATTTATCATTATTAAGCAACATAGATAATTGGATTTCATCCTGAACTTGTCTAGCGAGTTTGTTTAAAGCTATAACACAGAGAGATAAGGTCTTATTGTTGAGCCTTACTATAATCTGATGGCGACAAATAATTGTGCTTCCTCAATTATTCTCGTCATCTCGTGCAAGTTGCTATTTCATCAAACACTCTTAATCACATCTATATACTAATATACTTACTAGACCTGTCTTTAGGAAAACACCATATCATATACTTTCCTAAACTAGAAATCCTTAAATTTCTTTTTCCGCTTCATGTAATCTTTCCATAAGTTGTGTTTATAAGTAAAGGCTTGTATGGTGGACTCCTCAGGCATAAAATGAAATTGAATAATATACTACCATTTCTTTTCTTTTTTTTCCCTCTCAATCACTCTTTCTCAAAGTTTTACTAAGTTGAATCATTAGCTTAGTTTGGGTATTATGTTTTGCTCCTAATCACCAGCTGCCTGTCATGGTCTTGTGCACTTCAGTTATTACTTCCCATCCTTCATTCTCTTCTGACCATTCCCATTTTCTTTATATGTCATGGATTCTAGTCTATAGGTCTTGTCATGTCTTTTGCCTTTTGAAACAACCTTTTGTGCCATCTCGTTGTATACTTATTATTAATTGCTACCCAGTCTCGTGCACTTCAGTTATTACTTCCCATCCTTCATTCTCTTCTTACCATTGCCATTTTATTTATATGTGATGGATTCTAGTCTATAGGTCTTGTCATGTCTTTAACCTTTTGAAACAACCTTTTATGCCATCTCGTTGTATGGTCTAACTTATTAATTGCTACCCAGTAATGGACACTGCAGCAACACCACTGCTCACTAGTAGATGATAAATGAGGTAATACATTTTCATTGTGCACTATCCTTTTTCACCAGCCTAGCACAGATTTACTGATGGAAGAGAATTATGTCAATTTAAAAGTACCTAAATCCTATGGGAATGGTAGGTGTAAGCATCAATTTCAAGTTGCATGTTTCCCCTGTAATCGTTTTAAATAAAGTTTTACATATCCTTCCTCTAATTTAGATTTTGAACCTGTACTGAATTGATTCAAGGAGGAATCACGAATAGTCATTGGCTAATAAGGTACTCTGTATATATGGATAGGTAAATGTTTATCCAGATTTAAGTTATTTTGCCCATAATTTATAATATGAATGAAAAATACTTCTAGAAGAGATGGATCAGCAGGTTTCCTTGTTCATATAAGATATAAGGCGTTGCCATGGCACACTCTTTTCTTCACTATTTCCTCAATAGATGTCAAATCATATTGCGGTTTGAACTTCATAACACTCATAAAATATGAATTATGACCTTGAGTCATTGAGAGCCTGAGACTCTTTTTTGGTTTTTCCCCCCATGTTAGAACTGCTTTAATTTCAAATATGTATTTTGTGACTACTCAATTACGTTCTTTTGATGCATGGAATCAACTTGGTAACTTTTAGTTTTAAGGAGACATGCATATTTTGTCCCTTTCTATTTCTAATTGGATTTACATCACGTATTTAATTTTTATTTGGCACGTGCTGGAACCGAATGCAATACTTGCTCTTTTTATTGCCTCATGTTGGGTTTTATTTGAGAGATGATTTGCAACACTTATATGATTTTTATTGCTTTTAGGGAGGGTTTGATGTCATACAAGCAATTCATTCAAGAGCTTGAAGATGATATATTGCCAGCTGAAGCTGAACGCAGGTAGGTAGATTATATCTATGATGAAATTTTGCATTGACGAGTTACATTTGTAGCACTTTTTGTAGATTTCCTGACAGTGGTAGTGCTCATCCATGCTGTTACAGTTCACAGTGTCGAGTTAGCTATACCTTTGTATGCTACTTGTTACATTTCTTTTTGAATATGGATAGCATGTTCATAGAGTGCCTTTGTGTAACTCTGTATGGTATTCTTCTAGGCTCTAGCACGGGATTGCGTGCATGTGCGCCTTTAGGCATTCTGCATGTTTGCAGAAACCTGTGCATATGTTTTGTGTGTGTGTAGTTTAATTAAGGGACCAACTTAGTTAGTAGTTATGCTACTTTTATTCCTGTGCTAATGTTAATTCTGTTTATTAGCTATTGAGGCATTGGATTAATGTGTAGGTATGAAGAATACAGGTCGGAGTACATTTCTACTCAGAAACGTGCTTATTTTGAGGCCCACAAAGATGAAGACTGGTACTGCTTTAAGTGTATTTTGTACAGTTTACATGCAACTGCAATTTTTATGTTTGGACATCTTTCTAACAAAACCAGTTTTGCCCGGACTTATTCTGTGGTGCAGGCTCAAGGACAAGTATCATCCTACTAACTTAGTTACTGTTATCGAAAGGTGAGATGGCAACATGTAAATTTGAACAGATATAGCAAGTGGGAAATTAGAGTATACTGTAAATTTCTCTAATTAATGTCTTTTCACCAAACAGCCAATTATTCAGCCTCTTACTGGCCAATCACATTTATTTCCATGCCCTAAATTTAATCTTACGATATTTCTCCTTATTTCTATATATCTATACTTATTGTCGTGTGATATAAAAAGGCGGAATGAACAAGCAAGGGTTGCCGCAAAAGAGTTTTTGCTTGATTTGCAAAGTGGAATTCTTGACCTGTAAGTTCTCTTATTGGCTCTCGTCTGTGCTTGGTTATTTAGGGCTTTGTCTTAAAATACCTTTCACTTTCACATGTAGTGGCCCAGGTTTGACAGCTTCCACTTTAAACAAGTCAGAGCACGGTAGTGATGCAAACTCCGAGGATGAAGTGGATAATGGTGGCAAGAGGAGAAGACATGCAAGGGGTCCAGCAAAGGATATTGATCTTCTTTCTGCGGCTCCAAGAGCTCCCCCTGTCAGTTCTGAATCTCGGCGAATCCAAATTGATATAGAACAAGCTCAGGCTCTAGTTCGTAAGCTTGACTCTGAAAAGGGCATCAAGGATAATGTTCTTTGCAGTAGCGATAATGATAAATCTGATGGACAAAAATCACATGGTGGATCCATGGGACCAATAATAATAATTCGAGGCTTAACAACTGTTAAGGGACTTGAGGGTGCCGAGCTGTTGGATACACTGATTACCTATATGTGGCGCATCCATCATTTTGATTACTATGGAATGTCTGAGAGAAATGATGCCAAGGGTCTTCGTCATGTGAGGGCAGACAATAAGACTACTGATGTATCTTCTTCGACTGGGGCAGAGTGGGAGAAAAAGCTTGATTCTTTTTGTCAAGAAAGATTGCAAGGTCATGATCCTTTGGAAACAATGACAGCCAAGGAGAAGATCGATGCTGCTGCTGCAGAGGCTCTAGATCCTCTTGTCAGAAAGATAAGAGATGAAAAATATGGCTGGAAGTATGGGTGTGGAGCCAAGGGTTGCACCAAACTCTTTCATGCTGCTGAATTTGTTCATAAGCATTTGAGACTCAAACATCCTGAGCTTGTGATTGAACTGACTTCAAAAGTTCGAGAGGATCTTTATTTTCAAAATTATATGAAGTAGGTGGAGCTTACTTTCCATTGTGAGTTTAAAAAATTTGGGCAGAATTTTCAGAAGAATATACTGACAGTGTTATCTTTGTTGCAGCGATGCAAATGCTCCTGGTGGGACTCCTATCATGCAGCAGCCTGCACCGGTAGGACTTTTCTTTGCTAGTGAATCTAGTGGATAATACTATATGATGCTGGTTTTATTATATTATTATGTTCTTTTGATCCTATATGATGCTGGTTTTATGTGTTACTTCATTTTTCTTGCATGTGTTACCTGACAAAGTTCTATCACACCCACAAACACCTCTAGGATGAGTAAGAAATAAGAGAAACCAATTATTTGAGTCAAATTTATTACAAGAGTTTGTTCACAAGCACTCATGTGAAGAAAAGATTATTAACTGTTGAATTTGAATTTTCAGTTTTAGATGAATCTGCTGTCATGTAGAAAACGTAAATATTGTTTATTGTTGAATCTTCAGTTTGAAACCTGCTATGATGTAGAAAATTTTTCTTCTTTCTTTTGCGCGCATTTGTTTTCTGATTGCATTCCTTAGTGAGGAGCCATGTCTAGGGAACTGCAAAGTTGATTTACAAACAGAAAAATAATCAGCTTTATATATCCATTGAATTATTCTCATGTATAAGCCTTTCCATGATTGGCACAAGTCCTATGGTGGGGCTTTTTTCCCCCTTTTCTGTAAGGAAGATCTGTTGTTTATTTAGTGTGCTTCTTATGTTTCATGATTGGGAAAGCTATCATCACTTGGTAGAGCTGTAGAGGTACTGAATTTGCAGCATTACTTAAAAAAATTTAAGAATAAATTAGTCAACAATAATATTGTTCTTTTTTTATTGTATTACCAATCGTCTTTGGGCTTTTTACCGAGCAAGTGTTTTTAGATATCATCTATGATATCTACTTCAGTCTCCTGTCAATATGACCAATCAAGTGTTTTTAGATATTTGTTTCGATTTTTTAGTTCACGGTCTTCTTGCAGCAATAGATTTGTGGCATTCTTGTTGGCAGGTTAACACTCTGTTCATTACTCTTTACTCTTTGATCTATATTGACAATTTGACATACAGTCACATGTACAATCATAGTAAAAAATTTATTATACATATTATTGTTTATGAAAGGTTATTGATGCATAACAATGATACGGTACAATAAGGAACTATATATTGCCTGCATATGTTGCTTGCTAGATTACTTGATTTGTACGATACATTATTCTCAAAATTTTTCAGGACAAGGCCATGCGACGAAGGCCAGTTTCAGATCGGCTGAGAGACGAACGTGGAAATCGTAGGTATGATAGGGCTGAGGGGTCACCATCTGGTGATGCTAACGGTGGGCCTATTGGGGGTCATCTTGACGAGCAAATGTATGATGCATATGGCGGACAAGGATTGGTTGGCGCTCCTCCTTTTCCTGATGATATTCCTCCTCCACCAGTTCTTATGCCTGTGCCTGGAGCAGGGTAGGGAAGCAACCTGCTTGGTTTATGTTTAATTTGTTTTCACTTGTCTTATGAAGTAATGCTATTTTGCAGTCCGTTGGGGCCTTTTGTTCCTGCTCCACCAGAAGTTGCTATGCGCATGTTAAGAGAACAGGGAGCACCGACTCCTTTTGAAGCAAATGGTGGTCCTCGTGGACGCAAAGGTAGACCTGGCCCTGGCCCACAATTAGCTGCTCCAGCACCAATACTTGCTATGCCTCCAGCAATGCGACACGATCCTCGTCGTATACGAAGGTTACTCTTGTTAGAAATATCTTTAATTTGATTTATTTTATATTTCAATATTTGACAGCACTTGAAAATTTTTCTTATTCTGCTGAGCTAAAACATCGGTTCTTTGTTCTTGTTATAACTAATATGATGATGCTGATGCTTGTTTGTGTAAGTTGCATGGGTTCGGGTGCGGATATGGGTATGGGTATGGGACACTGCAATTTTGTAAAAGGTAATGTACGTTGACACGGCTGAAACACATGAGATTTAATCATAGTTCTGAGCTATATTTGTAAACAACCCTTTTAAGTTTTAGCTCTTAAGGCTGAAACAAACTTGACAGTATCCAACTAGTTACAAAAATGGATGTAAAGTGTAGGATATATATCCAAGAAGTGTATGATGAGTGGTTTAAATTCAACATGCATTGTATAATTGAGTATAGGTCTGAATAAGTATATGCATATGTTTAAGGAGTGCCCAAGAAGTGTCGGGTACGGGTAAGGGAATGACATGTTTCGGGTATGGGTACGGCTCCGTATTAGAGGCACCCAGGTAACATAGTTGTTAGCTATTGTTCTCCAAAACAGCATGTGTTCTCAATTTGCTTCTTGGGCCTAGAACTCATGGACCATTAGATCATCTCCATAAAGACATGGGTGACTAGAACTAACAAGACCAGAAATGTCTTTTATTCATATATGCTGGTCTGTCTATAAGAGTTCATTTTATGGGATTTGAATCATTGATAAATCGAAGAATTTGTAAATTGCTTGAGATGGTGGAGGGTCACGGAAATTGTTGTAGGGGCTGTTTTGTGAAAAAAATAATCAAATATATAAAAAGGTTGATTTAGGTTTTGATTTCAGATCTGGACCAGTTCAGAATAGCAATAAACAAATGGATTTGGGTCTTTAATGAGAGGTTATATATAATTTTTATGGGCTAGGGTTTTCTCGATGAACTAAGGGGGGAAAAAGTAGGAAGGTGGTAAGGCTTCACTTCTTAGATCTGCCATCACGTTGGAGCTGGATTTATTCACATTCCTTTAAAATCTTTCATCTACTGTTGTGATATGATCACCAAACAAATTGTAGCATGGAACTCCAAATTTTCTGGAAATGCATCGAGAATTAGTGCTAGAGAGATTAATACATAAAACCGGTCATTTAAATTGTTCATTAGCAACAGTAATTGTTGGCAATAGCCGATAGGTATTCTTGGCCAACTTTTCCTGCTAACTCTATATCCTTCAGATTCTAAAGCTTGGCCAAACTGTTCTATATGTTGAAACTGTTTCTGCTAATTCTAGAGCATTCAGTTTTTTGAAGCTTCTTGCTATCCTATTTTAGAAAAAACCTTTACATAGTTTCATGAATTGTATGGTATGATGACCAAACAACATGCAACATACAATGCTATCCTGAAATTCCTAGTAGTGTATAAATCCAGCTATTGGATTTTTGTTCAGAAACTGTTATGTGTAACTCTTTTTTTTGCTGATTATATGAAATGATCGAGGTAATCTTCATATCAACTTTGATTCATATCTGTTCTTTTTACATAAGAAACTTTGTTTCCGTATATATAGTGAATTTCTATGCGGAAAACATAGGGACTATCCTCCTCTTTTATCTGTGCCGCTGATTTCTGCCATTTTTTGTGGTTGCAGTTATCAAGACCTTGATGCTCCGGACGATGAAGTGACTGTCATAGATTACAGGAGTCTGTAGGCTTTTTATGTTTGCCGGATCTGTTAATTTCAGGAGCAAAATTGGCACAGTGGACTTGGAATATTCTCCA
Organism: Asparagus racemosus; assembly: GCA_037177215.1. Classification (NCBI taxonomy): domain Eukaryota; kingdom Viridiplantae; phylum Streptophyta; class Magnoliopsida; order Asparagales; family Asparagaceae; genus Asparagus; species Asparagus racemosus. The sequence continues at coordinate 30,430,993 of JBAKGM010000233.1, forward strand.
TGAGGCTGATCCCAGAGATTTCCTATTATTGTACTTTACTGTTTTCTTACCTGACACAAGTCAAAACACGTATTTAAGATGCCTTCAAATTTGTTAGAACAAGGACAATAAATCAAATTGTACTATGTTTGGGCAACCGTGGTTTATGCATATGTTAAGAGTTTAAGACGGGACGTTTTTCCCCTTTCTTGGAAGCATGCATTAGTTTATTTGTTGCTTTGTGATTGTGAACTCACTGATATTTTGATGTTTGAACTGAAATGAGAAGTAACGTGGGAAACTACTTAATCTCCGTTGTTGATTTTTTGGGCGCAAATGAATGCGTTTGTTTATCTCTCATTGGTTTCGAGCTAATATTTTGGGTTTAATGCTACTAGAATTCGGATGTAATTTAAACTGGAGAAGTGCCAGATGATTTTTTTTTCCCCAGCGATTGGTAGGACTTCCTGTGTTTACTCCAGAATCTGCATATGTGGTACGCTAAATTGAACCTTTGAATATTTTGCGAACCTCTGCCGATTGTTGTTTAATTTGTGAATCATTGTACGTACGTATGCAAATTGATTCAAATTTTTTTGTTAGCATAACATTCCATCTAGATAGTCTTGTATGCTAATCGCTTTATATTAGGAATGATAGAAATACATTCGAATGGTATTTTTCCTGCAATCAATCAGGGGTGGAGGAAAGAGGGGATGGGTTGTCGCGCTCCAGCGTACCATTTAATTCTAAAACATATATATTAATTGAATTCCACAGCCTAAAGCCCATTTAAATTAAACATTAGCCCTCCTCACACAGCTAAGGCCTATTACCAAGGGCCTCCAAGTCGAAGTTTGCCCCCTAAAATCTCATTCAGGTAAAAACTTTTGGGCCAATTTTATGGATTGAATGCAAATGGCCCAAATCCAATAATATAATAAAAAATAAGATCACATGTTTTCTTGCTGTCCGCTCAGCTAGAAGATGCGTACGGTGTTTTTTTTTTGAGGTTTTCCAATTTAACTCAAATTTAACTAATTTCTTTCAAATTTTTCCCTCAAATTAAAGAGTTGAAATTTACATTGAGTTTTTTTAAAGCTTTTTCATCAATTCTAGAGACAAACTACTAACGTATTCTCTAAACTCTAAGAGGTAAAATTCTTTTTCCCTTTTAATTCCCATAATTGTTGTCTTCTTTTTGCTTTATTTATTTAACTATTTATATTGATTTGTTTTGTAAATCCTGCACGTAAATAACTACTTGATGATTTTGTTTTCGTTAAAAAGTGCCGCAAACAATTTTATGTTTAAGTTTTTACTTTAGTTTTATCTTTATAGTAAATGCAAACTGTTATTAAGGGTAGTTTAAAATATATTTCTTTTAACATCACGTTTATATATGTATTTTGGCCCGCGATCAATCAAGTTTCCTGCCTAACCAAAAAGCAGAAAAAGTTGCAAAATCCCAAAGAAGGATCTATATAGCAGGTATGAATATGATGCCTCTTTTATCGGTATTTGACGCATCCGTATTTTTATAGATACTTACAATTAGATTATGAGAGAGTAGCACACATTATGAGCGCATCATACTCTCTCTCTCTCTCTCGCCGCCCCCCTCACGAGTCGAGTCACGTCTCGTCTCTCCTCATTGCCCGTGACCCGCAGCCGTAAATGAGGGGCTGAGCGGTGGCAGCCGAGAGTTTAATGCGTAAATCTTCGCGCTTCGGCGGTCTCCGTCTCCTCCTCTTCCACCATCACCACCCAAAAAAACCCCAACTTTGTTCCTCCTCCATTTGTTCTCATCTCCTCTCCAATCAAAACCAACGACAACAGAATCAACAATCAGCGCGAAGAAATGCGGGCTTCTCTTCCCTCAGCGGCGGCCCTCGGCCCCCTAGGGTTTGCGAGCCCTCGCTCTTGTTCCACAAGAAACCCTACAGGGATTTCTGGTCCTCGACCAAACCGCTGCCTGGCGCTCAATCGTCATCGTCCCCTTTGATTTACTTCATTCGCAGTAGGTTATCTCTAACTTGCTGGCTCTATTTTGGTTTTTTTTAATGTTGGATTTTATTTGAAAATTGAAATTTTTTGTTGTTGATGTTGTTTGCAGATTATTCACTTAGGGTTGCCAAGGTTAAAAAGACCGTGTTTGATGATGAGACCAGGTATGGAATTGTCATCGCGTTCTTTAAATTGAATTAGAGAGCATTTGTGTTTTAACTGTCAATTGCTTGTGTCTGAGCCTATGAATGATTGGCCTTTTTTCATCGATCAGCTTTGCATGTTTTATTTTAGGGCATCTCCAACCCATCGCACCAAAATGGTGCAAATTTTACACCAAAATGCAGCAAAAATCACATCAATCAGTAATTCTTCTCCAACCCACTGCACCACTTTTTGCACCAAAAAAGAATATTCTCAGTATATTCCTTTTATCTACTTTTATATTATTATTTTTTATTCCCTATATT
>JBAKGM010000233.1:30467500-30488589 GCA_037177215.1 Asparagus racemosus
TTAAGTCTAATTCAACTTGTTTTAAGTCTAATTTCATATTAAGTCCAATTTGATTCATGTTAAGTCCAATTTAACTCTTTTTAAGTCTAATTTAAATCATGTTAAGTCTATTTCAACTTATTTTAAGTCTAATTTCTTGTTAAGTCCAATTTGATTCATGTTAAGTCCAATTTAATTTCTTTTAAGTCTAATTTCAATCATGTTAAATTCCTTTTAAATCTAATTTAAATCAAGTTAAGTCTAATTCAACTTATTTTAAAACAATTTAAACTGGACTTAACACAAACCAAACTGAACTTAACATAAATCAAACTAGATTTAACATGAACCAAATTGGACTTAACACGAACCAAACTAGACTTAACGTGAACCAAAAACTTGACTTAACACGAACCACACTGGACTTAACACGAACCAAAAAGTTTTTGAATCATTTTAAGCCCAGTTTTTTGTTCGTGTTAAGTCCAGCTTAAATCATGTTAAGTCTAGTTTTTGGTTCATGTTAAGTCTAGTTTGGTTTGTGTTAAGTCAAGTTTAGTTCATGTTAAGTCTAGTTTGTTAAGTCCAGTTTGATTCATGATAAGTCCAGTTTGATTCGTGTTAAGTCCGGTTTAAATCATTTTAAAACAAGTTGAATTAGACTTAACATGAACCAAAAAGTTTTTGAATCATTTTAAGTCCAGTTTTTGGTTTGTATTGAGTCCAGTTTAAATCATGTTAAGTCCAGTTTGTGGTTCATGTTAAGTCCAGTTTAGTTCGTGTTGAGTCCAATTTAAATTGGACTTAAAATGACCCAAAATTTTTTTGGTTCATGTTAAGTCTAATTCAACTTCTTTTAAAATAATTTAAACTGGACTTAACACGAACCAAACTAGACTTAACATGAATCAAACTGGACTTAACACAAAACAAACTGGACTTAACACGAATCAAATTGGACCTAACATGAACTAAACTGGACTTAACATGATTTAAACTGGACTTAACATGAACAAAAAACTAGATTTAAAATGATCCAAAAACTTTTTGGTTCGTGTTAAGTCCATTTTAAATCATATTAAGTCTAGTTTTTTGTTCATGTTAAGTCTAGTTTGGTTCATGTTAAGTCCAATTTGGTTCATGTTATGTCCAGTTTGTTAAGTCCAGTTAGATTCATGTTAAGTCTAGTTTGGTTTGTGTTAAGTCCAGTTTAAATAATTTTAAAACTAGTTGAATTAGACTTAACAGGATTTAAATTAGATTTAAAAGGAATTTAACTTGATTGAAATTGGACTTAAAAGGAATTAAATTTGACTTAACATGAATCAAATTGGACATGACATGAAATTAGACATAAAATAAGTTGAAATAGACTTAACATGATTTATGTTAAGTCTAATTCAACTTGTTTTTAGACTTAAAATAAGTTGAATTAGACATAACATGATTCAAATTAGACTTAAAAGGAGTTAAATTGGACTTAACATGAATCGAATTGGACTTAACATGAATCAAATTGGACTTAATATGAAATTAGACTTAAAACAAGTTGAATTAGACTTAACACGATTCGTGTTAAGTCTAATGTTAAGTCCAATTTGATTTAGACTTAACACGAATTAGACTTAACATTAGACTTATTAGACATGACATTCCTCTATTTAAATTGGACTTAACATGAACCAATTTAGACTTAACATGAACCAAGTTGGACTTAATATGAATCAAAATAGATTTAAAATGAACTAAGGCGGGCTTAACATAAACGAAGTTTGACTTAACGTGAACGAAGTTTGGACTTAACATGAACCAAAATAGACTTAAAATGAACCAAGATGGACTTGACATGAACCAAGCTGAACTTAACATAAACTAAGTTGAACTTAACATATAATCCAAATTGGATTTAACATGAACCAAGTTGGACTTAACATAAACTAAGTTGAACTTAACATATAATCCAAGTTAGACTTAATATGAACCAAATTAGACTTAACTTGGTTCATGTTAAGTCTAATTCATGTTAAGTCTAATGTTAAGTTTGATTTGGGCTCGAGCTTCTCCTCGTCCTCCTCCAGCACTGTCTGCTCTGCCTCGTTTTTCGCTACCTCTTCGCCTTTAGCGTCGGAGGCCGATCTATTATTTGACGGATCCTACGACGAGAACACTAATAAATTCGAGGTTTTGACCGTTGCCATTATTGATCAAATTTGAGCTTTTTTTAGTTTTGAGGGGGTGGGGGGAGAAAGAGAGATCGTGAAAAATTTGTGAGAGAAAAAGAGCAAATAACATTGACCTTTTCTAAGTAACATACCCCCAGATCAACAACATGACCGGAGCGTACACTTATGTTCGGTGGTGGCAGAGGGGGATGTCAGTGTCTAAGAGAAAAGGAAGAAGATGAAGAGAAGAGTAAGGAGATGTGTTAGGAAAGAGGAGGAGATGAGAGGAGAAGAGGAAGGGGGAGCGATAGACATTAGATCTAGAGAAAAAAAATGGAGAAAATAAGGTAATTTTGGGATTTTTTGTTTCTTGTTCTCTATCTATGCTTACTTAGCATGTAATGATGACTAAAAAAGAGCTACAACATATAAACCTCTAATTTAAGGGCTACAGCGCATGAAAAAAAGTTAGAGGGACTGCAGCACATGAAGTTTCAATTTTTGAAGCCTTGACATAATTTACCTAAGAAGGGAAGAAACAAATATACATTTAATTCGAAACGAAACTAATGCATTAATCTTCTAATACAAATAATAAGTCAATTTGTTTGAAAATTTCATCTCTTATACCCCGTCTCCTAAAATCTCCGTTTGAAAATTCTATCAATCGATTCCATTTACCCTTTGCAGTCGCCCCACTCTCTCTGCCATTATGAAAATAAATTGTTCCCTTTACTATTTATAGTCTCTGCAGGAAGCTTCGTGGCAGCTTCCCGCGTGACTCAGTTATAGAGAAAAAAACCCTACCGAGAAAACAAAAAACCAATCAAATCAAAAATCAAGAAACAGAAATCTGAAAGGGGTGAGGGAAACGAAAGAGCGAGGAAAGAAACGCGTGAGGAGAAACGCGTGGAGGAGTTCTCAAAGAAAGCACAAAGGACAACAAAAAGGTTTGAGTTTCTCTCTCCTCTTTCTCTCTCTAGAACCCTAAACGGCCTGCTGACGCTAGGGTTTGTTCGCCAGAATTTTAATTTGCGTCGTCATCTCTCCTGCGATTGAATGGGACAGCCGCCGGAGAAGTGGAAGTACGACGAGGAGTGTGCGGGAATCGCCGCCGGCGGCGGCGGCGGCGGCGATGGCGAGATCTGCACGGCGGGGGAGGAGGACGATACGTTCGATATACCTCCCAAGAACGCGCCCGTTGAGAGCCTCAGGCGGTGGAGGGTGAGTTTTCGTCGATTACTTGGATTATTTTTAATACTTCTTTTAATTTAAGTTAGGTTTGAACTGTAGGTTTAACTGCATTCTGTTGTGATGTTGAATTTTGGTGGATTTTAGTGCGCCCTAGGGTTTGTTTGAACTTGATTGTTGAAGGAATGCGGTACATTGTGAACAGGTTGAGGATTTATCTGTTACGGTTACAATGCGTTGTTGTTGAGCAATCTAGAGAATCGGGATTGATCAATCCAATGTGGAAAGCACAGTTCTCTACTCCAATCGTCATTATTTAACACAATTTAGGACTCCTCCACTCGAAAATTAAGACACAAGGTCCTTTGAAGCCTCAAGTTTGATTTTCTCCACTTTTTTTCCCCGTATGTCATTGGTGTCCTCCTCTTTTGGAGAACAATACCTGTCTGGTTCTGATGTTGCATAAGAGGGGGATACGAAAGCATTGCCATTTATTTAGGAATGATGGCTGTAAATGAAGCTAGTACAACATGATTTTGAGCCTTGTTAATTTTGCAAACATTGTAAAAAAAGAGAAAGATAGTTCATATTGATCAATTACTAGAGAAGCCTGAGAACCTATCTATAGTTACAGTAAGGTACAAATTCTATGAATTTGAACATAACTAATCAGATCTCAAAATAGCTTGATAACAAAATCAGATAATAATGAATAACAACTTGAACTTCCAAATCGTATTTTCTAAACAATCTCTAGCACTCACCCGCAAACTCCAGTGTAGATATTGCCAAAGCCAAGCTTGCTGATGAATGTATGGAAAAGCTTTGGAGATGATGTTGATCAAACATGAGACACACACGTCGAGACCGATAAGACTTCGTGCAAGAAAAGAAGCTTGATGAGACTACACACGAAAAGAAATTTGACGAGGTTGCACGTGAGAAGAGGTCAATACAGCCACGTGCAAGAATAAAGTGACCAGGGAAATACGTGTGAATAGATGAGATTGGCGAGGTGGTGCAAGAAGAGAGCCTACAGGACCGCGTGTGAGAAGAGGTGGCCAATGACTAGATTTCGTTTTCTCAAGGACGATGACTAGATGGAGCTTATGGCAGTGAGTTTGGTGGATGGTGACCACGAATAGATTCTCGCAATGGCGAGTAGCCGTCGAGGAGGAAAGCGTGAGAAATCGAGGACTTGGCGTAGCCGTTGAGGGGAATGCATGCCGATAGCACTTGGGATGACCCCATTGGCAGCCCTGAGGATTAGAGTTTAAGAGATATTATAGACTTACAAAACCTGCTCTGGTACCATGTAAAATAAGAGAGAGATAGTTCTTATTGATCAGTTATTGGAGAAGCTCGAGAAACTATTTCTAGTTGCAATAAGGTATAGATTCAATGAATCTGGTTATAACTAATCAGATCTCAATGTTTTCTGATAATAAATCAGACAATAACAAATAACAACTTGAACTTCCAAATCATATCTTCTAAACAATCTTTAACAAACATTTAAAAGCCACTCAATGTGCTTATCACTATGCAATGCGAAGCAAGCACCATGCATGACATTATGAAACTCTGAGCATGAGCTACATCTGGCGGTGGGTGAAGAGTGAGATAGTAGAATATTGGAAGGAGGACCTTTTGGATTTCATAAGCATGATCCTGAATGTCCGATGACTTGTTTCTACAAAGGGACAGAGCACAGCATAGGAATTCCAAGACAGAATAGAGTATACCATGACCCAGAATGGAATGATGAAATCTTACAAACGAATATAAGCCAGAATTTGAAATTTGAGTTTGGTCTAAAGTGTCAGGGTTTGGAAGTCACGAGAACATTATAAAAACTGTCCACTGTGTAGAAAAGAGCAATTCTGATTGTCTGCAAGCAAGTGAGGACCTGCACAGACAATATAGCCATTATTGGTGTAGATGGTGGTCGATTTAGTAGTAAATAATATTCATGTGTATCTTATAAACTTAGGGCTTGTTTGGATTTGGTGATGATGAAGGGAAGTTAAGGGAGGCAAGGTGAGAGAATGGAAAGGAAGGGAAGGGAATTCCCTTTCCCTTGGTTACACCCCAATTCGGAGGGTAAAGGAGCTTAACAAATTTTAAGCTATTAGGGGGTGAACCAAGGGGAAAGGGGTTGAATACTTCACCTCCTAAATGTTTCCCAAACAAGGTGAAGAGTTCCCCTAACCTCCCTTCACCCTCATTACCCTCAATCCAAACATGCCCTTAGTGAATTCACCTGCAACTTCTAATAGCCAACACGTGAACAGGGGTAAACAGTCTGTTTCTTTGCGTCTTAAACAATTCTTAATAATCCCTTATTCCATTTTGACACCTTGAGTAAGACTGATGTGAGTTATAGGAGGAGGAGACCATTTTAGAAGAAATTGATGAGTGATATGCATGTCAAGGCCATAAAAAAAAAATCAACAATAATGAAAAAGAATGAAACACTGACTTTTCTTGTTTAAATGAAAACTAGAAGGGACCCTATCAAGAGGAAGTCAGTTGAAGATTAAGCACATCATGAAAATTAATTATATCGTCAACCTTTATGGGACTCTTCCCTTACCTTCCAATTTGCCCAGCTCCTGAAGACCTACTAAATACTAGGGTTGGAGGTTAGAAGGTTATCCTCCTTCAACAAGGGTGTAGGGATTACACTAGTATAAGGTAAGGAGAAGTTACTACTTGGTGTAGGCATATAGAAGGAAAATCTTATGACCCCTTGTAATGAGAGGACTGGGTTCCTGGAGAAGTAAACAATGCGCGGTAAAGTGGATGAAAGTTGTAAGAGAGAACCCAAGAGCTTGCTTTAAATCCGGATGTCTAGTCAAGTGAAGATTTATTTATGGGGTACTCCTTAGGTCTATGGAATAGTCCAGACCTACTTGTGATCATGGCTATGGCTATCAATATTGTCATAGGCGCACAATTATATTTGTTATAGTTTGTAGGAAAAAACAGCGATATTAAAACTTTGTGTTCTTATCTTGCCATCATCAGACCAAAATTTATTCTTCTTTACTAAAATATTTCCTTTTCTAATTTTTGGACTTAAGCCAAATATTAATTCTAATTATCATTTACTTTTGCCTTCTGACAGCAAGCAGCACTTGTGCTCAATGCTTCTCGCCGATTTAGATACACACTGGACTTAAAAAGGGAGGAAGAAAAAGAGACACTCCGGAGGAAGATTCGAGCACATGCTCAAGTTATTCGGGTACTATTTTCGATGGTTTGGTGTAATTTATATAAGTTTTTCTTGGAATGCGTTTTATTCCTATTGCTGTTCTTAGCTCTAATTGTTTCCAGGCAGCACTGCTTTTCAAGGAGGCAGGGGAAAATGGGGAAAGAGATAAACCTGGTACTTTTGGACTTTCTTTCTGACTAGTTATGTCAACTCTGCCACATATTCGTGAAACTCTGTCAAGCATGCCTTTGATCTTATAAATTAGGGTTTCAGTTGACACTTTGCTTAAATATTGTCTCATGAATGAGTTCCTTATTAAAAATCTTAATGTCTTTCCTAATCATCTTCTTGACATCTCATCTTCTTGATCTAGAAATGTTTAATTAATTTGCTCTGTGACATCATGAATTTGAACTGCATGGACTATTTTATTTATAGTTGTAACCATGATTTTGACACCAGTTCACAGTGTTCGACATACTGATGGCTAATTAGACACATCAACAGTCTTTTCACAAAGCCTTCATAATTTAGAGTTATGCTCGTAGCTGACCTATCTGATTAGAAAGTACGCAGTTGATTCGGTTTATGTGTTTTTTGGGGGGGGGGGGGGGTAGTCGTCGGTTTTTGTTTCAATTTCTTCATACTTTATTCCTATGATCTGTGGACATGGTTAGGATTGTCATCCAGCATGGACACAGGGTGACGGACATGGTAATGCCCACTATGCAAACACAAGTGCACAACTATATAAGCATATATTTTGTGAACTCTATATATGGAATTCATAGAGTATATGTTTTCGGCTGTTATTAATATATAATGACACCCAACTTTAGTAAAATGATCTAAAAAATAACTTCCCTCAAAATTGGGTATAACAAATTCCATCTTAAACATTTTATGCGAGTACAATTTACTTGCCTGTGAGTGTTGGAAAATAGATTGGGTTGTGTCCTGGAGTGGGGTTGGGAGGGGGGATGCCTATCTATGTCAGGGAAAGTTTTCTTCATATAATTGCTTATTGTGCTCATTGATTTTCAATTTTATTTTGTTTTTCTGTTTTAGATGTAGGTATAATTCTGGCTTGTTTAGTCAACAAAAAAGTAAGATTTTTATTGCTTGCATCAATATGTGACTACGGTTGGCCTTGCTGTTGCATATATTGTTATTGGCTTTACATTTTCTCTTGAAGCCAGTGTTATCTGGACACTTGATTTTACAGATTTTGTCCTGTCAAACTTTCTCAAAACATGACAAGTCACTTGGAGGGTCTCGTGACTCATACATGACAAAACATATGTACATCCGTGTCCCATTGCTCAGATGCGGGTTGTTTAAAGAAAAGAGAATTAGAAAATTTGTCGTATGTAGATGCCCATAAATGAATAATCGAAACGAGAAATTTCAGTGGTTGCTGTCTTTTTTTTTCCTTCCAAAACTCCTAATGTCATCCAGGCCCATATTGTGTTTCTTTTCTGTGCAATAATATTTGTACAAAGTGTTAATGAGAGCCTATTGCATTGTTGAATATGGGATTATAGTTGTGTGTGGGTGTGCCTGTGACAACTAGTGGTAAAAAAGTGTACTCAATATGAGATCGATAATGTGTACCAGTGTGCCAACTACATATATTCCCATGACTAGAAACATGTCCCTTTATTCTACTCTTTAAGACCTTCTGTATTCAGTACTTGCTACTTGTGTCCCGTGTCCATGTGGCACTGCTTGGAGCTGTCTGAGCTTTGTATATTTTCTTCAATAAATGCATCTTGCACTCGTAACAGGTCTTATTGGAAGAATATCTGCTGGTCCTACTGATGGTTTTCCAGTTGGGGTTGAACATCTCACAACGCTCACAAGAGATCATGATTTTACTTCTTTACAAGAATTTGGAGGGGTAAGTACTTCTGAGACTGTAATTTATTTTAATTTATATACTTCAGTCTTTCATTATATGTTATTGACAGTTGTCATGTTGTAGGTCAAAGGGCTTGCAAACATATTAAAGACTGACACTGATAGGGGAATTAGTGGAGATGATGCAGACCTACTAAATAGGAAAAAAGCATTTGGAGCAAACACATATCCTCAGAAGAAAGGAAGATCATTTTTGGTATCATTTGTCCTTACAGTCAGTTTATATCCAACCATGCTTTTGCTATGCTGTCAATTTATACATTTTTTTAATGCTTTAGGTTTTCTTATGGGAAGCTTGCCAAGATCTAACCCTTGTCATCCTAATTGCTGCTGCTATTATATCTTTGATATTGGGCATAAAGACAGAGGTGAATTTTACCCTATGATGTTTTTCTAGTCTCAGCCTTTTACTTGCTCGTTTATTTCCCAGATAGTATTCACACCGACGCTAGTCCTAGTTCTGTGGGTTATGTTTCTGTGGATCTTATGTCCTTATGTTGTGTTATTATATTGTAATTATTAGTTTAACACGCGTGTTCTGCTATGGTTTATGCCACTATGTTGCATGTTGAAAAGGGTGTCTGAATATCAGTTTTTACGCATACGCATTTAACTTACTCTCTATCGTTTTCCCATAATACTCCATCTTGTCTTGTTAGGGTTTGAAAGAGGGATGGTATGATGGTGGGAGCATTGCTTTTGCTGTTTTTATTGTGATCACAGTTACAGGTAATGTTTGTAAGATGCGTCTTTTGATATATGTAATACTCATTTTCATTTGCTTCTCTCTTCTGCAAATATTAGGTTTCTCCCCACTAAATTCATGTTGCACACCTTTTTGTCTTTTGTTTGTAATGAGAATAAGATATTACTTTTTAACTATGATCACTAGAGATAGTCATGACTCATGAAGGTCTGTATTAGTCTGATACAAGCATGTGGTATCGGACATGGCAGTTGCCCAAAATCCAGTGACGAGAACACAACTGAAATTGTATATTTCTTATGAACAAATTGTATATTTCTTTGGAACGAATCTAATGTAACTCACAAGGGGTATTGTTCATATAAAACAGCAGCTAATTTTTAGTATAATCCCAGTAGACACAGTCATGAAGGTCTGTTTTGGACCTGTCTATTTTGGTTGGTGTAGACATGCTTTGTACCACAGATTTTTAATTTGATAGTCATTACGACCACTAGGGAACATTTTCTTTGGCTTGCAGAAGCTTCTCCAGAAACTACATCAAGGTATTTTGTCTTGGGATCACTCTACTAACAAGAGTTCCTATATATCCTAAAACATTGTACTTTTTCAGCTGGTGTTATGTTGGTAAATTAATAACCTCGATTATTCATTACAGTTTCCATTAGTGATTAAACTTTTTGTAATGATACAATTTAAGTCTCCTTGTTTTCCAGGGAAATGTAAGCTATTTGGCTCTTGTTATTTCTGTTCTTCCTTAGAATTAAATATAAGGGAAAATATCACAACCCCCAAAGTTTGGGGCATTTCACACAAAATCTGCTTGAACTTTGTTCACTAAATATCCAAAAGTTTCCCAGAAACCCCCCATAACACAATAAAGCTCTCATAAGCCTCCAAAACTATGCAAACACTGCCCCTCCTGGCGTGCGCGGGAAAAGAGGAGAAAATGAGCACCAGAGAAAATACAGAAAGGACAAAATCTGGTAGATAATAAGTTCCTCCAATTTCATGAGACACTTTTTTTTTTAATTGATTCAATTTTTACGGCTGAAAAACAATATATAGATATGTTTTACTTGAAATAATCCATGGATCACTTGTGCAATTCACTTCTTGTCTGGAGAAACAATGTGGAGTAGGGCTTTAGTGACTTTTGGGATGATTAGCTAATACAACTTCAAAGTGAAAGTTTGATGCGAAGACCATCCAAACTTGATGGTAACTCTTGAGTGTCAAAATAAACATTTGTCTCATTACTTTTCATGTTGAGGCATTTATTCACACCCTCCTACCGTATCAAAAAAGAAGAAATCTTATGTTATGCCTTAATTGAGACAATACACTCAACATTTATAGGGTTATTTTTTTGGGAAGTGATCTAGAGATGAGAAACTGACATGAAGGCATGCTTAGAAAGTGTTCTTTGGTTTTGAAAATTGTTAAATCACTTGTTATAAAGGATTGGCCATGTTCTCTTACTGGCTCATCTTATGTGATTGTACCAAACCTAAGCATTCTTGTTTAGCTGCAAATTTGAAATGCTTTCTTGTTTTCAAGTTTCGCTTTGGAACTACATGAATAACAGTCATCAGTGCTTTCAGTTTAGTAGTAGTAATACTACTAGGTATATCTCTTCTCCTTTCTTTTCTTTTTTTCCCCGTGAGAACAACTAGGTATATCTCTTTTGTGTTGCATCTACTGACCTTAAGTTTGATGGGTCTATTTTTAACATGGAATGGTATTTTCCTTTCTTCTTCATCAAATGTGAATGCATAATATTATCAATATGGGTTTGTTATACATCTGTGACTTTCACTCACTCTGCCTTTTTGTTTTTCCCCTGTACGTACCTATTTCTTTAGCTATCAGTGATTATAAACAATCACTTCAATTTCAAAACCTGAATGAGGAGAAGCGTAATATAAAAGTGGAGGTTTGTGCTACCATACTTAAGATTTCTCTCAATAAATTGGATAGCTTTATTTTGATCTGTGTGACTTTGTTGTAGTTGTTAAAAGGAGTGACGTTATATTTCAGGTGGTCAGAGGTGGTAAAAGGATACAAGTTTCTATATTTGATCTTGTAGTTGGTGATGTTGTTCCTCTAAAAATTGGCGATCAGGTACGAGAACAGAAAAGTCTTATTTAATTAAACCTTTTACATTTCTTCTACGAATAACAAGTTAATAATCTAGTTGTTTTACTGTGTCGTCAGGTTCCTGCTGATGGCATTTTAATTTCAGGCCATTCCATTTCTGTTGATGAATCCAGCATGACTGGAGAAAGCGAGCATGTGAGATTTGTTTTCTTAAGAAATTCCTTTTGTCAATTAACTCTAAGATGCAAAGAAATTACTAATTTATGATTTTCTTTTTTCAGGTTCACAAGGACCCAAAGGCACCATTTTTTATATCTGGATGCAAGTTAGTTGACGGTTACGGTATCATGTTGGTAAGTTGTTCTAATCATTGAACCAGAGTGCTATGAGACGAACCAGATTGCTATGAGACTAACTGCTAGTAGATGAATGCTTCTGGCATAATACACAATAATTTAGATTGAAATTTCTATAATTCTCTGAATGTTGAACAGGGATTTGCTGAAAACCTTATCCAATTTGCATTGTTACATATTCAAAGTTTTATATGATACTTCTGGACCTGTTCTGGGGCATAGACATTGTCCGCTAGTCTAGGCCCTGGATGAGACTTAAGGCAAGAAGTTTCTAGGACAATATGTACAAATGCAACTTTCATAGATCATATGAGAACTGTAGATTGTAGACGGCTTCCTGAAGTAATGTACCACCTGCCACTGTTGAACCTATGCTCATTGCAGGTTAATTATGATTGTAAAACAAGTTTCTTGCTTCCTGCAGAAAGCGCTTTAATAGCATTTCAAGAATGGTATACTTACGAGAAATGTCCAATAGGCAAAACTCAAGATCCTATTCATTTTAATGCACATTTGCTCATGAAGATAATCATTAAAAATCTCCAAATAATTGTATCTGTCCAGAGACCAGCAAAGCAGCAAAGGACTGTTTTTTCCTTATTGTTATCAATTTAATAACAATTCACAAAAGATATGTATTCATGTTTATCAATAAATGGAGTCTATCTCTCCATCTTCTTTTTCAAGTCTAATTCCATCAACATAAAATATCAAAATTTTCAAGAAAAATACTTGTTTGTGTCGTCAGATCATATTGATATTTATTTATTTGCATGAACAGTTAATTGCGAGAAAAGAGTTACCTTCACGAAATGTTTCCAAAATGGCAAAAATCCCACCAATAGTCCATTCTTTGATCTCAAGAGTAATCTCTGCCATCTTAATGAAAATAATACAAAATTTCACACCATACTACCATGTTCATGACTTATGAGTAAAGAAATTATTTATTTATTTGCTTAAGAACATCCATGCATGAAGTATTCAACTCAAACGATAGAACATATTACCTTGTTAAACTCTTCCAAGACAACTCCTATCAATTCAACATTTAAAATATCTTCATCTATCTCTTTCCTTTCTTCCTAAAATATTCTCTAATTTGTAACTATCATTTTGAAGTAAGAAATAGGAGAGAAAGAGAGAGCCAAGAGAGAAGAAGAGGAAAGCTTCCCTCTTTCTCATTATTTCATTATATGTATTCAAATGCATTTAGGGTTGAGTTTACCTTTTATCTTTCCGATTTCCATATTTTTACAAACTGAACAAACATGGAAGGAGGTAATATGTAGGAGAGAACCAAGGCTTACTTAGGCTTTTTCACCATTCATTATTTGCCCCCCTTGACTAATGTTAGCCCTTAATAACCAAACATGGTTACTATCTAATGAGATTAAGGCTAATGGTCAGGACACACCTTCACCCTTATGCAGCTATGCCACCATGAGCCAGCCATCTGGTCGCGCTCAAGTCTAACTATAAGATTAGTCTAATAATGACTAATTAGCTTATTACTGATGGAAAAATTCTTCCAAAAATAATAAATGCATGGTAGAAATCCATATAATTGTTAAAAAATTTGTTATAATTATTTATGTGACTTAGAAATCATCATACTCAAATAATATAATCGGAAAGATACTTTGGGGTATCACACCAAGGTCCTGATCTCCAAGCATTATGTGATGCCTAATTGTGGTTGTAAGAGATGGACAAAATATTATGTTTTACAGTGCATCTAGGGCTATCATTTAAGAGGTCACTATGTTGTATGCCAGTTTCAAATGAGGATGGAATAGCAGTGCATCTTTGTGCTGACTTTTGAATATTTAGAAGCCTAAAAAAATAAGAGTCTGGAATTAGTTTGAATGAAAAAAAAAAACAAAACAAAAACGTAGGCTCTGAAATGGAACTACATTGGATGAAGTTTAAATGAGGACTTGATAAAAATTGACCACTAAGTTATCAAAACTTAGATAGCTTCTTTGATCTTGATCCATTAGACAAAAGGAGATAGTGCTTGTTATAATTACAAATTAGGGGAACAAATGCCAACAGTTGTGAGGTGATTTAGTGATACATTTGTTTGATGTGTTTTCTTTCCACTAGTAAAAGTATAATCTTACTTAATGTTGCTCGTCTTTCATGCTCTTTGTTTTATCAGTCTTTAAACTAGACACTTTATCTTTAAACAAATTTTTGCTCAGGTTACTGCTGTTGGAGTTAATACCGAGTGGGGTTTATTAATGGCCAACATATCAGAGGACAATGGCGGAGAAACTCCCTTACAGGTATTAGATTTCCTTGCATCACTTATATGGCTTACGTTTTCTCCCTTCCCAGTTTTGAAATTGATGTTTCATGCTTAATAGGTTCGCCTGAATGGAGTTGCCACTTTAATTGGCACAGTAGGGCTCACAGTTGCTGCTGTTGTTCTTTTTGTTCTCTATGTCAGGTAAGGAGTGTGTGAACTTGAACATTATTACACATTCTCTTGCTTACATCTATTAAAATATCCTTTATTGCATGTATAGGTACTTTACTGGGAATACAACAAATCCTGATGGAAGTGTTCAATTTAAAAAGGGAGTGACAAGTGTAAAGGCTGCATTAAATGGAGCCGTTAAGATGTTGACAATTGCAGTATGTATTTACGTTTGAGATATCAAATTTGTTCTTTCTTTGATATAGCTTATGCTTTATTAACTGTTGCTAGGTGACCATTGTGGTTGTTGCTGTTCCTGAAGGGCTTCCATTAGCTGTAACCTTGACGTAATGATGCATCACATGCTAAAGATTTCTAAATGTTTAGCTTTTCTTATTTATAATTTAAGATTTCTAGATGTTTAAATTTTGCTTTTTTTTCATAACTTTATTTATTTTCATTGTAGACTTGCGTACTCAATGCGAAAGATGATGCAAGACAAAGCTCTGGCATGTATTTTTGATTAATACTTGTATTTTGTCAGTCACAAAATCTAATATGTTTACTTTAATGATAGGGGCTAAATCAGTCTATTTACATGACAGGTGCGAAGGCTCTCTTCCTGTGAAACAATGGGCTCAGCAACAACAATCTGCAGTGATAAGACAGGAACTCTCACTATGAATGAAGTAATAAAATTTGTAACGTTTCAGATGCAACTTTACTAATGTTTTGTATTCTAATATTTGTGACCCACGTTTTATTGTTCAGCTATCTTTAAGATATATGATTCTATTGACCTTTGTAGCTAACAAGTTTGATTTTCCATGTTTCGATGCTGTTGTGTCTATCAGACACAGACCTGTTTTTTAATGCTAAATATCTGATTTTTATAGATGTCTGTTGTGTCGGCTTATGTTGGTGGAATGAAGATAGATCGTCCAGAACAGTTGTCTCCTTCTGCATTGTCTCTATTAGTTGAAGGCATTGCACACAATACTACTGGGGATCTCTTTGAGCCTCAGGTTAGGTTCCCACCACCGGAATTGATTAATTGTCATTATTGGCTATGCTTTTTGTGCACTTCATTGTCTAATTGTCATTTGTACTAATGTTAGTGTCCCTTTTGTTTTACCAAATACTCATAAGTTTTTTTAAGCGATAACGACTTTACTAGTATGAGGAGTTGTGTTTTTGTTTTCTTTTTCAGATGCTTCTTATCCCAATGTTTTCATTTATTTTAAAGTAGATGATTATTGCTTAATATGGGAGGCATCTCTTCTGTCAATAGGATGGTGGAGCTATCGAGGTAACTGGTTCACCTACTGAAAAGGCTATTCTTTCTTGGGGGGTGAAGGTATGAGAGTTATGCCTTTTTTTTGGTTGATTAATTGATCCCTTTTTCTGACTGCTGAACGATGAATCGGTGCCATTTCATAGATGGGAATGAAGTTTACTGATGTCAGATCAAAAGCTTCTGTGCTTTCTCTCATCCCCTTCAACTCTGACAAAAAGCGTGGTGGTGTCGCAATACAGTCGGTAATAACATCTTATACACCTTTGAAATGCACTTGCTCCAATCTTTCAGTCTTACAATTTCTTCTCATGACCATTTTCACATATTCAACTATCTTAATATCTAGACTCATGCTGTAGCTATGTAGCAGATATCCTTGCCATACTATTCTAATGAATTGATGGAACAACCTGTCTTATATTTTGACGGCCATGATTAATTGGTAGAACCGTGGTTGAAGCTAGATGCATGATGGATCACACCTGATGATGATTGTGTTAAGTTATTTATTCGTCAATTCTTTAAGTCAAATTTATTTACGCAAGAGGAGGGGCTATATGTTGTCTTATGTGGGGGAACATTCCTAGTTATCTTGTTTAATTTCGACTCCTTGCAGAGTTATTTTTACTTGTACCAAGTAAAGCTCATCCATGGAGATAACAAATATAAAAGTGATATTGCTGAATACAAATAACTTTTCTTTCCTTGTTAAGTGTTATTAAAAAACCGTAAGGTTATATTTTATATTACCAGCAACAAATTCATTGTTCTTTTTAAGCTCTAATTGAATGCCCATTCAGCAGAAAGAGTTTACTGCATGTATAAGTGAAGCCACATTTAACTGCAATTATATGAGAAATTACATAATCTATTTCAACATGTGATCAATTATAGCAGAACTGAATTGTATTAACATTTTGAATACAGGTCAATGTATCGACATGAATGAAACTCTTTGTTTTCTTTTCATTTCAGAGTGTATCAACATTAATAAACATAGTCATAAAAACTTCAATCACCAAAAAGGGGGGAAAAGGATCATGAGTTCAAGTTGGAAATGGATCTTCAAATTCTTGACCACTTTATATAGAATTGTCAACTTTTGTCTCAACCCTGTGTTATGTGCTGAATTTCTAGCCCAGGCACTTGCAATAGGTAGATGGACTTTAAATAAAAATGTGACAATCACTTTACAAATAAGGACAATTTAAGCTTGTGCAGCTATGGTGACTCATCAAGTCTTAATAGGTAAAAAGCAGATGAATGGGGAAGGTGGTCTGTTCTAACAGGCTTCATCTTCCATCTGGACACTCATCACTCATCAGGAGATAGGAAGGCTTTTTTTAATTATAATTTCGTTCAAGGTTACGGATTGGAGCTTGGAACTTCAAGAGTTCATAACTGTAACTATTTTTGTTAGGGTAAAGGTGGGAAAGTCTACACCCTTTTTTTAGTGGTAGGAAACTCTTTTGCTTCTTTCACACAGATCTTGAATTTATGGCCTCTTCAGAGTTTGGTGATGGTTAACCCTTATCAACTTGCTCTCCAACAAGTTGTTAGAAAGATAGATTAAAATTGTCTCCTAGGACTCCTTTTGTTTTCTAAAATGCAATTAATCAGTTGATCTTAAGAACAAACTTTTTGCACGGGAATGCTTCTATAGTTCTATTCTGTCATCCAAGGAAAAAGAGAAAGGAGCAACTTCAGCAGTCCACATTTATTGCTTGAACTGCCATATTAACATCTTGTATTTCATCATTTCTGTTATTCTATGCTGATATGAGGTGCATTTATAGAAAATTATTTGGAAAATACGATTGTCTTCTTTTATCTATTAAAAAAGGATTGCAGTATTATTGGCTTCTCTCTTTTGTTGGCTAATAATGTATTTCTGCTAATAATTTATTGGATAATACTTTTATTCTTTGCCTAATTACATCAGGTGGACAAAAAGATTCATATCCACTGGAAAGGGGCTGCTGAGTTGGTCCTGGCATCATGTACATTCTGGCTTGACACTGATGGCTTGGTTCAAGAAATGACCGCTGACAAGGTAAGGCTTCATTTTTTCCTCAGGAATTGAACCGAACAGAAGTTAATGTTCATGTCTTTGCAGATTAACTACTTTAAGAAGTCAATTAAAGATATGGCGGAAGCTAGCCTGCGCTGTGTTGCATTTGCATACAGGTTATACGACTTGGGAGAGGTTCCTGATGTTGAAAGTAGAGATAGCTGGAATCTGCCGGAGGATGAACTGATTCTGCTCGGTATAGTGGGCATAAAGGTACATGATTAGAAGAGAATATGATGTTCGTTTGTTATTGATGTTGCCCTTAGTGTATCTTTATTTGGATAACTTTTGACATAGACCATAATTTTCTTATTATGACTATTTGCCACATCATACACTCTTGCTGATATAATAATTACAAGAATCAATCTTATTTATTCAAGAAATGAAAAATCACGATAAGTCAGCAGACTGATTGGAGGAACTCACGGATCTTTGGAACAATATAGGAAATACAAGTTTAAATATTTGACATAAAGTCAGCATCACACAACTTCCAATGGTACAAAACATGTCCTATTTCATTTTTCGACCTATTTCTGATGGTTAAGTTGTTTACCACATTCTTTGGACCATAAGATGTCCAAAATTATTTACTCTGCGCAAATGTTATATAGAGGATATTTATTAGAACCAAGGTAGCTATCCAGCTATTGGTTGTAGGTAGTTTTTTTTGGAGTTGCGGAAGTCGTTTACTTGATGTTTGATCAAGGTACTACTTGATTAATATTTTTATTGGCTTATGGCGAAAGTGGCCCTTGGTGTTTCTACTACCCTATTTCGGATATATATTGATGATTTTTTTTAATATAACTAGTTCCCCTACATTTCATTTTCAAAGGATTCTATACATTGGATTATACTCAATAGTAGGAAATTGGTTGCCTTTTAACTACTATATTCTGCTTTTAAGTCCTTGTGACTGCTTTTTTCCCCTCTTAAAATCATTGTAAATAAATCATTCTGCTATTAGGATCCTTGCCGTCTGGGAGTAAAAGAGGCCGTGGAAGAATGCACCAATGCGGGTGTTAAGGTACAACACTACAACTCTGGCAATCTATTACATCAAACAAAAATAAAGAAGTAAAAGTATATGACATCATATTTCAAGATGTGAAACATATGAGAAATATTTTCCCTATTAGAATGTTGTGCATTATTATTTTTCTTTTGAAGATGATATGTGTTTGTAGTAGAAAAACTGTTCCCCATTTACATTGTTATGTGCCACTGTTTGAGGTCATAGTTATTTGGAGAAGGATGTACGTTACTTCACTCATCAGATGCATGCTTTTGAAAGTTTTATGTATGAAAACATTGCTTGTTTATAGATATCCGAGAAGAAGATTTTCAAGTGTAGGACACCATCATCTTACGGGTTTTGTTGAAAGGTAGAATTTAGTTAGCTTATTCTTAAATAGTATTAAAAAGAACTCATAGTGCAAAAATATGAGCATCAATAGCTACTTCCAAGGGAAATTTTTGGTTTATCCCCCTCATTTGACTCCTATTCTGGACTGTCCTTTTGACCAAATGTATCATACTAGATTGATGAGTGTGATTTGTATTCTAGGAAATGTTATATATAGAAGTTTTATGATTGAGGGTCAGTGAAAGAAACTTGGAAGGTATCAGTGAAAAATGGCATAGAAAGGGGAATCATATTGTTTCATGTTATGTCTTCTTGTTCTGGATTAGTACTTTAATGTTCGACTTATATCAAACAATGTTGGTGCTTTGTACAAACGATTATTCAATCTTTTTCGGCTGAAATTGACAAGAAATGCTTTCCACTTTCTGAGTTTTTCTGGTTTATAACCGGAGATGATTGATGGATGTTCTGTTAATAAATAGGTGCGAATGGTGACCGGAGACAATATTCAAACAGCTAAAGCCATAGCCTTGGAGTGTGGGATACTTGACCCAAATGTTGCTGCCACTGAGCCAACTCTTATAGAAGGAAGGGCATTCCGTGCTTTGTCCGAAGCAGAAAGGGATTCAATTGCAGAGAAAATATCTGTAAGTTTAAGACAATTGAAAGTACTGACTGTTTATATAACCCTTAAGATCATATCACAACTTCATTCTTAAGTTTCTTGGATTATATGTGGTCAATATATTCTGGTGTATGTGTTTATGCCCTTGGAAGTTTGGTTGTTTGATGTAGAGTTCAGATATTTCTTGTTTTGGTTTGGTTTGGATTCTTTTCTGATAAATTCCTAGTCTGTTCAGATGAGGAAATCCTGCATTGTGTATGATTTCCAGGAATAGGTTCTAGTTTGGGTCATCATAAATTTTTTGTATTATTATATAGAGCAAGTTTTCATATTTTAAACATAAGTCAAATCAACAATTATACGCTAAGATACACATGCTTGCATGCATATAAGTATCAATTATGGTATATGAGATTATATTTCAACATAGTATTGTTACTGCAACTGTATTTTAGTTTCTTACATCTTATTGGACATTTTATATTCATTCAATCACGTTTGGCTTCATTTTTGGTTAGGATGGCACTGGATATTATTTTGCTATTTACACTTAGTTTGCCTGGCAGTTTCAATCCGCAATTTGCTTCCACTGCACAAGCCTATACCAGTAACAACCAATGTAGCATTGACAGGGAACACAGATATGTCAACACTAACATGCCAACACAGTTAATTCCTAACTAGTAGGATACAGGACACTACTAACGTGACATTTTTATTATATTATGTTATGGGTAATTGTATGTTAGTACAGTTTCTATAAGCAAATATAACATGAACCGCCAAACTATTGCCAAAACTATTGCCGTAAACATATTCGTTTATTACAAGAAATCCTATACTCACAAAACTATTAGGGAATAGGAGGC
This sequence comes from Asparagus racemosus, assembly GCA_037177215.1. Taxonomy (NCBI): domain Eukaryota; kingdom Viridiplantae; phylum Streptophyta; class Magnoliopsida; order Asparagales; family Asparagaceae; genus Asparagus; species Asparagus racemosus. Next base: position 30,487,791 of record JBAKGM010000233.1, read on the forward strand.
ATTGCATATCATGAAAAATCCTTAACATGCAATAAATGATCATGGAAGACTAATCCTCAACATTCACTAGATTAACTAGCATCAGAAAAAAAGTCATGCACTATAATTATTGTGACAACTAAATTGGAAAATCCCAAAATTTAGAAAGCATTACTTGGAAAGCCCTAAAAGTAGGCATTCAAAAATATCGTTTAAATTAATCATTAGAATCTAATATTCTCATGGAAAAACAACCCCTAGATTTCTCAAACCAAAATCCTACGCGATACAATATCTAAAGCCCTAAATTGAGAAGGTCATTCAATTGAGTAATCAGGCTAGAATAGGAAGAAATCTAAAAATATTGTATAAGTTAATCATTAGAATATAATATTCTCATGAAAAACAATCCCTAGATTTCTCAAATCAAATTCCTATTTAACTCCAATATTTAAAGCCCTAAATTGAGAAGGTCACTCAATGGAGAAATCAAGCTAGACTAGGAAGAGAGTTACCAGATAAATAGAGAGAATACGCACTGGTCGCCTGTGTCTTCGTCATGTCAATCTCTTCATCTTCAGACTGGGAGAGCCATGTGTTTGTGTTGATTTCTGTCTTTGCTGAACCCATTTAACTATTCATGTAGTTTAGGTCGACTTTTGAATGAGATACCCTTGAAGTTGATCTCTGTGTGTGTATGTGTGTTGTTTGTGTGTGATACTGTTTTTTGTCTTTTTTAGTCTGTTTGGCCGGGGTTTCTTTCTTTCTTTTTTTGGGGGGGGGGGGGGGGTGATTCTGGGGGTATTAATTTTGCCTTTCC
>JBAKGM010000233.1:30488599-30498896 GCA_037177215.1 Asparagus racemosus
CCCTTATTTCATTAATTGTGCTTGTCCGACAAAATGAGTGATGCATCTTAACTCCATGTAATATGCACCCTTATGCAAAGATGAAAACTAATGAATATCTCGAGTAACCAAATGAACATAAAATTTATTAATTTTAGCCAGATAAGAATATATCAAAACAAATAATTTGCTTGATATCATTATTAGACTTCACCATTTTGCATGTTTTGTTAACTGACAAAAAACCAAATATAAACTTATTGAAAGCAAATACTGAGAAAACTAGACTTTTCCATGGTCTCTGGTGCTGTGATGGAGGAAGCAAGCAATAACTAGCAATGTCATCTTCAGGCTGCAAGCAAAGTAATAATAGACACAGGAAGACATCTAATCTGTCTGCTCTCAATGCCAGTTCCATCATTGTTAATATTATTAAGTGTCTAATGCGTAACTTGTTGGTGTTCGACTCCCATTTGAGCTGGAATTGCAGATATTCAACTCCCTATTTGACTCCATTTTAGGATGACTTCAAATTATTTGCCTTTCCTATGACAGTCTTACATCGTAAAAATAGACTAGAGTTTTGAAATATATTATTTTAGGTCAATGTAACACATCTTTGAATTAATTACAAATCATGTGTTCCTGTTGTGGGAAATCACTAATAATTTTATTACCCTTCATCTGTATTATGTGCACTCCCAACATTAAGCTTCTTTATATTTGAACCTTTTTGGGAGCAAAATCGAAGACCAGAAATAAAAAACATACCTGCATCTGATTTTGTACTAGTGCAATGGGTCATTTCATATCAAGAATTTGCTAGTCATGCTATATTATTTATTAGGTATTGATGTCTAATTAAGAAGAACCTAGCAATTTAAAATAGGATGTTACATGGCAAAGAATATTTCTTGCCCCATTTTCCACATTATTTTGTCATACACGTGTGCTTGCGCACACACATGAGGGACATCCTAGTCAAAACTCTCTATGTGCATGCACACAACCTTAATATGCGGAAAGTTGTATGATATGAAAATTATGTATAGGTGATGGGAAGATCTTCCCCAAATGACAAACTTCTACTCGTGCAATCGTTGAGGAGAAAAGGTCATGTGGTTGCTGTTACAGGTGATGGCACTAATGATGCTCCCGCCTTACATGAGGTAAATGTTTTTTTTAACAAGTTTAATTTATAGTTTTTTGCTTCTACCATCTACACTATTCTTAGTTAGCTACTTAAAGATGTTGTTAGTATTTAATCCCATAATCAAGTTCCTGCTCTTTCTTGCTTAGGCTGACATAGGTCTTGCAATGGGAATAGCGGGAACAGAAGTTGCAAAAGAAAGCTCAGATATCATTATACTGGATGACAATTTTGCATCAATAGTCAAGGTTTGTTTTTTATTTGAAGTTGTATATACATTGTGTGCGTGCGCGCACATGTGTGTAAATATACATATTAAAAATATGGATAATTTTTCTTTTCTGTAATTTTGTAGGTAGTCCGTTGGGGCCGTTCTGTGTATGCAAATATTCAAAAATTTATCCAGTTTCAGCTTACAGTGAATGTTGCAGCACTTGTGATAAATGTTGTAGCTGCCATTTCATCTGGTGATGTACCTTTAAATGCTGTCCAGGTTGGATGTTCTATGCCCTGCTTTATTTACCTGCGTCAATCCATGATGAAGTAAAAAAAATGAAATGCAATATGATCATGCAAATGTTTGAGCCTCACTTACGTGGACATGGAAGTAATTTTTTCTGCTTATTACTAGCCTCTTCTGCTCCTCTGTAGCAAAAAGAAACTTTTTTTTATTATCCTTAAATTTTCTAGTTGAAAGGAGTAATGCTGTCATGGGACATATGACATTAATGGTGTAACCTGCCTAATCTGGCTTCTAGAATTGATGCATAAACATGCTGTCCTTTGTAAAGTTTGTTGTCACCTGAACTTTTGTGTCTAAACAGCTTCTGTGGATTAACCTCATCATGGATTCCCTTGGAGCACTTGCATTGGCAACAGAGCCACCAACTGACAAGCTTATGAAAAGACCCCCCGTTGGACGGAGGTTTGTTCTTCCAACGTCTTTTTTTTTTCTTTTTTTCTACACTAACGTCTCTGACTACTGTGTAAAAAGTTTTCTTTATTTTTTAAGGTATTTTCTAAACATGTACCCTCAAATCTTTCGTATTTAGAACTGCTTAAAGGACCATGGTTGGAACGTGTCCTCCAAACCGTAGTCGATGCTTTCTAGCATATGAAGGATTTAAAGGGTATATGTAATGTAACTCAAAAAATATTATGCTACTTAACAGCAAAATGAGCATTCTCCCTGAAGGCAAATCTCTAAGAAATTTTGATTTGGGTATTCCTCATGTTCCTTCAAATAAGAAAGGATTGATACGCATATACGTATAATGTAATTGGTGTCTGCGCACACTGCATGTGCGGGCTTCATTTTCTATCTTACGAAATAACAGGAATGTGCCTGCAGTACACTATCTGATTTATGGTCTGTTAAAATATTGCATGTTATCAAAAGATTTAAGCTGGGAAAGGGGTGTAATTGGCGTGTCATAGACATTAAGTGTTCAAATATTTCTGATAGAAGAAACCGCTGGTGAGATAATAATCTGAGCTTTGAGCTGAAACCACAACTGGTTATTACTCATACTTATAAATTACACCAGCATACATGTTATTAAAATGAATTAAGTGGCAATGTTTTAAAATGCAATACGCTATGTGTGCACTTGGGTGGGGCATAATTTGTAATAGGATTGTATGCTGCATAATCAAATTATGCGGAAATATACATGTGTGTGCACACGTGTCTGTTTGGATGCATGCATTCAGCACTGGCCTAAATAGTCAGTGACTTCGGCGCTCATGTCACACTGATCAAGTTGACTACTTCACTTAAAAAAAAATTTGTTCCAGAGTGGAATCCTTCTCTGTATCAGGTTAACCTATTTTAGGTTCTTAATGTGAGCGTCCCCTCTTGATTCCTTCCACGAACAAGAGGTCCACTTGTAGTTTCCTTCCCACTGGGGATAGAATATAAAATTCTTCCTCTCCAGGAGCAAGATCCCCTTGTGATAAACAGAAGGGTTCTATCCTTTTCTCTTCGGTCACGCCCCCCCGGGCTTAGGGCTGAAATTGGAAATTCATCTCGATAAACAAGAAAGTCATTTCCAGATCAGGTAGTAAATCCTATAAAAGTGAAAGTTATTTGAATCTTTTTCGATTCTCGGAGTGGAGATCCCACCTCTTAGTTTCACCTCTTAAGATTCTCGAAGTGGAGAGATGTGAGCGTTTCAGAATCGGTTTATCAAGGCAACCATTCCTATTATGTCCATGAAACTCAGAGACCAGTTTCTATAAAATCATAAGCTATTGAAAGTAACAGCTGTTGAAAGATGCATAATAAAAATAGCACCAAATGTTATGGTATTTGAATTACATGTCCATATCAGAACAATAAAAACAGTTTCTTCCCATGTTAATTTCCAATTAGTCTGGATATTGATAGACCAACTCAAGCAAATTTCACATTACGACATTTGTATGTAACTGTTTAAAGGTTTTGTTTTGAGAATATAACCTACTTTGCTGCTGTGACTTAACCTGTCCACTGTGCCCTTTAGCTCGTGGTCCAGTTGATTCTCTAGCCTATCTTCTCAACCTCACTTACAATCTGCAATCTACATATTTGTGTTTTCAAATTTTTTTCAAAGGTCTCTTTTGTCATCTGTAGTTGTTTTAGGTGTCGTTCTCAATGGAACTACTCTAAATTGTGACATCTGTTCAGTCAAATTTAATCATTCATGCTGCTAATGTGGTAGTTAAATTGTTTCTACACACTCCTGACTGTCCAATCAAAATACAAGGTTTTATTGTATTTGTCATTATCCTAAGAGTGAGGTTTTTTTGACTGGTCTACACTAGACCAGGTTTTATTTTTGTGTCAAATTACTTATTGCCAGACAAAACTACTATTGATGTATGCTAAATTTGAGCTCATTAATATAAAGAAATTTGTTATTTCTATATTGTTTACTTAAGTTCAGTGTGTTGAGTATAAAACATTAGGGTCTGCATATATAATCTTTCATCAAATAGTGAGATTGTCTATGGCTATCAATCAAATATGTGGAGTAGTTTTCACTAATAAAGGCCATTATCTTTTTTTCTTAGGCACACTAATGAACTTAATGGCTCCTTGCTTTTTGTCTCAGTGGCATAGTTTTGTATATATTTCACTATGTAGTCCTTGTGTAAATTAGTGCTCTTACCACTTAGCAGTCTCTGAGCAAACTTGATGTTTCACTTTCTAAAAAGTTTGTTTGCAAACTGTCAGGGAACCTCTCGTTACCAATATCATGTGGAGAAATTTATTTGTACAGGTACATCTAACTCTTTTTCTGTGGGCGAGCGCCCTCTACTCTTCTACGTACCCAGAGATATATAGTATGTTTCTTCGGCATTGTTTTTCATTGATTAGTTGTGATTGAGCAATTGCAGGCTCTTTTTCAAGTGGCTGTGCTCCTTAGTCTCGATTTCTGTGGCAAAAGTGTGCTACATTTGAATCGTGAAACTGCAGAGCATGCAGAGAAAGTGAAAAACACTTTCATTTTTAATACTTTCGTCTTCTGTCAGGTAAATTTGACTGTTCCTTCGTCAATCTGAATCTGATTAAATGATATGACCTTAACAACTTTACAGAAGCTTCCCTTTTGTGTATGGAGCATTCTGGCTTACCGTTAATATACATATATGTATTGCTTGTGGATAAACATTCATACATTCGTACATACATGTAATGTATATGTAAAGGAAAGGATGGGTATGAGGTGGCAACTTGTTTTGCTAAATGAGCTACCAAGAGATATGCTAGTGGTGAGGCCCAGCTTTCTACTTACTTCCAATGGTAAATCTCACCATCCTTCTGTCTCTTGGTAGCTCCTTTAACAAAATAGGCTACCAACGCATAACCAATAATCTCACACACACGCACAAGGACGTGTGTATATTATTTATATTGATAGATAGAGAGATGAGCTAGGCTACATGTGCTCCAGATGGTGCTTTTTCATTCGGAGTATTCTCATGAGCATGATGTCTTTTTTTTTTACTTTTAATTATTGTTAGGATCTAACTTACTTTTTCACTAGGTATTCAACGAGTTTAATGCTCGGAAACCAGATGAAATGAATGTCTTCAAAGGAATCACAAGAAACCACCTTTTCATGGGGATAATTGGAATCACTATTCTGCTTCAGGTGAAAACAAGTTTAGTTTGTTCAACCTGGGTAAATATCTTAGCCATTGGTTCTAACCAATTCCGATGCCTCTTCTGTATTAGGTATTGATTATTGAGTTTCTTGGGAAGTTTACTTCAACAGTCAGGCTTAACTGGAAATTGTGGCTAGTTTCTCTTGCTATTGGTTTTGTAAGGTAAGTTTTTGCTTGTTACCTTACCAACAACTCGACAAGGTTTACAGCTGCATATATTATATTATAGATGATCTTTGTTCTTGGGAGAACCTTGACAAGGTTGACAACTGCTTATTATAGTAGTCAATGATTTTTGTTTGTATGAATAACCTTTTGGTGTAGTCTTCATCAAAATTTGTACTGTTGAGGATCCTCATGGTCGTGACAGCAATATCACAAGCTACAAATAGGATATGTACTGAAGATTGATTGCATTTTTGTAATTTAATCTGGTTTTGTTTACTTATTTCAGCTGGCCTCTAGCTGTTATTGGGAAGCTCATTCCTGTTCCTCAGACTCAATTTAAGGACTATTTCCGGTTCTGTTCTTGCCTTCGATGCAAAGGTTTTGATAATTATCTTGTTTATCGTTGCAGAATTTACATATTGTTAGATTTAGGCAACGTAGCTGACATATTCATATTCATGGTGCAGCTAAAAGGAACTAGGTGTAGGAAGACTACGGGAGTTGACGACGTATACAAATTCTAACCAAAGGAAACTCTACTAACCATTACAACTGTATCATAACCTTGTCTATATGATGATGGATCTTTCCCCCCCTTCTTCTTCTTCTTCTTCTTCTTGTTATTTGTAAGTGGAGAAGAATAGCACATTTTAATACATGCACGTGAATGCAAACTTTACGATTATCCAATGATCAATTCATATATGCTTCTTAGACTTTATACCTTTTTTAGCGCGAGATTGTAACTAATCACCTTTATTTAGTTTAAAGTGGAAATAGAGATCATGTACCATGCATGCTTTTGAAGGGTACGCAGTTTATCATTAACATACTGCTTTCGTAGTTCTTTCAATCTGTCCATGGATGAATATGATAAACTGTGTATTTGTCGTGTACACTACCCGAGGAAGAACCAGAAAAGTCTAACTTTAAACGAAGATTGTCAAACCAACACTTTCAGTTACTGTATAGTTGAAGATGTACGCAGCCGTACGCTCTCAAGAGCAGCAGTCTGAATTGAACATTTACGTCAAAACTCAACCTCAATAGAATATCAGTCTATTGATAACAATCTATGAATGTAAACTCGTGATATAAACATTCGCTCTCAAAAGAATCAGTCTGAACTGCAAATCCCACTAAGAACTCTGTTATATAAAGCCACATGCTCTGTGAGAGAGAGAGAGAGAGAGAGAGAGAGAGAGAGAGCATGGGGGAGAATTAAAAGCAAAATGAGTTAAAATACAGAATCAAACTACAGGTCAAAATAACAGCAGCAGTAATTGAATCTTCCAATTTATTCCACTATATATTTCAGCGTAGGGCCTGTGCAGTTTTTTGAAATGCATTGGAAATTTGGAAAGCTTCTGACACACCATCTAAAAGAATCATTTTCTTATTGTTTCCTATACCTACGTGAGTGAGCATAAGTTACGGGGAAGTGTTTTCTCCAGCGTAAGAATACATCCACTAATCCATTTCCATGCTTTCCGAGCGAACCACACATACGCTACGTTGAAATAAAAAATGGGGAAAGTGGGGGAAAATGCAAAATTTTTATCAACTTTCATCAAACTTTCTCATTTTCCTATAACTTCGGCTTTTTCTATTTTCAGTTGAATCCAAACTATCACTTCTCATGGAACCAGTTTCCACTCTTGAATTTAAAGCCGAAACAAACACGTAAAACTTTTTTTTAGAAACACTCAGAAATCATTGGAAATGCATTTGTAAGGGGGAAATTGGTTTCTTACAATTTGAGAAAACAACCAAATGCGCACATAGAAGCAAGACAAATTGACTGCAAACATAAAAAATTTTACAGTACACATACAAAAGGTTGAGGAAAAGGAAAAATGTTTATTAGAAATTTTAATACTCAAATAGTAACTCATTTATCATTCATGCGACTTGATGATCACTTTAGATTGGCATGCAAGAGACAATGGAAATGGTGCATGGCCTTCTCAACAGAGGGTGCATATCTCCCGAAAACGTAAGCTGGGGATTCTAAGCCTCGTTGAACACCTTCACATAACACAATGTCTTCCATCTGCAACAGAGGGCACATTGATGCTAAGTCACTACGAAATAATAAAGAAAGAAAATTTTACTAGGTTTATTCACCTGGACTCTTTCACTCTCCTCTAAACTCCTCTCAATGAACACCTTCTCGTCCTGCAGAGGTTGAACACTGTTATAATCACTTAATTTAACAGCATAACCCTCACTGATAAATCAAAGAGACACGTGAAAAATTATATGTATCTTAGGACACTAAGTAACAATTAGCAACATTATATGTATCTTAGGATACTAAATAACAATTAGCAACATTCAAGAGGCTTAACTATATAGAGAGAAGCAATAATTAGTAGTTTCCACTAAGATCGAACAATCTATAAGCAAGGCTAGGCTTATGGGAGCTATTGGCTTGGTTAGAGAGAGAAAATAGTGCAACCAGTAGTTACCAGTAGAGAAGAATCAAGAAAGTAGTCAAATATCACTTGGCATTTTGTTGCACTCAGGGGAAATACCAGATTAGTATCCATCCAAGGGCCATATCTGTGTATAAACAAAAGATATAAGAGCTACCATCTAGCATATAATCTGATGTTGGGTAAGTGTTTGAGCAGTAGTATACCTGTTGATCATAAAATTCGGATAAATGAAAGCATAGAGTGCTTTTGATCCAAGTCTGTCAAAGTCATCTCGTTCGGTGGAATCACTTTCACACCATTGAATACTAACCTTCTCAAAAATCTATGGAAGAAGTCAAGAAGTCATGTACAGGATGATACTATATGCCATAAAAATGTGCTACCAATAATACTTAAGTATGCACACAATGACTGAAAAGGCCAGTAATAAAATACGTCTCATGGGCGAAACATTCCCAAGACAGAAAATAACAGTGCAATTTTCCTGGTGAGATAAAGAAAATTTAAAAGAAGGGAAATAGAGGAAGCAAGGCTACAAAATATACAACAATAGGGGGCAAAAACTTTGCAAACAAGGTCAAAGATGCACTATTTTAAGCTAAACCATAAATAATGCTGAAATCAGAATATTTGGAACACCATTTTCATTTCACTTGATATTGCACATATGTGTGGTAAAATATTATAACTGGCGAAATTAAGATTAGTGGTTTACTGACGGTACATCAGTAGTGTAAGAGTCAAGCTTAAGACCAGATGCAAGACCTCCATGGGCATATGGAACATGATAACCACCATCTAAATAGTTGTCACAGAAGACCTGCATGACATCAAGAGACGAAAGGATGTTATATGAATCATGATAGCAAAGGAACAAGTTACAGGTCTACAATAATATGTGCTCTGGAATGGAAACAAACCAGTAAAGAAAAAGATTGGCATTGTGCGAAATCAAACCTTCCAATTACATTCAATAGTGTATTCACGCCTGCAGACATGCTTCAATGAAGAATCAATTCCATTGGTACTCAGTATTTCTGAGGCACTCCCCAGCCATGAGCTTTCTACCGTCTCTTTAGTTGCATTTTGCTGAGGGAGGATCTCCTCATCTATACTGATCAATACAAAAGGTCCCCAAGTAGCAACATTCAATGGTACAAGGCCAAAGTCCTGCATTCCATGGTATAACGAAAATGATGAAAGTACCTATATTCTTGGAATCAAACACAGAATAAGGAAAATTAGGATGTTTAAGTGTAGAATTGCATCTTACTCCTTTATTGAAGTTTTTAATTCCTGTTATTCGGGTAGCCTTAAGCAGTTCTCCATCTAACCCATAAGTCCATCCCTAAGAAGCAAGGAACCGAATTCAAGGGAGATAACCTCATAAAACATAAGAACGTTAGAAAAAAGACTAACTGCATAAAAAATGTATTAATATTTTTCTTCAAAAGTGAATGTGGAATATCTGTCATCGTCTTGATGATTTAATTAGGAATTCTGAACAGAAAGCTTCCAGGTAGCTAGATATATATATTATGAAAGCAGCTGAACTGTCTAAAGTATTAAATAAGTAAATAACATCTGCGGGAGGATTGCTGATGCAAAACAGGATAGGGCGACTGCAAACATGAAATATGTTGAATTCTCTAAATGTGTTTTTCAGACTCTACCATTCAACAAACTCACATGATAAGGGCATTGAAAGCAAGCTTTTTGCCCACTTCCACGGACAAGGAGAGAGGCATGATGGCGACAAACATTGTGGAAAGCACGGAGTTCTCCATGTATATCCCGACAGATCACAAAATCTACATTTCCCAATCTGTTGTTTCATCTAATTAGTTTTGTAAGGATTAAAAGGAACTTATATTATATGCAATCCAAGCAGTAAAGAGTAACTTTTACATTTCAAGCTCCTTTTTCATTCAGTTTATCTCAGACTGTGCAGTGTTAATTTAAGATAAACCTTGTTGATGCATTTAATATGCGAAAAATTGTGTCTAAGCTCCAAAAATTGAAACCGCATGTGACAAAGCCCTCGCACCTTTGGGCCATGTGCAAAAGCCTTAAAAATTCGAATTAAATATGTTTCAGCCTTCAGCCCTTCCACATCAGCAATATACATCTTGTATACTGTATTTCCCTCAAATCCCAAATTTACCCCTCCTTTCATTCTCCACCCAAGCAAAAGAACCCCATCTCCACATTCTCTGTCCCAACAAAACCTCATCACCACCCCCATCTGATTTCACTGCCTCCACTGCTCCGTCGCAAGTGATCCCACCTCCGGTGTCACTGCTGCTGCTATTGCTCTTCCCTCCTCTCCTCTGTTAGGAATCTTGACCCCAAGATATGATTATTTTGATGATAATAAATATTACATGATTGTGTGTATTATGTGCTA
>JBAKGM010000233.1:30575992-30589600 GCA_037177215.1 Asparagus racemosus
GGGGGGGGGGAGGGGGATTACTTGTTTGTTTCGATAAGGACACATGAGAAGGAAGTGTTTTTCATCACATTCACTTGGTTCAAAACTCAACAATAAGAAAATATTCGGGTTGTTCCTTCATTATTTAACAATAATTTACTAACTCCTCACATTATCTCATTATTTAAATATTAAAATACACATTTTCAATCATTTCTAACTCATTTCCTCACATATAGAGAGAAATTGGTTTCCATCCAAAAGTAATGCTTTCCCTACTTTTAAGAAAATCATTCTTAAAAATTTTTGGTGAAGCAAACAAAGAAATCATAAACTCGTGGAATTTTTTTTTGCATTTTCTGATTTTGTGGGAAGCTTTCTAAGGATTTCCACTAGAAGTAAACATGCCCTACGTTAAGAAAATCAATATAAAATGTAAGGACTGGATTCTTAATATTAATTTCAATACCTCGAGGTCCTAATTTCAAAATATTATGGGACTAATAATATCGAAAAACCCAGTGCTGCTTCACCTCTTTCCTCGAAGTGGTATTCCCGTAATTATCTCTAAATCCTCGTCCTAATTCAGAACCCCCACCATCCTCTCCTACTCTAGTTTATAACCCCTGATCCCTTTCCTAATCCCCTCATCATCTTCCTCCCACAGACCCCATCTCCGATGTCCCCCACGACCCGCTCCCTTACCGGATCCCAACCCGAATCCGATCCACAGACCCAAACCCAAAACAAGCAACCATCCACCTCCCACTGGCTACGACAGACCATCAACGGCGGATCCCTCTGCCACGTGGACCTCCACAATGGATCCAACGGCTGGGCCTCTCCCCCCGGAGACCTCTTCAACCTCCGCTCCAAAGGCTACCTCACCCGCCGCCACAAAGCCCCATCGGGCCCGTACCTCCTCCAACCCGCCGGCGTCGACTGGCTCCGCTCCGCGTCCCGCCTAGACAACGTCCTGGGCCGGCCTGATAACAGAATCCGTAGGGCCCAGGCCCAAGCCCAAACCCTAAAGTCCTTCATTTTCGCCGTCAATCTCCAAATCCCGGGCCGCGATTGCCACTCCGCCGTCTTCTACTTCGCCGCCGACGAGCCCATCTCGCCTGGATCCCTCCTCTACCGCTTCGTCAACGGCGACGACGCGTTTCGCAATTCTAGGTTTAAGATCGTGAACAGGATCGTCAAGGGGCCGTGGATTGTGAAGGCGGCGGTGGGGAACTATGCGGCTTGCTTGTTGGGGAAAGCGCTGACGTGTCGCTACCACAGAGGGGAGAACTATCTGGAGATTGATGTTGATATTGGGAGCTCGGCGATTGCGAACGCGGTGTTGCATTTGGCTCTTGGGTACGTGACGGCGGTCACGATCGATATGGGGTTTGTTGTGGAGGCGCAGGAGGAGGAGGAGTTGCCGGAGAGATTGATCGGGGCGGTGAGGATCGCGCAGATGGAGATGAGCTCGGCGACTTTTGTGGAGACCCCGGCGGCGGCGTCGAAGGCGGCGGTGGCGGGAAAGGGGACTGCGAAGGTGAACGATGGAAGAGATTGAGGTTAGGGCTTCTTTTTTTTTCATTTATTTTGTTTGGTTTTGATGGGGAGCGGAGGAGGTTTTTAGGGTTTGTAAAGCGATCGCTGGGTACATGGGGGGTTCTATATTAATGGTAACTTTTTATAATAATCGATGAATTGGATCTAATTGCTCGCAAATTTGCTGCTAGAGATAGAGATTCTTGAAACTTCTCGTGCTCTTTTTTTATTATTATTGGTGTTGAATTCTTATTTTATCCTGTAATTTTTGAGGAAAATGCTAATTAGCCGTCAGCTTAATATTTTCGAGTTTGTGAAATGGTTGTTGAGTGCATTAGGGATCAATGTTAATGATAACCCTTTATAATAGTTTACCCTTTTTCTTTTAATGATATGTGCTGCTGTGCATGTGCATTGGCTTCTCAATTTTGGTACTGAGATAGAAATTGCTAAAATGATTGCTGGGTACATCGGGAACTAATGTTAATGATAACTTTTATGATAATGGATTCATTTTTTAGATGATATATTTGAATGTGCACTGGTTCTAAAGTCTAAAAATTTGCGAAACTGATGCGAGAGATGGAAATCATTGTTGATATCGTGTACTTTTATTGGCCTTAGTCATTGGATTTGTTATGCTCTTTCTCTCCATTTCCCTCATTATTGATTTTGATTATTGGTGGTCAACTTATGTTCGAGATGTCTTATTACAATTATTGTTTCATCTTGTCATTTTTTTTGATGAAAATGCCCTTCTACGATATTGGATCCCAATTGGCGTTTTTCAAATGCCCACTCAACCGACAAAATGAATGGGATTGTGCGATCATTGTGACCTTTTTCTCTATTTGGCAGAATCTTTAACTCTAAAATCTCGACAACGTTAGCATTTATTCAAAATTCAGTTCAAAATTCAGCTCTGCTTGCTGTATTTTGGCTCTCTCACCGACTATGTAACAGTTAGTTTTTTTCCCCCTTCTTTTTTTAACTTCAGTTTTTTTTTCCCTTCTTTTTTTAACCCTTCCATACTCTGTGTCATCTACCCTCCTTACCATTTCTATTAATAAAATGGGCTAAGGGCCTTATTCTCAAAAAAAAAAAAAAAATTATTTTTATAGTTATTTTATTTTATTTTATTTTGATGAAAATGGCTTCCGTTGAGTGCCCTCAGCTAATGCTAGAATGATGGTAAGCAAATTGGCCATTTCCCCTTCTCATGCTCTGTTTGCAATTTGCTTGACAAAAGAGCTTCTTGTTGGAGGCTGCGAGGCGAAGAAGTGTATCGATTTGGTTTTTAGGTGGCTGTGTATTTTGGATTTATGTGAATAATTTTTGGTGTCTCACGCTATTCATTGACAGATATTTTGTCAAAATGTGATGGGAATTATGGGACGAGGAGGAGCCCTTTGGTATCGTAGCTCTCTTGTTGGGATATCAAATAAAATATTGACTCGTGCTTCAGCTATTTGTGAATTGGAGGTTTAATAAGAGAGAGATATTGTTGTCAATGGGTTGGGCGCCACGTATTTTTCCCTTGATCGGATTAAAAAAAAAAAAGATTAGTACTTTGGAGAAGGGTTTGGTGTACTCACTTATTACGGGATTGGGTAGATTAGGTTGGTTAGTTAGTGCTTAGTAGAGTTATTGATTCTTAATTTCTCATTCTAGAATGCAAACTTGGGCTACTTGAATTTGAAATATCATTACTTTGATTGTGTGAGCTATAAATTACTCAAATGATGAGTTATGCTTAGGCTGGCCATTCGAATTCTTGCTTTGATTGGCGTTTATATATGAGGTTAATAAGTCCAAAAAATTACAATGAGCTATATTATTAGAGGTTTTGCACGAAACTTTGTTTTTATTCAAGAAAAATATCGCAAACTTTCAAACCATTATAAAAATATTGCAAATTTCAAAAAGTAAATCCATGAATTACCTGCCATGAACTTTTATTTATGCTTTAAATATTACCATGAACGTTTAGATAAATTCTTTAAGCAATCACAGATTTTACATTATTATTGCACAACTTTTTATGATTTTTCAGGTATATTATAAATTCACTTCACTGTATAGTTCTATATCAATGCCGTATGTATCTCATAAAAATAGTTTATAATAGTTATATATAAAACCTAGTTCGCGGTAGTTTTGCTAAATTATCTTATTTTTACAGGTGGATGCTAGTCATTGTCAATTACGAAGCTTATATTTGATCCTTTGGAGCCAGTGACAGATTGTGATGATACTGAATTTATCACTCTGCTTTATTTTTGTTCATTGTAAAGCTTAGTTGAAAATTTTAGTAGGATTCTCAGAGGTTGAACCACCTTGCCAATGTATTGGTGGGGGTAGGATGTCCAGCGGAAAGACATGGTTGTTTAGTTAGCCAAACAAGGAATGCATGATCTTGTTATACCTCAAAAATTGTTCCACCATTTTCTCAGTGAAAATGTAAATATCTATAAATTGAAAATCAAGAAGGGATTTTATCAACAAAAAAAGAAGGATGATACATTGTTTGAAATTGAATGCAAAGAAAAAGTCATCAGGGAAGTAAAAAAGAATCATAAGGCTGAAACAAGATGAATAAAAAGGTGAGGTAAATGAAGGAAGGAATAATACGTATTTTTCTAAAGTTGAATTTTGACTGGTCGAATATCATAACCTAAATCAGGAGGAAAAAAAAAAAATCAGAATCCAGTTTCCTTTTTCCTTTTTTCCTTGTCCGATCGCTTTCGCTTGAAAAGTTTTCCAAGCCAATTTAAGACCTTTTATGTGACGGGTTTTCTTCAACGTTTGCAAGCAAGCAAATCACTTTCGGGCTGGCTTTAAGTGCAATTGTGAATTAGATGTGAATTTTTAACATGATCTAATTAGGACCATATTTAGCTACAACCAACCATGACATAATCAATTTAATATTAATCTGGGTTTATGTTTATTCTCCCTATCATTATCAAAACTTTTCAATTACCTATGGACCAAATGTCAACCAGTTGGTGATATTGGGACCATTATGACATTTTGCAGGCCATGGGCGGGATCAGGCTGGCACTTGTAGTACTGTCGATTTCCATGATCATTGATATGTACACATGCGAATAGTTATCTCAAGCTCTGATGTAATTGTACAAAAATTAGTTGATGTTATGTGTTCATTCTTGATTCTGATTGTGTTCATAATTTTGTTTCTTGGTCAAAATAAAATTTAAAATGCCAACTTTAACATTGGTACTTATGCAAAGCCTCCTTGGATACTGATCATCATTCCTATAGTTTATGATTGTTGAATCATGCTACCGGATTTTGTAGTACCATTACAGTAATTATTTATTAATAATAAGCTGTGTCATCTGTAAATAGCCACATGCTGCAGTTACGTAAAGATCATGAATGTGATTGAACAAGGATATGCAAATCACATCTCTTGTAAACATGGATTCTTAATTATTTTCATCCTTTTGTGATGTCAAACGAGTCAGCATTTATAGAAGACTTGAACAAGTTGAGAATTCTTAGAGTTGTTTGACTTTAATGGTTAGCGTGAGTGATTGAGATTTGTTTACTCTAGCCACATAAAGTTTAGCATCAACAACTTTAAACCCCTTAATTAAGCTTCATCACTAGCAGCAGTTATCATAACCCCTCCATAATCTCCATCGGTAGCAGCAGCAGCTTGAGCTTCGGTATCAGCAACTTCACCTCCAGCATAGTCTCCATCAGTGGCAGCAGCGGCCTCCGATATCTGCTTCTCTCTTAGCACAAAGAAGCACGATAGCGATCGCAGCTGAACGGCTCCCTAGCCTCATGGATGCAAAATACTTGGTTCTAATTCATAATTCCGAAGCGTGTAACTTTTTACCATGTAAAATTATCATATTGCTCCCATGCCACATAGACGAAGTCAAAGCTCTAGCAAAAATATCTCGATATGATCTTGAACCAATCTCACCCAATCTCCACCAGGACCATAGGTCATTTAAACTTTCTATATCAACAGAATGTAAATATTGTATGGTATATCTGAATTTTTAAGGTACTTATAATGTGATACCTCTGCCTATCCGTCCTATATCAGGAGCATAATAAAGCATAAATAAATTTATAATGTGAGTCATGCGAATCAAGTGTAACAATGACTAGTACTGCATGGTGCTTCTTTGTGCAATTAACCCTTTAGGAACCTACTTTCTTTTACAATTTGTGTTCTTTGGAGCACGTGCTACCGGTGCATTTAATTTAGTATAACAAATAATATAATAGACCAACAAACAAACTGCATTTACTATGATTGATGCTCTTCATTCTTGTCCACCAATGGATTCTACCAGATCAAGATATTATCAACATGCAAGGGCAAATTGGAAGTGATGGAGAGCAGTGCATGTTCGCATTATTAAGGCTCATTATCCTCTACGAGACTGAGCTTCCGATCGAAGAGCAAAAAAATGGCGGATGTGGGACTATTACTGGAGGCCTCAATGCCTTATTTGGTGATGACCCTGTACGAGCTTCTCCTCGCTCTCTTCCTAGCTCTCCAGCAGTCAGTGCTCGCCGACGGCGTCAGCGCCATCGTCCTTCTCGTGCACCAGCAGCTCATCTCCGCCCTCCTCCTCGCCTTGCTCGCCCTCTTTTTTGATCGGTACTTTTTCTAGCTAGATGCCCTTCCCCCTATACTTGCCCATTCTTTTTGGGTATACTTCACAAACCTTCCTGATTTTATGATTTTTCAAATTTCACTGAATTTTTAGAACTAATGGAAAATTTCAGAGAGTAATCAGTTAGAATCGTGATAAAAGTCGAAAAATATTGAATGAAGAACATTCATGAATCACGCGGTATAATAAGACACAACAATCAATCGGGTCAAATTTTTCTAAAAGGAAACACGATCATGTCATACTTTTTAATGTTTACTCTATACATTAACCTCGTTTGTGTGATTTTCCAGGAGTCATTAGGAGTTAACTAAAAATTTAAGGTGCCATTTAGCAATGAGTTAAATGAGGGGTTAATGAGACTTAACTCCTTCTTAATCCGCCAAACGCAAAAAATCTATACAATAGTTAAAGTGATTTAACCCTCCATAATTTGCCAAAAGCAAAATACGCGGAAGGATTAAGCTTAACTCCTCCTTAATCCGCCAAACATAAAAAATCTATACAATAGTTAAAGTGATTTAACCCTCCATAATTTGCCAAACGCAAAATACGTGGAAGGGTTAAGCTTAACTCTTCTAGAGAGATTAAAATGAGTTAACCTCTCAAATGAGGGGTTTACTATTACTCCTATTTAGAAGGATTAAGATTTAACCCTTCTATTTATGAAGAAAATAGTCAAAATTCTCGTTATTCCTAAACACTAAAATTGATCGCAACGAATAAAATAAAACCTACTTAACAGGTTAATAATTTAGTCTTTCGAGTTATCGAATGAGCTAATCATGTTAATCATTTTCCTTAATCCTTATTCATTAAATCTTTGCCAAACTGGACCTAAAAGTTTAGAGAAAGTTTTTGCTGTTTATCACCTTCAGAAGGTTTTTTGTGCAAAGAATTCAGATCCTCTCGAATAATTCTCCATTTTAAATGTAATTTTTTTCCCCTTTTTAAATACTTCTCCTTTTTAAATGCTTCTCCTTATGCAGTGGGAAAACACCTCCGCTCCCCCTCGACGTACTCTCGTTGGCCTTTCTCATCGGTCTTCTGCAGTTAAACCCTCTTCATTTCTCTATTTTCTTGATAATGCAAACTTTTGTTACCTTGTT
This sequence comes from Asparagus racemosus, assembly GCA_037177215.1. Taxonomy (NCBI): domain Eukaryota; kingdom Viridiplantae; phylum Streptophyta; class Magnoliopsida; order Asparagales; family Asparagaceae; genus Asparagus; species Asparagus racemosus. Next base: position 30,583,290 of record JBAKGM010000233.1, read on the forward strand.
GTAATTATTATACAGTTAAAGGAAATTTTTTGAATTTGCGAAGGATTCCTACAGAGCAGCTGCTGCTAGTGACGAGCCTCCGTTACATAACGTCGACGCTTGAGAGCGTAGGAATGAATACTATTCCGGTAGTGGTATTCGTGCTGTCGGTTCTAACGGGTCGGGAACGGTTCGGATTTCGGAGTTTTAACGGGCAGGCGAAACTACTGGGCATTTCGTCGTCGATGGCGGGAGCTTTCGTGCTGGTAATATTCGACGATTCGAGGGGCTCAGATGTAAAAAACGTTTCGGGTCCGAACGAGACATTGATAGGGTGCTTGTTGGTTGGGCTCGCTGTCCTTGCTGCATCTGCGGCTTTCCTCATCCTGGTATTACGAATTAACCCCTGATTTTATTTTAAACCGCATTGTTATAAGCGACATGGACAATTTCCAATGGAGGGCTTGTGTTTTTTTTTTTATAAAAAACCTAAATAATTAATTTTGTTTGTAATGTTTAATTTCTACATTAAGCAGTTGCTATATATTTAGCGACTGAATCATTACAATTTATTGGCATCTTATTCCAGGAAAAGTTGACCTTGAAGTTTCGAAAGGATCTTACATTATCAGCCATTACGAACGTTTTTGGAGCTGTTCAACTTGTGGTACTGGCAGCAATTACTGAAAGAAACTATTCTTCATGGAAGATTAAATGGAGCAATAGTCTGCATCTTATTACGATCTTATACGGGGTAACTTCTGGCTCTATCAAATTGTTACAAACGGAAAAAGAAACGAAAAACAAAACAACATTGTTTATTGAATAAGACCTTATGATCTGAAAAGCTTGATCCAATTAAAAATCGTCGGAAAAATTTTATTCCCAAGAGCTTAATCCCATTAATATGTGCATGAGTAGATATTTTTTTGGTATCTTCAGTTAATAAGAAATGCTGGCAGGGAATTATAATAACTGGGATAATGTATTTTGGTCGGACCTGGTGCATACACAAGAAAGGCCCAGTTTTCGTATCGGTATTCTCCCCGCTGCTCATCGTCTTCTCCTTCCTCATTCAAACTCTCATCTTCCGCGCCTCTGCACAACTTTGGAGGTCAGGTTCTCTGTTTTAAGCATCAACATCTGATACCGAGCATCTTTTTTTTTTTTTTTACCCCCCGAATTTAGTGCCTATTTTTGTTCAGGGGATGTAAACAAGTGAGTAAATGTTTAACTCATGGTTGTTTCATTGTGCAGCATTGTTGCGGCTTTGTTGGTGACTGGAGGCCTATATCTCCTTCTGTGGGCAAAATCTAGGGATTGTGAGACAAGTAAAGTCAACAATATTGTTGATGATGATCAGAAACGTTCATTTGAGAATTCAGCAACAGAGCCACTGCAAGGAAATATTTAGTTAAATATAGGTAGCTACGTAGCAGAGGATCCAATTTCTTTCTATTATTGGAGTAATATTCTGAAATAACTGTTTAGATTGTATATTTTAAGGATGTGTTTGGCAACTAAAAGCAATGCGTTTGGGTAGAGCTGAGCAAGAATTGTTTTTGTTTAGATCCATCTCTTCCGTAGGTTAAAACAAAATTGATTTTGTTTAAAATCAGGTCATGATGAATCCTAGCCCAATTTTAAGGCTGTTTCTACTCTTATAGTGTCCCAATTTATAGTCAAGACACCCAAGAAAGATTAGGTGTTATATTTTGTAATGATAAGACTAGAATATTTCATAGCATGTCTCTTCCAACTGTTTTAAACTGCGAGAAAGAACCTTGATTAATTTTCAGGATGAAAACCTTAACTTGTCTTTTTTTTTTCTTCACTAGATCTGGCAATTAATGAATGACGTAATCCTACCCACATATTAAATTTAGAATTGTAAAGGTTTCTTAGATTTATGACATCATCATAAATCTGAAAAACAAATCCAATAGCCAAACAGCCGTTTTATCACGTACTGCCAAAACCTAAATAGTTCACATGCCTAAGCCTATTCGTCTTTTTCTCTCTTACTAATATAATGCACATGCTTTGCACGTGGATATTTTTTTTCGTATTTAATATTATATAATTTATATATAAGTGTTTTATAAAGTTATTTTATAACGTTATTTCATTTCAATAATTCTTAATATTACATGACATTATGTTGTAAAGAATACTACATTGTTCGATAATTAATATCGTCTTAGTAATAAAAAATTTGGATGTAAAAAATGATATATACTGTTGTTTAGGAAAAATACTTTTTATAAAAATATTGGATCCTTGAAATTTATGAGACATTTACTTTCCAACAAAAAGTGCATGTCTCATAAATTTAAAGATCCAATATTTTTATATAAAGTAATTTTCCTAAATAAATGCATTTTTAATTAAGAACGTCCAATTTTTATTACTAAGATGATATTATAACGCCAAACAAATTAACATTCCTTACAATATAAAGAATCAATATCTATTTATACTATTATTAAGTATTATAATTATAATATGTGCGATAATTTCTTAAATAAATAATTTTACTATTTCACTCTTTCTATAATTAATAATTCTTTTAAATAAATTATAATATATTTAATAATTCTATTATAAATATTTCAGAAAAATAAAAAGAAAAGTACATGTGTCATAAATTTCAAGGATCTAATATTTTTATGTAAAATAATTTTCCTATATTAAAGTATTTTTAATTTATAACGTCCTAAGTTTTATCACTAAAACAATAATAATTATCTAACAAGGTAATATTCTTTACAACATAAAGAATCAATCTCTATTTATAGTATTATTAATAAATATGTTGAGAGTTGTTCATTTATGTTGTTTAGTCCCACATTGGTTAGGGACAATACTCTTTGTATTTGTAATATTATAAATAACACCTAAGGGAGGGAACTAAATGCCTCTTTCTGATTACTTCTTTCAACATGGTATCAGAGCCACAATAACCCTATCCGTCATTCTTTTGGCGATTATTTCATTGGTGAAATAATCCCCTAACCTTAGCTGTCATTTCTTTGGCGATTATTTCCTTGGTGAAATAATCCCCTAGCCCTAGCTGTCATTCTTTTGGCGATTATTTCCTTGGTGAAATAATCCCCTAACCCCTCTGGTTCAAACCTTGTTTTGATCCTAAGAAGAGTAGCGATTTCGCTTGGTCGATTTCACTCACTTTAGGCGATTATTTCCTTCGTGAAATAAACCCCTTGATCATGTACCCCCCCCCCTCGTGTTGAGGAGATGAGATGAACGGGGGGCAAGGTGGATGAGTGGTGATTTCGCTTGGTTGATTTCACTTACTTTAGGCGATTATTTCATAGGCGATTATTTCCTTCGTGAAATAATCCCCTTGATCATGTAGCCCCCCCTTCGTGAAATAAATAGCAGTTCAGTACTCACTCGTTTTGCACTTATATGTCCTTAACTATTTTTCACAACATTGTTTGAATTAACAAGCATGTATTTTCTGCTAAGCAAACGTAAAATTTTTTATTTGAATGGTCGTATATGACACTAACATACTAAATTTTATAATTTTCTAACCATTTTGTTCTTTGTTAAACCTAGGATATGTTTAAAATAGAATTTTGATATGATAAGTAATAAGTTTAAAGGTTAATTACAGAAATATCTCATGAACTTTTGGGGAGTTGCAGTAAACTCATTTCAACTTTTTTTATTACATTGAACTCCCTTGAACTTTAGGAGTTGTTGCACATAACTTTGACGAACTGTTTTGTTTCACTAAATTTTACATGAAAATTTCTCATTTAATATTCAAGTTAGCACCATCAATTCTAACATCTCATGTGGCAAGCATGTACCAAAAAAAGATAAAAATAATTCCTTAATTCCAAAAAAGTATCTATTTTTCCTTTTTAATAAAAGGGTTTTTTTGGGACTAAGAATGAATATTTTGTCTTTTTTGCGTCCTGTGTTTAGCAGTGACCTGTTAGAGTTGATGATGTTAATATGAAGATTGAAAGAAAAAATTTCAAGTATTATTTAGCGAAATAAAATACATGGGGGTAATGTGCAATAACTCCTAAAGTTTAGGTGAGGTTTAGTCTAATAAAAAAGTTGATGCGTGTTTACTGTAACTCCCCAAAAGTTCATGGGGATTTTTCTATATTAACCCTAACTTTAACAAATATTAAGATTTAAAATTTCTAAAATTAACATATGAGTGCATATGAGAACATTCATGTGAACATTTTTACGTTTGCATAATAGAAGATACTAGCATACCAAACAACTCAGGACATAGGTGCAAAGTGAGTTAAACTATATGATACTTAAGTGCTATTTGTTGCCTTTAACGAAGCTACATTTTTTTACATTAGCTACAGAGCATTTTAAAAAAAGACATAAATAGCACTTAAGTAGAAGAAGAGCTGTATTAATTAAATTAAGTCTATCTGTAATGTTCAATCTACATGAACCAGTTGCAATGTTTTAGTAATTGACTAAAGAATCTTCTTACAGGAAAAGTTGACCTTGAAGTTTCGGATGGATCTTACCTTGTCGACTATTATGAATATTTTTGGAGCTGTTCAACTTGTAGTCGTAGCAGCAATTACTCATGGAAGATTAAATGGAGCAAAAATCTGCATCTTATTGTAGTCTTATATGGGGTAATTTCTGCCTCTATTAAAATGTTTACTGATATCCAAACTGAATTTGGTTCCACCCTCTTGTTTAATCTCACTGTGATTGGCAACAGGAAATATTCATTTCTATTAAAACAAGCCCTCGTCTGAAAATCAAGCTTAATCCAATATATAGTTCAGATTTTCTTTTTCAAAAGAATATTTAAAAACTTACGGGTGACAAAAAAATTGACAGGGAATTGTACTAAGTGGGATGATGTACTTTGCTAAAACTTGGTGTATACATAAGAAAGGCTCAGTTTTCGTAACAGCATTCTATCCGCTGCTCATCGTCTTCTCCTTCCTCTTTCAAACTCTTATCTTTGAGCCTCCGCAAAGCCTTGGAGGTTTGTTCGTTTGTTTGTTTGCAGCAACAAGATGTTATTTATGCTTCTTTTTTCTGTTCTTTTTTTCTGAATAGTATGCTCATAATTTTAACTTTTTAAGGAATTGAAATTCACAAGTAAATGTCTGATTCATGGTTCTTTTAATAATTCTTCAGCATTTTTGCGGCTTTCTTGGTCATTGGAGGACTTATCTTCTTTTGTGGGCAAAATCTAGAAACTGTGACACAATAAAACTTGATAACGATGGCGATCAGCAGCGTTCATTTGAGAATTTGACAGTAGAGCCGCTCCTGGGAAACATTAGTTAGTCAAATGTGTACATAATGGTGACGCGTGTTGAGGATTTGAATCCATTTATTTCATGGATTTTGTAAGGTGACTGTTTGTCTAGTATAGTTGAGGGTTTTAGAGACTATGATTTGCTATGTGGATCAATAATATTGGTTTATTCATGTCCCATAATTAAAATATTTGTTATATAATCTATATATATAAACAATACATTATTGTGGTTCATAAAATGAAAAGATGCTATTGATTAGTTTTAGAGTTTCTCTAAACTCAGAATGTGGAAGACCTCTCACCATATTTTGAGTGTTTCAGTTTATAGTCCTTGTTATAAACTGACAGCCCGCGATAATATTTTGTTATAAATTGGTAACTCTTTTCAATATATAATCAATGTCTTCGAATATACAGAAATAGATAAATTGCTCAAAGCATTCACGATCCATGTTCAGACTGAAAATTACTTCCTGCACTATTTAATTCCTGTTTCTTTTTTCGATTTGATAGATAATTAATCTAGGAAAATTCTGTTAAATCTAGGAGTCTAGGAAAGTTCTGTTATATCTAGGAGAGCATAGATCAATTTTAGTGAGATATAATGGAGTAATATTTTTTTGGGCTCATTTTAGAACACCCCCCCACCCCCCTCAAATATGGATAAGCAGAAAATAAAATGAAAGTTATTTTTTTGGGTTAACTTTAGGAAACTACTCTTCAAAATTTTTTTAAAGTTTTAATTATTTCAAACATTACAAGCATGGATAAGCACAAAATAAAATAAGTTTAGTGTTTAAAAAAATTAGATTTTCACGTAAACCTAGCAACGGAGATGGAGGAATAAGAAGAGGGGAGAAATAAAATGAAAGTTATTTTTAACTAAAAAAAGTTAAAAAGAACACTATGGTAAAAAAATAATGACTTAGGGATATTATGGTTATTTTGAATTATTTTTTCTGTAGATTTAAATTATATTAGTTTAGGGGGTTAAGTGAGAAAAGTTGAGGGGGGATAAATAATATTTTGAAAGTTGAGG
>JBAKGM010000233.1:30625067-30638937 GCA_037177215.1 Asparagus racemosus
CAAAAAGACTGTTCACTTTTTGAACCCCCCCCCCCCCCCCAAACCACCACAAAACACCCAAAAAAAAGTTTGGAAATGTCACTTCACCCCCAAAAAATAATTTTCTCATAACCCCCAGAAAGTAGGGGTTACCTGAAAATAGATTCAGAAAAATGCAAATGTTTCAGGGTGCAGTGACATTTCCCAAAAGTTTTGGAGTATTGTCTTAAATTGGCCAAACTTCATTGGGATTTTGTGAAATTTACCCTTTTCTCATTGACATATGAGAAATGTGGTAGAATAAAGGTAAAACAAATGTAGGTGGATTTCCAAAGGCTCAAATTAGTAGGAAGGGAAATACATTTGCTGACTCTTGGTTAACGGGTCTTCATTTTGCCATCCATATTAGGTTGATCTGATGTTGGTCCCTTTTTAGTTCTACCAACTTGAAAACCTTGTTATTTGTATCTCTGTGAAAGATTAATTTATTTTTCAGAGGTTTGATGACAATATAATTGCTTCAAATTTTACTTTCTTTCTAAATTGTTGTTTAGCAAGCTACTACATAGAAGATATCAAAGCCAGTAATTCGATTATACTAATAGTTGAATGAAACAGGAAGCCATACAATTTTTCTCAACTGGAGGATTCGGTTTCAGATTATTCTTGGCATAGCTAGGGGATTACAGTACCTGCATGAAGACTCAAATTTAAGGATTGTTCATAGAGATATCAAAGCCAGTAATATCCTCCTAGATGATAAATTTCAACCTAAAATTGGTGATTTTGGGTTGGCCAGGTTCTTCCCAGAAGACCAAGCATATCTCAGCACAACATTTGCTGGGACACTGTAAGTTTCTATAATTTTTCGTACGCAGATTCTTACAGTACTTCTCATCAAATGTCTGTATTTCTAATTTAGAACCAACTGAAAAAATATGCTTGTTCCAGGGATTTCTTTTATCATATTTAGTTATCTACCCCTCTAAAATACCTCAAAATCTTTAAGCTAGACCTTGGGAACATATCATTAGCCAACGTCATCAGATATAAGCTGCAATGCACATTCTAGCGTCAGGAGAAGCATAAATTTTATCCTCATTTATAATAGGATATATATTTCTAATCTTGATAGTCCAGAAGAAATGAACTGAATCTTGAAGTCCTTTCTTGGGATGTTCAATGGTCAATTTTTTTCCAAAATTCCTTTTTGCTTACATTCTATGGAAAATGTATACATTTTACATGATCCCAAACCTTCTCTCTCAGAGGTTACACTGCACCAGAATATGCTATCAGAGGAGAGCTATCAGAAAAAGCAGACATCTACAGTTTCGGTGTTCTAATGCTCGAGATCATTAGCTCCAGAAAGAACACAGACCTCTCACTTTCTGCTGAGATGCAGTACCTTCCAGAATATGTAGGTTGTTATCATAAAGTTATCAGAAACCTAAGTACATTAATTACTAACGCAAGTGATGCTTGTAGGCATGGAGACTATATGAAAAATCGAAGGTAATTGATTTGATTGATCCTAAACTACAAGCCGATGGAATATTCGAAGCAGACGTGCTTAAAACTTGTCGAGTAGCTTTTCTATGTCTCCAACCTCTTCCAACTGCAAGGCCACCAATGTCGGAGGTAGTCGCCATGTTAATCCAAAAGAGTGAAGGAATGCAATCTCCGATGAGGCCAGCATTCTTGAATCGAAAGAATCAAACCAACAGAATGTTCTCATGGGAGAGTTTATCAGAGCAGCATCCTTCGCCAATGCAAAGCGACTCAACTAGCTTTCCTCAGGCCACAGACAAATCTCAAGAGAGTGAGTCCAATCTCCCTTCATTGTTACGAAAGTTCACCAGCTTTCCTCAAACCGATGAAAAGGCATCAGCAAGCCCAGTTCGCAGTGATTCCCCTGCCTTTCCCCCAGTTGTAGAGTCTAGAGAGAATGCTATTCAGAGGAAAGTTCGGAAATGAGGATACATCATTTGTGGTTGAACTGAGGGTGCTACAAATGTGTATTATCGAGGTATATATCCGTAGACGTCAAAGATTGTCGATTCTATATTGGTATTGGTGTTTGCCGGGAGAGAATAATTGATGAACGTTGTAGTTTTAATTAATGGATAAAAAACTTCAGGATGATGGTTATGTTAACATATGTAATTGATATTATATATGCAGTCACAAAGAGAGGTACTGGTTAGTTGCCGTGTTTGAATACTCAAATTAACTTCAAACAAGCACAGGGAAAAAGACAACGCCCACTCAAACAAGCAAAGGGCGCCCTTCGAACAAGGGACTATGATTATGTGTCTTCCACAGGATAAATAAAGCATTTGTAATTATTAAATGGACTAACGTTTTGGATCAGCATTTGTGAATTGCTATGGATCGCACATATCCAAGTCCTTAACGTGTTCCGTTTTGCATAACCTATATTATCAAGTAACATCCAATCTATGCAAATCCATGAACTATATCGTTAAACAAAGTACCAAAAGTCTAAGAAAATAAACTAAATCGTTGTTACTAGGATTAAAACAATATCACTGTCATTAATCCACATTATCCCCTTTCCCCTCCTCCTCCTCCGACAATGCCGAGCACATGGCCTCCTTCCTCCTCCTCAACTCCTCAACCACCATTTTCATCCCAAAATCAGCTCCGCATCCATCACACCCCATGAACACCTCCGCGATCTCCGCCGGCGTAACCTTCACCTCCCTCAGAAGCCCCTCCACCTCCTCCATCAGCTCATGCCCGCCCTCCACCTCCAAATAATTCCTCGCCAGCACCCGAAACGCCGCCGGTTCACAATAAGACAAATGTATCTTCCGGTCCATCCTACCGGGCCTCAGCAGCGCCGGGTCTAGCCTCTCCGGATGGTTCGTCGTGAATATCATCAGTCTCTCCCCGACACACGACGACCAGAGCCCGTCGACGAAATTCAACACCCCCGACAGGCTCACCGACGCCACCCGCATGCTCGCGGGGGCGGGCGAGTCGTTGTCGCCGCCGCCGCCGCCGTCGTCGTTGGTGGTTTCGGGCTGGACGGGTTTCTTGCGGTTGGAGAGGTCGAGGGAGCAGTCGGCGTCCTCGACGATGACGACGGATTTGGGGGAGGTGGAGATGAGGAGCTTGCGGAGGTGGGAGTTGGAGTGGACGGCGGTGAGTTCGAGGTCGTAGAGGTCGAAGTCGAGGAAGTTGGCGATGGCGGCGATGAGGCTGGTCTTGCCGGTGCCCGGGGGGCCGTGGAGGAGGTAGCCGCGCTTCCAGGCTCGGCCGACGCGGGCGTAGTAGTCTCGGCGGGCGGAGAAGCGGAGGAGGTCGTTGCGGATGGAGTCGCGGAGGGCGGGGTCGATGGCGAGGGTGTCGAACGTTGAGGGGTGGTTGAATGGGACCGAGGACCTGCTCAAATTTGAAGTTATTAAGCTGGTTTAATTCATTGGTGAAGAAATCGATTGGGTAAAAAACATAAGATCACTTTGCTAATTACTGTTAGGAGAGTAATGGTCATGACATGTTCCAAATCCAACAAGAACAGATTTTTTAAGATAAACTTGTTAGTATCAAATAATTGAGGATATAATTTTGGAGTACACTAGAAATAGAAAATTAAAAAGAAGAAACAACAAACGTAAACCTACGGTGTTGAAGTAGGATGGCACTTTGGAGTTTATGGCGCCATGACCCATCATTTCTCACTAAAACAAAAGGCTAACCTAGAATAAAAGTATAAGCTGAAATATCGAGCTTGTACACTTTATGTGAGAATCTATTGATCATCGCAGTCATTTTGGACGTGAGAATATAATTACACAAAATTTCATTACTTTCCACTAATTTAAGTATCATTTAGAAAAAAATTAAAGCATTTTGTTTTAAGAGAAACACACCAGAAAAGTTGAACTATTAAATTTGTTTTTAGTAAAAGAGAATGAAATTGATTAATCCGTTAAGAGATTTATTTTTTAACATTGAAATTTCCTTCAGGTAAGCTTTATTTTAATTCTTGAAATCTTCTTTAGAGTTCGGTGCGAAGAATTATTATGCTTCATTAAAAAGTTTCGTGCGAAGAATTATTATACTTCACTAAATTTTAACTCTTCTAGAGAAATGATTTAGTAAATATCCATTTTAAAGGTTTACAATCTTTAACCTGTCTGTTTCTTTAAAAAAGTTATTTTAACGTTTGTGCTTTACACGTTAGAAACGGATTGATCCTTCCTAGTTAACACTCACTTGCCACACTAGAAAAAGACACTTTGGAAAAGGGTTAATTGTGAACCGACACGCTATAGTATCAACCGATTGCGAATAAACTCGATGCAGTTCTGTTTGTGCGAATAGACCCTTTTGAGTTAATTCCTTTTTTTTTTCCTCTTAAAATTGTAATTAAGAAAAAAAAGTTTTAAAGAGATGGATAGATCCCCTATACTATCCCCAATCTCTATTTTAAAGGTCTTCAATTGCAATTGTTTTTTAACTTTTAAAATAGTTTAAAAAAATTTCACTGTAAGGGTGTATTCACGGATACTATGATAATCTATTCGTCACGGGATCTGTTCGTCATTGGGTGATACCACAGGATGATCATCCTCAAAAAAAATAAAAATAAAAAATAAAAAAGAAGAAAAAAACAGAGCAGATTAGGGAGTACAGAACAATACCAAGCATATCCATGATGATCATCCCCAGACGAGCCCGACGACGGCCGGTTCGTGTACAGCCTCCTCTCCCTCGCCTTCAGCTTCAACCTCGCCGCCTCATCCAAGACAAACTGCACGTACCTCTCCCTCACAATCCCAATATCCCTCCTGTTGAATGCCAGGTCAAAATACCTATGCTCTCCTCCCCCACCCAGCCTCCTCCCCCCGTACAAACCCCCTCCCCCTCCCGAAGACCTCTCCACCGCGTGGTAACTCCACTTCAACTTCACCCCCTCAAACTCGTCCGTCGCCGAGTGAGAACTCGGGAGCGACGACGTGAGCGTTTTGGAGTGTTTGGTTTTGGATAGGCGGAGGACGGGGGCGGAGGCGAGGCAGCGGGAGGAGAGGTAGGTGTTGGCGGCGTCGAAGAGGTCGTTGGGGCAGGAGGAGGCGTCGAACTCGTCGATGATGAGGGAGGAGGTCGGGCGGAGGGAGGAGTAGAGGCGGTGGAAGAGGGAGCGGAGGAAGTGGCGGAGCTCGGGAGGGAGGAAGTCGCGGAGGGCGCTGCGGATGAAGACGAAGGTGGCGAGGAGGGAGGTTATGGATTTCCAGTCCCACACCATCTCCATTGTCGGGCGAAGGTTTTTGCGCGAGGGGTTCTGGTTTTGGGATTTTGTTGGGGGGCTGAGTGGTGTGTTGGGGGAGTTTTTAAAGGGGAACCTGTGTGTTCGTTTTTTGAGTAGTGATAATTTTGTACCACAAATCATAAGAGAGGTGTGTCGGACTCTTCTAGTAGTTCAGAGCCACAATGTGTGCTCTCGAAGAATAGGACTCTAAAACCAAGTAAGTACGAGGAGTGATCATCTAAATAATCTGAAAATTTAAAAGCCCACATATGATCCTAGAACAAATAAGCATGATTCCTAAATTGAACAAAGGTGTGTGTTCATTACAAACTCATAAATTCCGATGGCAATCCAAATGAGTATGATCATAGAAGTAAATCTGTATAAATGAATGACCTTAGAATCAAATTTATCTATCTATCTATCCATCTAATATACTAAATGGCTTCAGACCCTATTTGCCCCCTGAACTATTGACGTTGTCTCTTCTTACCCCTTGAACTAACTTTAGTCCCACTTTGCCCCGTGAACTCTCAAATTTGGTACCTAGTTACAACTTTCAATTAGTAACTTAACAGAGTTACCATGTGTCACAATCTGAGGGCTTTCTCTTATAAATTTCTTTAAATTTCCTAAAAAAATAGGTTAATAAAAAATAACTATCAAGTGGACTCACTTCCGATCAAAGCTTCCCGTTTCTTTTCTCCTTCTTTGTTGCACTTGCTCACGATTGAGCTAGGCATCCAAAAAAAAAATCGCTGGCAAAGTTTTCAAATCAACATGTTTTCATATGTTAGTTACTAACATGATTTAATTGAAGACTATTTGTAACTTTTTAGTTATTTATAAATGGTGTATTATGTTTGGTCTAGCTTCATTTACTTGAACGCGAAAGGATAAATATGAGTAAAGTAACCTGCAAATTAATGGATACACTAAAAACAAAATATCAAGCAAAAATAATTCAAATCTCACAAAAAGCAATCCAAAGTTTCATTCAATTATCATCCAAATATCATTTAAGCATCACCTAAATGGCATTCAAAATGAACTGCACAAACATACAAAAAGGTCACATGCCCAGTGATCACCTACTATCTCCATTCAACACCAACCCACATAAACACAACAATAACAATTTCAACACAACAAACACCGAATTAAAGTAGATCTAGGCCTACTTCCAATATGGTCTATAATTTCTTCGCATATGTTTCATCTTGCTTTGAACCCCTTTGCTGCAAATTATTGAACATGTTGGTGCTCTTTTGCTACCTAGTACAAATATCGAGTGTTGGTTGTTGCTTTGCAGAGAGGACAAGGACGACAGCTGGTTGGTACTATCTAGGCCTGAGCCAAAAGTCGCAGACGCCGATGGAGGTTGCATGGAAGATGTGGATGGTGCTTGAGCATGTTTAGGGAGATTCGAACCCATGAAATTGAATTTTTTGTTCCTCTTATTGGATGGATTCACTACAACTTTCCTCCTCATAACCTGACCCAACATAAAGAAAATGAATTATTAAGCACATATACTAATGATGAAATTTTCATGAAAGAAGATAGCAAAGTCTTTCTTTGGCTATGTTTACTTGATTTGAAGATTCAACATGGCTTGATTGTGTTGGAGCATGGATTTGTTCGTCCAGTTTGTAGTTCACCACCAATTTGCTTAGTGCATGTTTTCTTGTTAATTTTCTTCTTTCCCTATTAATATTAAATAGAAGCATGTTAGTTAATTATAATCATATATAGATCACTCACTATTTATGTACAAAAATGAAAGTACCTTTGCTTTAGACTTATCTAGTTGCTCTGCTGCTCCTTTATTAGGACACTTGCTAGAGTTATGTCCCGCTAACTTACAAATACTACAATGCATGACCTTTCTTGCTCTAGACATCTTGATGGGTCTGCAAGGTCGCTTTGAGTTAGGCTCATCTTTATCCCTCCTCCTCTTCTTTGGCCTACCAGTAGGCCTTATCCACATTAGTGGAAGAATATCTTCCTCACATACTGATACCCACTTGTTCGGACCATTAATTGGTTGGAGCATATTAGCATAGGCCCTCAAGAATGTCTCCCTCTTATAGAAACTATTGATATAATCTTCTAGACATTGTCCATTGAAACAAATGGCTACAGCTGCATGCACACAGGGAATACCTGTGAGATCCCAGTTAAAACAAGCACATGATTTTTCTTTCAACAATACCTTCCATTGGTTATCAGGACCTTGGTGCACTTCAAACTCGTAATTGCCATTGCCAATTATACTCCAATCTCCTACTTGCAACTTAATCTTATCTAGCTTCTTTTGTATCCTCGGACAGACTTCCCTTTTATACTTGAGCATTTTCTCCCTTTTAGCGTTAAGTCTGTCCATCATGTACCTTCTAATCTCCTCTGACATATGAATAATTGGCTTATCCCTATGTTGCAATATAGATGAAGTAAAAGCCTCACACTTATTGTTCAAGAGTGAGTCACACTTGGACAAAGGCAAAAACTCATGTCTAGCCCAATGATCAGTAGGTATCGTCATCATATGATCATATGCATACATGTTCACTTTTTCCATCTTCCCCATCCAATATTTCCAACTCTGCCTTGTGGATGCTCTGCATGCATTCCATAGGTAATCTTTCAATATTTTCCCTGGATATTTGCCCTTGAAATTCCCATATAAATGTCGTGCGCAGAATCTTATGCCTGCGGCAGGCACCGTGTCCTGAAAGGCTTGTAAGAGACCCTACAAATGCAAAATAAAAGATTCAATTACCATTTTATATGACTAAATCAAAAATAAAAATTAAGTACCAAGCTTACCTTTTGTTGATCTGAGATAAATGTCCATCCATGCTCACTAACAGGACCCAGATCACTAATTAGTAGTTTTAGAAACCAATTCCACCACTCTGTAGTTTCATTGTCTGCTACCACGACCCATGCAATTGGAAACATATTCTCATTACCATCTGTCCCCACAACCGCAAATAGGTTACCTACGAAAGGTCCTTTTAAATGACAAGCATCTACACCAATGAAAGGCCTGCAACCCTTTAAGAACCCCTTCTTCAAAGCATGGAAACATACATACACTGCTTCAAACACTGGTGCACCAACATCGCCAATTCTATTAACCTTCAACTTCACCATACTTCCTGGATTAGATTTCAACAATTCATCGCAATAATCTCTCAGCCTTGAAAATTGATATTCTATTGTTCTTGAATTAATTGCAAAGCTTTACTTCTAGCCCTAAAAGCTTTGTTCTTTGAGCATGGTAGCTGATATCTTTCCCTCACCATATCAGCAATATCAGTCCATTTCATTCTAGGGTTCTTCCTAAACACGTCTAAGTTCTCCCTTGCAATAACTTGATATGTAACATGTTTGTTCTGAAAATGTTTAACACAAGTATGATGATCATGAAAGGTCTTCACTTGCATTGTCTTCAAATTAGAATCTAGCAACGATGCATATATAGTCAACCTGCAAGGCTTTTGACATATGACCCTTACTCTATCCCAATCATTCACTTTGAAGATAAGATTATAAGAACCTACCCTTGCATATTTTCTTACAGCCTTTCTAAATTGATCAGCATCTTGAAAACACATCTCCAAACAGAATTTTGGGTTATCCATATCAGTTATTTCATTAAATTCAGGGTACAATTGCTCTTTGTCATCATCTGATCCATGAGGACTCATCAACCTATCTGAATCATAGTCTTCCTCATTTGTGAGATCATCTTCTGCACTATCAATCCCTTCCATTCTCCTCTCATGCAATTCCCTTAAGAACTCTCCCATCGAAATATGCTCATCTCTGTTTTCATTGTTTTCTTCCTCTGGCATTGTGTATTTATCAAATAAATCCAAATCATTTGGATCTTCTTCATCGCTGTCATCAAAATAAGCGTGATCACGGTCATGCTCATCTTCAATTGTTGTTTCATTAGTTGTACTTCCTCCTTCATGTTGATGTTCAAGGTGTGTAGGTACAATCAGAATAGGATCATATTAATGAGTTTTAGAGACCCGAACTGGGTCAATTTCACCCTCCAAATGTTCCACATAAATATGTAAAATTCTATCTTTAGGCGTGCCCAGTAAAAGACTTATAGCATCATCATCAGTGAATAAGGGCTTTAATCCCAGCCTAAGTGTTGTTCCAGAAATATGATAATATATTGTCTTATACTTTACCACTTTGACATCGTTACGACACAAACATATCTCCTGTAAGCTCCATCGATCATAATCATCAAACGAAAATGATTTAACTGACCCTCCTACATAACTTCCATCCCCGGTGAAGTTTAAGATGCCCCCATAATGCAAATCCACCCAAAACCATTCTTCCATATCTGTTTGAACACATAACAAGACAAATTATTAAGTAGAGTATAAAAAAGCTAGCAACTACATTAAAAAAACAAACAACTATTAAGTATAGCAGAAATAATGAGCATTTTTTTCGAAAATCAGTACAACATAGACAACAGAGCTTCTCTTCTATACAACAATACCTTCATGTTACTCCTAAGGATGATTTAACGTGTAGAAACTCAAAGTTTACAATGACATATCACATAACAAGAATCAATTGAATTAACCAAATATGCGAACAAAATTTTTTCACAATAACATGCAAAAACCTAGAAATTGAAGTAAAAATTAGACAATAACATGAACAAAGCCCAATTATGATGCAAAGACAATGTATGACTAGATAATTCTAACAAAATCCAAGGAATTTAAAAGCCCCAAATTTTGTAGAAATAAGAAACCCTACTCTTGCTAAACCTCAAATAATCATATAATAGGAATTGAAAGACACAAACTTTTCATGCCTTTGTGAATTAGAGAAATACAACAAATTTCATAATGGACTAAAGATGCTTTACGCAATCTTTGCACTTACCATTACCACGTTAGTCTCTCCTTTTAGTTCCGAGCAACTTTTGTCCTCTTGGCCTCTAGTCAATTACTTTATCTATTTTCTTTTTATTTTGTAGGGATTAAAGGAATTTGTGAGAGGAATTTCTCAGATTGAGACACGTGGAACCCCCGTATTGCACGCGCGTCATAATTCTAAAGATTTGACGATTAATCTTCCCCGTAGTTAATTGATATTTCTTTCCCCACCGAATCTAGCCCTTTGAATTTCTCACATCCAATTGACTCTTTGTTTCTAAATAAATCAATGAATACTCCTTTCTTTTCCGTATATTTAATTTCTCCTGCCTATTACGTACTTCATTTCTAATTAAAGGCATTAATTAAGTCCCCTGTCTTTTCAATTTCTTTCCAAATAAAACTATTTTCTTGTCTATTTCTTCCATTTATTTAAACCGTTCCAAATGTTGCATTCTCAAGGAAAAAACAACTTTCATCTTGCAGCGTTCATCTTAGTTAATATCGTCAGCTTGGTATCAACTTTATATTGTTAATTCGGGTAATTTTTTCCTTTCCTTATTGGGTTTTTAAATCTATCTTTTTACTGCCATTGTGCCTAAAACCCAACCATATCCAAATTCACTCTCTTTTCAAACAGCAAATTCACTCTCTTAAACCCAAGTTACTTTCTTATTTCGTTTATTTCTATATAATAAAGAGCTCAAACTCTTCACCTCCTAGCTCAAGCTAATTCTTTTACTGCCTAAAAAAGGTTTATAAACCTCTTAGCTAGTTGTTGTTGTTTTTTTTGAATTTGCACCTAATTTCGGTTTATGCAATTAAAAATGAGGCTCAAGGACGGGGGAGTGCGTACGGAGAAGCCGCAATTCATTCTACACAATATTGTAAGCATTTGGGTTTAGATTGCTTGCCCTTTTATTATGAAGAAGCTAAAGCAAACAAAAACTTAGAAAAAATTGTGAAATAATGTTTATGAAAAAAGCAACAATGTATCCATGTGCTTTGCAATTGGAAGTCAAGGAAAGTTTACATTTTTTATAGACTGTCCTAAAATTGTGTCTTCCCCCTTTTTTCTTATTGTTAATACGGCTATGTTTTAAAAGGACAGTTTCATTAATGGCCAAAATGACAATTTAAGTGAGAGGGAAATCATAATATAATAAAAGAATAGTTATTTTTTTAGTAAATAGTTATATTTAAACTCAACTTTATCTTTTTTAGCAAGAAATTCCTGCAGCATAGCACTAGTTAAGTATATGAGATATAATCAGGATAAATGATCTGAGATAAGAAAATAATTCTGGAAAGGAGCAAACTGACCTATAATAGTTGGCAACTGGCAACCCTCTATAATCACTCTATAATCATAAATGCAGACTGGGGCACAGTCAATTAGCAATACAAGTTGTAGAGACAAGACAACAAGGTAACTCAACTACGAATGATAATTATACCGATTTGTGTTGAATTGGGAGGATGGACCCAAGAGTAATAATGTGTGGACAAAGAAGCTCAAAACAACTATTTCACTATTTAATAATATTTTTCACACCATACACTCAAGCACATGCACTCCGCTCGCTTGTATCTCTCACTCCGCACTCACTTAGTACTCACAGAGACCTTACAGAACACTTTATTTCTTTTACCACCAACTCATTTTTGTGCACACTCGTATGTGTAACAACGCCCTCATGTCTCTTTTATAGGTGTTCTAAGTCGGTCCTTAACCGACAAATCAAGGTCGGTTTAATCACCAACTAATTGAGGTCGTTGTCATTGCCGACTCATTTGGGTTGGTCAAAGTCGGTTTGAATGCCGACTCTAAAAGTCGGTGTTGACTTTTACACTCCACCCCAACACCGACTTCTCTAGTCATGAGTCCAAGTCGATTTTTGAACTTTGCAAATTTTGAGGGATTCAATGGTTTGGTGAATATATCTGCTATTTATTTTTCTGATCTAATCGGCTCCAGCATGATCTCTTCCTGAAGTACTTTTTCCTTTAAGAAGTGATGATGAACTTCGATGTGCTTCGTCCTTGCATGTAAAACTAGATTCTTTGCTAATTGAATTGTAGATTGATTATCACAATATAAAGTAACTGAGTAGCTTACAGGCTGATATAGATCCTGCATCAAATGCAAAAACCACGTACTTTCCTGAGTTGTCATAGCTGCTGATCGATACTCCGCCTCTGTTGTTGATAATGATACAGCTCGTTATGGTCTTGAACATTTTTTTATTACTAATTCTTAATTAAAAGGGGAAAAGTCCTTACATCAGATAAATGAATATTTTAATCCATTGATTAGGAGTCGCCCAGACTCGCTCTATCGAGTCAAGATGACAGCTCATTTTCTTTGCTTAAGCCATACTGATCAACAGTTTCATGGACGACTTGAAAGGCGATATTAGTCGATCCTTCGGTCGGCTGCCTTCGTAAAACGACTCGAATGCCGATACTAGTCGATCCTTTGGTCGACTACCTTTATGGATGACGTGAATGGCGGTGTCAGTCGACCCCTTTGATGCTCGACATCATTCCCCACTCGATTGGCTTGAGCCCTCATCCCAAACGACAGTTGCATAGAATTTGGCCCCAACAATATGTCGATATCACATTAACTGTATGATCAGTGCCTTAATTTCCTCATCTCTCACGATAATTAAGACACCTCGAACTATTCTAGCTGCAGGCGTCACCGATCTCATTCCATTAATGATAAGGGAATAGCACTAACATCTGAACCAATTTGCAACCAACACCTGTAAAAGCAATCTGACGCAGCCGCCTACACATATATCTGTCCAATCATCAACTGACACGTGGAAGTAGGGCTGACTCATTCTTCAGCTTATTATCAGCGAAAGTGACGTAAATGCCCTCCGACTCTCCATATAAATAGAGAACTGTATAATAGAAGAGGTAAGCAATCTAACCTAGGGGACCTTTCTCTCCAAAAATATTTCTTCATCCCTGATTTTGTAAAAGACATATACTACCTTGGTCGTCGGAGGGATCACCGAAGATCCCAACTCTGCCCTTTCACAGGTCTTTTTCTGGAGCGGGAGAGCTTCATCTTCAATTAAACCACCGGGCATTAGAAGAGAGAGAGCAGACTCCACTCATTCGAACATTAATCCAATAGTGATTATTGACTGCGTGATCTCCGACATCAACACGGTTGTCTTTTGCTACACTAAGATATAGCTACTGAACCAAGATTGAATACATACCCCATGGTAGACCTTCGAGTATCGTGATCTCCAGCATAATCAGCATCACAATAACCGTAAATCTTGCAACTTCCACCCTTCTTATATAAAAGACCATAACTCAGTGTCCCTTTAACATATCTCAAAATTCTTCGAACGACTTCCAAATGAGGTTTCTTTGGCTGTTGCATGTATCGGCTTACTATTCCAACTGCAAAAGTGATGTCTAGCCTTGATAGGGTCAGATAAATAAGACTCCCAACAAGTTGACGATACATGGTAGGATCTTCTAGATCTTTCCCATCATGCGCACATAGCTTGGTGTTTACCTCCAATGGTGTCGAGACGAGTGATAATCACATTTTAATTACAATTTAATACCCTCATTATCTATTTTATATGAATAAATATACCACTAATAATTGTTTTTATCTTATTTTGCAGGTTAATGGTGAAAATAATGAATA
>JBAKGM010000233.1:30640203-30680102 GCA_037177215.1 Asparagus racemosus
CTCCTTTCGTGTCGGCCACGAAGAGGGGGCTACTAGCACCGCCTTTCGTGTCGGCCACGAAGAGGGGCCGACTAGTACCGCCTTTCGTGTCAGCCACGAAGAGGGGACGACTAGTACCGCCTTTCGTGTCGGCCACGAAGAAGGGACGGCTAGTACCGCCTTTCGTGTCGGCCACGAAGAATGGGCCGACTAGTACAGCAGCCCTTTTCCTTTGGTCGCACCGGACGGCCGGATGGAGAGGTAGCTGGGGTGAGCGCCCGAGCTACCCAGTGAGGTCTTCGCTGGCGCGTTTGGTTCGCACGTCACTGTCGTCGGGGAAGGAAGTATTACTCCCTTAATCATGTATATCATCCTCAGTGAGGGTTCAGGACCATAACACTTTTAAAACCGATTACGGGGGAAAATGATAATCAAGTCATACATCAACTATGTTCTTGTCTTTTTAATTTGAACCAAACTAAAGAAAGCGATGGAATGTAATTATGCTTCATATTTCTTTACGAAATAAACACAAAAAACACTCTTCCAATAAAGTGAGGGAAACATCAAAAAGTGAAGAAAAGTGAGATTTGAAAAATGAAGGAAAGTAACCAAACAGCCCCTAAAACACTTCAGGACGGGAAAATGAGGAGTTGATCCAAAGTCTATATATGCACAATGACCTAGAGCTAGGTGGTTAATTTCATTGGCCTAAACTTCACATTATCTTTCGGTATAGATTACTTTATGAGAAACTTTCTTTTGAACTAAAAGAGCCCATCCCATTTTATTAAAAAAAAGAGCACGATGAATCATTAAAATCGAAGTCACACTTAAAATTCTATTAGAAAGTTGTTCAAGAATCTTACAATTATGGGCAACTGTAACACTCGCACGTGACTAAATTTGAATTAGAAGTCATTTCATTGAGAAAACTACTGGTGGACGAAACGAAGCACACAATCGACTAGTGCGATCCTACTAAGAAGCGTCTTAATTAAACTATTATCGACGTTACTAGTTCTGTCTCCTCTATTGGGCCCCAATGAAGTACAAACTGTAGGATTTTGAAATCCATCCAAAGCTTGTGCATGGTGACCTTGGCTTGACCTAATGGAGAGACCTTTCAGTGGCCTCAACTTCACATGAACTTTCTTCTCACGGATCCCATAGGGTTTTGCTTATTGTGAAATCAACTAAGTGTTTCAATCAGAAAACTAGAAAACCACTCACCCCATAGTCAATTTGTCCGAGTAGAAAGCCATTACCAAAGGTACCGAGCCTAGCATATCATATAATTTGATGATGATGATGATGACAGAGTAGCTCTTATCGTCTTGCTACTCTTGCTATAGGTGTAGATGGAATCAGGAGAAGCTTTTGTTGATTTCGATGTAAAAGCATCTTATAAGAGTGCTTCTCAACATCGAGTCAGCCACGGAACATGCGTGCACCATCTCCACTTTATGCACTTTTACTTGAATGAAAACTCATGCAAAAAGTTCCTATAAAGGCTTCTCTAAAGAAGATAATTATGGAATCAAGTAGATTGTGACACTTAGTCCTGGTTTTAATTATAAATCTGCAGCAATTATGTATCATAGTAGTACAATCAACAGATCAGTAAATTGTTATATAATGTTAGTGCAAGCAAACATTATATCAGTCGCCAATTTTAATATATGTAGTGGACATGTGTCACGATTCCTTTCGACCGCTGCGATTTTTTATAGAGGGCCCTTTATAGGATGTCTTTCCCAAAAATTCATTGCAGGCCTGCCAATATTGTTGGGATTTTTTTTAGACAGAGCCATGCACGGTATCAAGGTGAGCACAACATCATGTGTCTCAACAGACACTTGCAGTTGGTAATTGAGCCGATACTACATTCTTATTACACTATAATTAGCTGTTTGTATCGATATTTATTGATTTGACATTGCGTGCTTATTTAACTTATTAAAAATTGATAGCATGTACTCATTTCTTTTATGATTTTCTAATGAGGGTCTTCTATAGGATTGTTTTTATACAAGGCTTATCGTCTAAGTTCAGATATTGGCAAATACCATTTTGTTTTTCAATTTTTTCCGTCACAAAGTCGTGTTTCCAACATACAGGCCAACTAAAAATTATAGACTTTGCGTAATGATCCAGTGAAAAGGACAGTCTCGATTCCCTTTAAGCCCAATCCAATATAAAGGCCCAAATTCTAGGTAGATAACAATAATACAACAGCTGTATTATAGGGACTAGGGAGACGGCTATATCGGAAAAGCCAAATTCTCCAACTCAATTGCTGAAGTAGACCCTTGATCAGATTATAAGTGGGTTTAGGATCTAGTGTACTGAATTTTCGATTACTGAAGTTTCGATCTTTATTAATTTAATCATTATCTCTCTAGTTCATAGTAAACGGGTACCATAAATAACACTTTTGAAGTGTGTTGAGTAATGAACCAAGGCCCTTAGCCTCGTTTACAGCCACGCCAAGGATTAGCAGTAGGCCCAGCGATACATAGATATGGATATGGGCCATACAGGCCCAAGCTAGGTCCATAATCAAGCCTTGTACACGGTATCATTATTTCTTGTTTTCTCGAGAAGCACACATGGTATTTCTTGAGCTCACACTAATCTACCACAAAGACTAGATGATTCTACCTGCATAATTAAAGAAGATACATGATTCTGACAAGCCAGGATGTTATCACCAAATATCCTATCATAATCACTCCTATATGATCCTATCATAATCACCCCTATATGAATAGAGTAGGAGTTCTATCACAATGCCTTGCATGGAGTGGAGCGATCTGATACACGAGGGGTGCTTTGGATATTTCAACGCCCCCTTTGTGTATCAGATCGCCATGCACTGTGCGGTACGTTTTGATAGAACTTGTAGTCATATGAATGGGATGATTTATGTCGGAGAAGAGCTAGAAACCTCAAATTGGTCCTAATCACGAGTAAATGCTACAGATGACCCCTTTTTATGGGGATGTTTTGATAGAATCTACCTTAGGAAATTACTATTAATGAAAACTGTGAAGTGTTTATGCTAAATTAGTCTTAACTTCGCATAGCATTATTCAATTTATTTACTTGAAAACCCTTTTTTTTGTTAATTGCGAACGGACCCTCAGCAGTGTTACTCAATCGCAACGAGATTCTATGTAGTTCTATTTGTTGTGAATAAACTCTCACTAGTTCTACTTATTGAGAATAGACTACCCGAGTGAGGTAAAATGTTTGAGGATGCAGATAGACCCCTTAATATTGTTGGTGAGAATGGGCACCCAATTATAATTTTTTTTAACTTTTAAGGGAGACGAAAAAGTTCACCACTGCCCCCTCCTCCGTCGATATTCTCACAGCCTCAATCTCCTCCACCACAATCTTCTCAGTCGATACCTCCTCCACCATCAACTTCTCTATCATCACCACCTCACCGATAATGTCACCACCATGACATTGGAGCGGGCCCAGTGGAGGAGAGGAAAGGGATGAGAGGGGGCGACGACGGTGACAAGAACTGAGATGAGGGAGAGGAAGTCAGAGGGGAGGGATGAGTTATAATTGTCCATTCAAGAAAATGAAATATTCCCAACCAAATTTAACACTAACTAACTTGAGGAAATAATTTCAGTATATTGACCTAATTTGTAGGGGGTGGGGTAGTAATATCACCAATTTGACTAATATCAAAAACTTATGATTTAAAGGACTAATATCTAAAAAAATCTTAAAATAAAACTTCAAAAAACCAAATAATAATAATATATTTCTGAAACCCTGATTCAGATTGAAAATAAATGTTGCATCAGACCCAAAAACAGAAAATTGAATGCTTCTCTGCCTTCGGCCAAAAACCAAGTTGACCTTCTTCTTACCCTTTTCAGGTGACATCAAATGCTCCCATCCCCTCATGCTTTTCCCTGCTCCCTGCTCTCCTCAGCTTCAATCTTCACAACGCTGGAGGCACTTTATCCAAAATAAGCCATCACAGCCTAAATAAATAAATAAAAACAAACCCTTTTTATGTTGACACAAACTCAGTATCAACTCAGAGAAGAATGCAAAAGGGCTCAGTTTCCTTTCCCTCAATTCCTTCTGCTTCGTTTTATTTTGGGGTGATGAAATGCAACCCTTTGTTTTTATGTGCCTCTGCACTGGTTTCTTTTTTGATAACTTAATCTGAACAAATATTGCATGCAATTGCAAATTGAAATATTTCATGCAAATTGTCCAGTAGGTTGAAAGAATATGTTCATAGATATTATCTGGTCAGTGGCAGACTAGCTCTGCTAAGTTTGCTTCTCTTGTGATTCATCAGTTCCTTTGCTTGCTGCAACTATGAAAGGGAATAGATTGTTTCTATCTTTGATTTCCCTTGTGATCCTAGTTAAGTCTTTCCTGCTACAAAGATTGACCTGAGAAACCACTGTAAATTCTAGGATCCACTTTAGTATCCAAATTCTGTAATAAATGTAGAGTCAATTAGAGCGATTAAATTTATTACATTCTTCAGATTTGGTTTGGGATTTAGACTATTCAACAATTAGTATTCGTTTTTACAGAAACTTACGTAGTTTTGCCATTTTATCTTTATCTTAAATTGCTGGCATTCAATATCTTAATTATTTGAATTGAAAGTCTTAATTATTTGAATTCAACTTCTATAATATTAAGTTTTATTTTTAGCCAAAAATTTGATATTATATGAAGCATGGGCTAACATTGTTGATCAAAACAGTAATGTTAACTGTCCTATAAACTTCATGTTGACTTTGTACTATAATACTAGAATATAGAATTCGATGAAGATTAATGATTTTCTATTTTTGAAAATCAATCCTTTTTTGGTATTAAATGATTTTTGAACAAACAGCAGTTCATCTAATCAAAGATAGGCAATAGTTAATCACTACTATACTTCACAAGAACAAAATGCTGCAAGTCTAACAACTTGAGCAGAGTCCAATACATCACATCAAAACCTAATCTAATCAATGCCACAGTCTCATTGACTTAATACATGTTTTATTGTAGGAAGGAAAAAAATAAAAATAAAAACAACCCACCCACCAACACCAAAATCACAGGCTCATCCAACCCTCAATCATACTCGAATCATTTCCCGGTAAAACCGAGCTCAGTAAATTGATTAGATTGAAATCACAGTAAGCCACAACAAACACTATTCAAACTCTCCATCCTCAGTACCCCGCTCTCTCTACATTACGTAGCACAAGACCCAAAGTCCTTTTTAATGTTCTCTCTTGCTCGCTCTTGTTTTTTTCTCAATGTCTTCTTAGGACAGAGCGCAGTTAATAAAAGCTGGCGAGTGGAAGCGCAGCAATTTAATGTTAGAAGAGAAGAGTCAGAAGATATGGGTCCCTAGCCAAACCCTAATTTCTGTCTTTCTTACCAAATGAGGCAACTTCAGCCATACCTCACTGTTCATCCTCCATGCAATGTAGCTATGTAGCTAGGTCCAATTTTAGTCAATTACTGAGGTTTAGTCTTAGTTGATGGAGTAAGGGTCAATTAAAGAGAAAATAATTGAGGTTGAGCTCCTCAAAATAAGGAAAATAATATTGACAGACCAGGAAGTAAAGAGGATTATTAATGTTTGTGGTGGATTATTACCTGAATCCGAGGATGTCGTGTCTTTGACTATCTAAATGGCGCCTAGGCTTGGGTAAGATGTGAAAGAGCTTTGGGTGCATCTTTTTCACAAAAACATTAAATTTATATTAATTTGCATCACAAGAGGAGAACACAAGATGTTTTTTTTGGGTGTTCTATTGCTTTTTATTTCATCTCCTCTTCAACTTTATAATTACTACATATTATACATAGTTTTCTCGATGGTACAATGGTATTGGTGGTAGTATATATTGTTTGAGTTGATAGTGTGGTTTAACTTCATTAGTTAATTTTATACCGGAGAGAATCTACCTTATAATTTGCTATGAGAATTTTTATACAGAAATTTTATACTCAAGTATATTTTGAGAGTGTCTAATTACCTTAATCCTTACTTTCTATTCTACTTTTGAGGGCTGAGATTAAGTCAAGTAGAGTTCTAAAATATTATATTGAAGACCACTATTGTCTTAAAAATCACTATTGTGAAAATCGGTATTTTCTTTTTATTGCTCCTTTGGCACACACGGAATCGAACTCAGACTCCCCGTAGATCATGCATGACTTCATATCTACTATTGGAATTGAAATACAAAGATATGATTAGAATATTTAGATACTCTTTAATTAACACTTAATTGAAGCGGATACGGAATCCTAAGTATTGAATAAAGAAAGTTTTTTGCAAGGCCATTTCACATGCTACAAAATATAGGTCAATTGATGCATGCATGTTGGCCGCATGTTGGCCTGTGGGTCAAGAGAGGACTCCTGCGATGTGATGTCCTTTTGCCTCTCTGAACCGGACATATTAATGTATATGCCTTCAATCTAGGGGATGGGATACAAATAGTTTTGGCTTTATATTACAACATTCGAGTCCAACTTCTTTTTACTGTTGAAATAACAAATCCCGTTTGAAATATTTTTTTTTTTTTTTTTTTGAGAAGAAATTTCTGATGTGATAATAACTTCCAACTGCTAAGATTGTCAAATGCGACGCACGATTTTCAATCTCTGCCTTATTTTTCTAGTTAATTTAAACAGCCCCTGTTATGCATGTCTTAAATAATCCTTCTAGATTACATTCTTTTTCAACTTGATGTACTTAAGCAACATAACAATATTTCAAACAAAAAAAAAAAAAATTTTTTTTTGGCATCATCTGTCCAATGGACTTTTCACTAAACAATTTCTCCACATTGTAAAGTTTGAACATTGATTAATCAATTTGAACAATTTTCAACCTAATTGTACTTTCAACTAAACTCAAAAAGAATTTGACATCCCAACCTCTCCTCTCTCTCCTCAAAACCAAAGAGAATTATAATTTGCTCTATGCTCAAACAATGATGACCACATTTATATAGCAAGTCGCTGTCATAAATTCCACCTAAACAGAGACTTCAATTGCAAACACTAGTTCTCATACAGTACTCAGTGAGATGGAAGCCTCTCTCCAGGCGTTTATTAATGCTACGAGTTCATTGTTGTGCTTGTGGCCCACTATAATCATTTTACCTCTGCACCAACCCACTTGCAGCCTTGTGCCCAAATGAGAAAAGGAGCCAAAATCATGAGCAATTTGACGCGTTATTTCTTCCATCACTAACCAAGCCAGCTCTCTAGACAAACAAGCTTGAACTCAACCCACAATCACAACCAAAAATGTTAAGGGATTCTTTGGAAAGTAAAAATTTTGCATGTGCAACTATAATTTCAGCTTGTAAAAGATAATTATAATTTGTATCTGTATCTCTTTAACAACTGCAGTTGTAATGGGAACCGTTTGTTACAAAAAGACAGTAATATTGAAGGAAACAAATAATTGACAAATGTATGAAACAATGCAGAAGAAAATGTCACTAGTACTAGAGCTAAGAACCTTCTATGCCTTCACTCAACTTCAAAAGGATTTTACAATGTATATTATTAAAAATAAAAAGAAAGGGAAATAACACACAAAAAAAGAGAGAGAAATAATTCTCAGCATTTGACATTCTCATTCAGTAATTAGAGAGCTGGAGCTAACTGTCATATGAAAGAAAATGAAGAACAGGAAGAAGAAAAAAATTGCATCCACCTCTTTCTCTTCTTCTTCTTCTTCTTTATCCTCAAACACTAACCGGTATTTATCGCTTCAATCTTTTTAGCCTTCGCCTTCGCCTTGATCAGTTGTGCAATGGATTTGGGCCAGTGGGCACTACTCTCTTGTCATCATCCAATTCAGTGCAGTTCTTGTTATCGATCTTAGTATCGAAAATACAAACAATTGATGATGACTCTTTTGTTGATAGAATTTTCTCCTTGCGCTTAGCTTGAGCCACGATATCTCGACCCAATACTCGTTCACTGACATTGAAGATAACTAGCAAGAAAAATACACCCAAGGTTATTACTCGAGTGCTCCTCCTCATTGCCACTTGAAGAAGAAAAGGAAAATGTTTAGAGAGGGAGAGGCAAAGCAAAAACGAGAGAAAATCAAAGTGAAAGAGGAGGAGATATGAGGGGGGTTCAATTCAAAGGGAGGCAATAACTAAGGTTCCTCGGATATACAGTTGGTGTTAATGATACATCGACGTCCCTCGATGAGAGTAGCAACTCCACCAAACCTCATTAATGAAACTTCAATAGGAGAGAGAGAGAGAGAGAGATGGAGAATAAATTTTAAAGCAAATAAAGAAATACCAAAAGCAAGCACACAAGCCCTACGCATATCCTCACAAAACAGAGGAAATAGAAATCCTATTATGTTGTAGCCTTGGCACCACATGTACATTCCATTCTTATTCCCATTCCCTCCCTCTCCCTCCCCCCCTCTCTCTCTCTCTCTCTAAACTTTTTTCTTAAAAACAACCATGAGAGAGAGAGAGAGAGAGAGAGAGAGAGAGAGAGAGGGAGAGAGAGAGAGAGAACAGGGAAATGGATAGTGAGATTAGGACTTATGAGAGACAGAGGAGCGAGAAACAGGGGATATGGCAGTGGAAATTCAAAGACAACGGCGTTATATCTGAAGATTATTTTGTTGGCATATTGAAATTGGGTTTTCGGGAGCTAGCTAGCCGCAGAAAAATCGCCATCGCGTCTCAACAACTACCACATGGGCTACGAGATTATATTTCTTCTTATTATTTATTCCATTTTATATAGAGATACTTATCTATAAGTCTATGTTTTGTCCCACTTGTAACTAATGATTCTACCTGGCCTAATTGTATCTTTAGTTCATTTATTTATGGATTTTTTTTAAAAAAAAAGAGGTTTTTGAAACTTTATTAGCAAAATCGACCTTTTGTGGATTTAATTAGCAAAATCAACATCTTTTGTCGATTTTGGAAAATATAGTTTTTAAAATATAGGGGACTAGTAGTCCCGTGTATTTTAAAGCTTCATTTTTGCAAAATCGACCAAGCCAAAAAAAGGTCGATTTTACTAATCATATAAAAAATAGGTCACTTTTGCTAATAAAATTTTAAAAAGAGTCTTTTTTAAAAAAAATCATCCGTTATTTATTTGTTTTTAATTCTAAAATATTCAATTCGATAAACTACTTTGGAAATAAATAGATTTTTCTTCCTTTGATTTTTAAAGGGAGGAAATGTTTACCAAAGGAAATTTGACGAATGATCAAACTACGATAATTGGTAAGTGTAGCATAGAAGGACACTATTACGTTGACCTTGAACTGTAAAACGTACTAATATTATGCTAAGGATAATTATGAAAAGTCATTAAAATGTGTATAGTTTAATTAATTAACTGATAACTACAAAACTCAATCGACAATGGTTCAGTGTTTTGTTTTAAAAAAAATTTAACAAAATTATTCTTAAGTGATATAATCAAGAAAGAATTTGTTCTTTAACCCCTTGTTTAACTCTGCCTTCTCGCTTAACTCATAGGCAAACTTTTCGTTTAGCACTTTTTCAGTAGACTAGTCCAAATGTTTCGGAATGCTAAACAGTAGAAATAAAGGGCTACTACAGCTTCGGCTGGTCAAAGGAATTTTTCGAAAGCTAGAAGCGGATAACGGGGCAGAGTCTAAATGTCCACTGTACGCGATTAATGCCTAGAAATTTTCCCTGAAAAAATGTGCGGAAACTTGAAATTTCTGTAGCATGGACAACTATATAACATGTTTATATGTTACTCGCATAGATGATAGGTTTAAATCTATGATTGTTTAGAAGTGATAAAATGATAAATATAAGCAATAATTGTATTTCATTTATGAAAATTGTATAAAGGAGATAATTATATAATATAACTAGCATATACGCCCAGCGTGACGTGGGGGAAGCAAAGAACTCAAGCTCAATTAAATTACATCGAAGACGCATTTCTCTGGAACGGTTACATCTCTATAGTGAGAGTGTTGAAAGGAAATTTGAAATTTTCTGTTTATAGCGTGGAAAATAAAAGAGGTCAAAAAGATAACAGTACATATACATAACATTCTACGATTAGAGCCTTAAATCCATTCTATGCCTTAAAAAAAACAAAAACAAAAATAAAAACCTTCTATCAATATAGATTAACACATGAGATAGTATCCAGTTACTGTAGAAATCAGACGCTCTTTATCTCTTGTTCCTTAATGTACACACTAAAGCATTCATGCATCCAATTCAGATGCAACATCGTTTGTCGTAATATCTACCAATCAATGGCATGTCATACAAAGAATATTTTCCCTTTAGCTTCTCATGATCAATAATGCCAAGTTTTGCTTTGCTTGTTCCATTGAGTTTATGGTAGTCTGTCCTCCAAAAATGACTTCCCGAATGCTCAAACACGCTACAGATCACAAAAGATTAGTCTTAACAGACCTGTTGTCCTTTAACAAGCTTTAAGCATAACTATTTGTCTCTTAAATGTTACAATGAAGTGACACCGAAAAAGAAAATACATCTTTAACACCCTACTACGAATTGAGAGTATTTAAATTTTTTAGAGTAAGAAGAGAAAAATTAAAGAGAAAAATTAAAGCCTGTCACTTCATTGCATAGGCAAGAATTAATGGTTTCAAGATAAGTTAATATCTGTATAATTTCCAATAAATCAGTGATATTGAAAAAGAAATTAGGCATCTGAGAATAAAGAACAAACTACAATGAGAGATAGCTGTAAGTTCAAGTACACCTTATCGATGACATTAGCAAGAAAGTGTTGAATGGCCCTTTCATATGGATCCTTAGGTCGGAGAGGTTATCAATCATCCTTCTCTTATTTTTTTTCTAAATGAATGAGTGATCATACTATATGGCGTTCCTTTGAATACATGGGACTACAGTCAAGCATTGCACTTTTTTCAAATGCCCTCTTCAATGTAATTGTAGCAAACTCCTTTAAGACATAAAGCAATGTCTGCTCTACAACTGAAAGGCATTGATCAAAATTCCAAAACTTCACTTCTGCTTCCATTTGTTTGTTCGCGATAGTCGCTATTCATTCACAATGTTTTCTTTTTATGTTGTTAGTATGTAAAGTTTCACTTTAGTATATTGTCAGTATTTATTCTGCTAGAAACAAACATATGATGGAAAATGCAGAAAAATTAATGGTAAAAACAAGTTCCATTTTCTTATTAGTACATATAATTACCTTCTATCTTAATGTGCATGTATGTATTGTGGTAAGGAAATTCAAATATGCTCACATGTAGATTGTCTCCCCTTTAAACAAAGTATAAATCTTGCCAATTTTGTCCAAAAGATCCATGGGACCATATGTAGCTTGAATTTGGAATATTATTTAACTAATTCAATTAGACATTTCGGCTTACTTAAACCATTATCATGTGAACTAAATAGTACATTGTGGGTAAATACTAATCATCCCTACTTAATTCAAACTCTTCCTTTCATTGAAGACTATCACCTACCCTAATCATGTCCACATTGCAGAATGCAAATTTGAATATCGTCACTTATAGATGTAGTCCCTAGTTTTGAACTAATTTTTAGCAGATGCTACCAAAAGATAATACGTTCAAAGTAGTTTTCAAACTCAAATAGAATTTGAATTGTTCTTTTTTGTGCAAAGAATTGCTCTTTGTTTATTTAACCTACAACTCCATGTGAATTAGTTTAAAGTTAATTGAGTTCTTCTAACCACTTAATACACTTTATTTGGATTATTCTTAGTAATATCCACTTAATTCAAAGTCTTGCCAAAACGGAACAAAAAAACAGAAGCCTTTTTTAACATATCACCTATGTTCCTAACGAGTCCGCAATTCACAATTCTAATTTCTTTTTGTCCATTCTTAGAATACATCAGTACCAAACTTTTATAGCTTTCTCTCAAGTAACAAAGTAAAAGTTTGACAATGCACTAACTTGAGCATGACAAGTTTTCAAATTGTTGAATTTCATCAAGAGTTCTACTAGCATTTCATGTAAACAAAACTCTCGTTTTGAGTGATTTCGAATTGCAAAATACAATGTCAACTATTTCTATCTTACTATCTATTTACAGAATTTTTACTGGGAAAAACCTCAGCTTAAAAAAAATCCAATAATACATGAACAAAAACCCAATATGCGGTAGAAGATGACATAAAACATTATAGAGAGGGGTAGAAACGGAAGAACAAGAAAAAATGTGTTGAGCTTTTAAACAATGTTTTTTTATTGACAATAGTGTCAGCTAAAGAAATTATTTTTTCTGTCTTTGAGGAATTGCATTTGTTAGTGGTACACATTTGTGGAACTGATGTATGTACTCAATGTTGCCTATGCTAGTACTCTCATTTATATCGTGATCATACTTTTGAAACGCACAAGCAAAATGGTCGGTCCGCATGAATTGAGGCCGACAAAGCAAGAATCTCCACCTCTGTCTAAAACATAAGAGTATGTTGCAATCAATGTTCCCCAGCTACAAGAATTCCTCATACAATGCCCAACTACTCATCCTCTTCCACCTTTTTTTCTTTTGAGAAAATTCATTCTCTTCTCTGCCTGAACCAAAGCTACACAGATTTGTGATTAACTTGTGGTAAAGGTTTAAGAAGGAAGTAATGGAAAAAATGTTAAGCTAACCCATTTCAAAGTGGAGAACACTTGAAGCGATAAGTACACTCAATCTTTATGTTTTCATATGTATTCAAAGCTAGCAAATTGTTTCCATAGAGAGAATCATTTAACTCACTTGAAATCATTTAGACAGAATCATTTAACTCACTTTAATTCATCTAGACTAGTTATCTTAACCCTTTTATCGGTTAGATATTTGAACATAGTTTATCCTTTCGTATTCGGTATGTTAACAAAGATCAACCACCAAGGGGAGGGCTCAGGTGGCTGATACTTAGCATCAATGCCCACTGAGCACCTGGGTTCGGCCCTCCATCCTGCATTCACCTGTTGCTATAGTGGGATTTATGGTGGGGCATAGCACCGGAGGTTTACTTGGTCAGATGGAGGTGGCAAGGACCGAGTTAACTCGGGCTGGTCGTCTGGCCGTAGGCTGTAGCACCCCGGACCAAGGTTTCTGTCATGTTAAAAAGAATAAAAAGAAAAGTCGACGAAGATTAACAAGTCAATTATAATTGTATGCTCGACAAATTAAGATGGATTACCTTCTTAACCCAACTTTTAAGCCATTGCAATGAACACTTATGGTGCTTTATCATTCTCCATTCTTCACTTATTTCATTCACTCCACTACGGACTACATTTGCAAACAGTACCGCCCACACCTCAATAAATGGCAGCAGCAAGAGTTCCACCTCAGAATACACAAACAGCTCAGGCATTGCCAGGACTGATGTTTCAGTCAGCTTAGCAAGTAGAGCAAGAAGAGTGCAATAAAAAGATGGATAAATCACTCATGATGTTCTCTCTCACGCAGTAAAAAGATATTAATAATTAAAATGTAGATATAAATAACAAAAATAATTATAAATGAAATAGTGTCCTACATATCAAAATTGTCCCACCGGGGAGGATCAAGAAAGAAGCACCTGGATAATACAACAAGCACTATAAACATAATACATTACAATAACTGTACAGCCCTCTGCATTGTAGCCGCCGTGCAAAAGCAACAATAATGATAAATAGGTCCTATCTTCTCAATTTGATCATCTTCATGGCAGTAATCTTCCTCTTCTTATGAGCGCGATGCTTCGCTGCAAGTCTCAGCTTCCTCTTTGCATGTCTCATAGGATTGACAACAGCAAGAAGCTTCTGGTCATACTTCCTCTTGTCCCTCTTCCCCTTGAGTTTCTTTCTGATTTCATTGTAAACTTGAACAAAATTGTCCACCCCTATTATGTCCCTTATACTGCCTCGCACCTCTTCTGCTAGCTGCTTGATATCATCTGAACAAGAAAACAACAAACGAAATGTTTATTTACGCTGGCAAGTAATTATAACCAAAAGTGTATGCTATGAAAGACAACATGAACAAAAAAATAAATTAGTATCGGTTAAAAGAGATGTGACTCACCACTAACAATCTTTCCCATGAATCCTTCACATGCTTTATATAGAGGAATAAGCAGGTAAAAGGCATAGTCTTTGCAACCTTCAGAACCCATTTGTGATGATATCATTCTGAAGCAATTAAAAACAATCTTCATCTGCAGGCATTATGGGAAATTCCATTTAGAGAGATGAACAAAAAGTTTATGTTAAGTTGTGTATAAATAACAAACACCATTCAAATGCTATCATCAGAAACAGGTCATTCTGAATTCTTCACAAACAGTCTAAACTATAATCTCTAAATTCTTTCTATAAACTCACCTGTATATCCTCCATTTCCATTGCGATTTTTCCCATCCTCTTGAGTAAAGGTGCAACTAACAATGATTGAAGGTTCTTAGTGCTGTATTCATCAGAATGATCTGCCTCCTTAGGAGCCTGACTAGTGTCAATTGTTGCCAGCATAAAGATGTCCTTTGCCTTACTGGATCCAAGCAATTGAAAGGCCTCCAGATACGAAGTTTGATCGCGATGACCAAGACTAGACCAAAACTCATATGGAACCAAATTAGCTCTCTGTTTTGTAAAACTATGCAAATGGCAAATTGAGAATGCAAAATTCTGAGTAATAATATTTGTTGTTGCACCATCGTCAGAGATTTGTGTCTTGAGCTGGTTCAGAAGTGAAGCAGATATCAAACAAAGTCTGCTTGGATTAGCAAGATAAGAAGATCCTTGGTCCAAATCATCATGGTCAACCCTACCAGCCTCCGATACAGCTGAAAAATTTAAGGCCACCAGGCGATTGGAAATGTTCCGCAACCATACATGAGGATGTAGCAAGAACTTGAGAATCGTTTCCCAGATATCCTGATGAAAACAAGAGGGAAAATACCACATAATCTCTTAGACAAAACATCAAGAGGAGATACTTTGAAAGCATTAATTATGAGAGAAGAAGAATATACTTATAGGTGGAGGATATAGGGAATCAGCATAGTGACAGTTAGGTTTGGACTAGAAAAGTACAATAGCTGAGTATCCTAGAAACGATGAATCCATGAAGAGAAGCCCAAGAAAGGTGAAAAAGAAAAACTTCTTCTAGAACTAGTGAAACTTACTTTTTCCATTGTTATTATGCTATATATAGAACAATAAATAATATAATATTTTGATATCATTTAGGAAAGATTCTGCATCCTCCACAGCTTCAGGACAATGCAAGGGTCAAAGACTCCAATCTAGTCAGAGCTAGAAATATTGCATAGTAATAGATAAACTCTAGTTCAATAATTATAGGAAATCCTTCAATGAATTTTCAATTATCTAATAAAATTAGAGATCCTACATTTCTTTAATAATAGAAGTAGTTTGTCAAACATAACTGATCTTGGACTTCTTTATTAACTATTAATTCATAAACATTTACAAAGAATTTTTTTCATTTACTAAGCGATAATAAGAAACTCTTTCACGGGCCTCTAGTTTTCATGTACTTCATATAGTTTCCCTATTAACTACAGAATAATTAAGTAATTAGACGATCCTAAGCAACTAAAGATTCCTAAATAGTTAATCAGTTTTGTCATTAAGAATTATTTGAGTAGAACTAATCTAATAAGGTTTCTAAATTAGACTATAACTTGATAGACATCCTCTTTATTACATTCTAAGTTGATAAGGTTTTTTTTCATAATTAATTTCAAATGATAGGATCATTTTTCAACGAGAAACATCAGAAGGATAAGGTGGCGCGAGCATGACATAAAGCAAGAGAGGACTCTAGAAATTCTGTAGATTAAAAAAAAGTGTTGAATTTCACTAACCAACATATTGCATGACAGATAACCGAAGTTCTCGGGTCAGAAAGTAAATCATCACAGCATATTGTCCAATGTTGTTGTAGCCTTAATTGCTATTATGCTGATGATGTAGGGACATAGAACTGAACTACTGAAAAAGTTATTTTTGCAATGCAAAGTTACATTCCATTAATGGCAGAACTAGTACTTACCTCAAGGTCACTGTCAAAATACAACTGAGGGAAGTGCAGTAAAATTGCCTCCAACATAACAAGTGAGTAGTAAGCCTCTTTCCAGAATGGGATTGCAGGTTCGTTTGAAAAGTTGGACCCTTTAATGCTGCTGGCATTAATGGACAATGTGAAAATGTTTCTTGCAACTTGTAGTACAGAAGGTATATGTTTCTGAAATCCCTTCTTCAGTACTTCAACCAATAAACCCAGAACCTGGAGAAGCATAATGAGTTGACACATGGACTTACAGCTAAAGACAAAAATAACATGAGGCATTGATGTAGCCACATTTAACTTATACGTTTTACAGGCTTAGAAGTGATTGTATGGATGCATTTTTAGTGCGCGCGTGTAATATTCATTACTCAAAGCTGATTGTTGAAGCATGTGTACAGAGACTGTCCAGAAACTCAATCTCATTTTGTTTCATTCTCTACTTAAGTGTTATATCCAAGACAGCTCAATATTCAAATTATTCAATTTCTACTACATTATGCATGCATTTTTCGCTTTTTGAACCTCCGCACACAAGATTAATTGTCTAAAGCAAAACGGCCATCAGTTTTTCACTCTCATTGTAGAGGCAGAATCACCAAATTATTATGTGTAATCACTGAAATGCGTAACTGAACTAGTATATTTGTTTAATTAAAAACCAGAAGACCTAACTAATCTAATTAAAGTGGATGTGCTCGGTAGTAAAGTAGTTCCCCTTAACAGTTTCCAGCTTAACTATATGCACTGCTCATGTAAATTAAATACACTAAAATCCATACAGAGACAAATTCCAGAACCAATTGAAGACCCATCATGCCTACACTTATAATGACAGATTTTATAGTGCCAATATGACCATCGAAAGGTGTCAAAAACTTAAAACAATAAAGTAGATAGAAAATAGTTTTCACTAGCTTCTCTCAGTAGCATGTATGCATCAGTTAACCACATTCATCAGCCCCAAGGGGTTTCAAGTTCAGTACTACTATAAAAGACAAGATTAGCCACAAAAAAGGTACATTCCATTTTTTTGATAAAAGAACTTGCAAAGCATTCAGACATGTCAACAGTGCTACTTGAGTGAAATAACATATAATAACATATTCAGAAAAGATAAAGCATCTACCTGTGCTGCAGCACTCCATAGATACTGTTTTTCACCCATATACCATGAAAGGCTGTAATCTAAAATTAAATTTAGTGCATGGGAGCTTGTGTGGGCAATCAGTTCTCTTATAACGGTTGAAACCATTGATCGGACTTTCTGCTCACGTTCATTAGCTAAAGCAACAACTAAATGGAGGAAGAATGTCTGAGCCTGATTATCTATAACATTTCTAGGAAATTTCATAAGAACAGCATGAAGCATTTCCAGCACAGATTCTCTTCCTGATGAATGTTCGTAGCTGCAGGAATTGTAAGAAAATTGAGAACATTGGCATTAGTACAAATGAAAACATAAGCAACATGAAAAACTGAGGATATACTTACTTCAGATTAGTGAGTAAGAAATCCATATGTTGCTGCAAGCGTTTATCAGAAAGTTGATAATCCAGAAGAAACTGTAGTAGAATTTTGCTACATTTCCTGCGGATTGGCTCTGACTGGCTTGTTACCATTACTTCAGCAACCCGTAAAATAACATCATAGATTTCATGGGCTACCAGCTTCCGGCCAACTATAGACTTCAAAAGTGAAAGTGCAACCGGGGACGGGTCAGCTATAAGATCAACGAACATAGGAAACTGAATAAGAATGTGGAGCTGATCTTGTGAGAGTGATATCCTAGTGCTCCGTAGTAAAACAGTAAGCAACTTTAGACAAGATTGTACGAGTTGATTGGTAGCATTTGAAGGTTTCTGAGCAATATCTAGAAGTAAAATCTTGATGTTATCAGCCTGTGCTTCCAGGGAAGGTAGAGGAAGCTTGATTAGTGGAGCCAGGCATCTAAAAGCACTAGACAATATGTCTTCATATTTGGAATTCAAGCAGTTCCCAAGCAGTACAATAAAGGGATCCAACTTTGATAATAATTGCTCATCATTCTTGTCCAACTTCATTTTCTTCAAACGGTTATTTAATACTCCAAGGGCAAAAACAACGATAAGATGATCATTCTTTGACCTTTTGGGACTCAAGGTACTCCTTTTATCTGATAATTCTTGGATGGATGTTTTATTGGTCAAGTTTTCAGATCCATTATGACAACCAGAACCTGTGATACCATCTTCGATGAGCCCATACACAAAGATAAACAATTCATCTGGTTTTGTAGATGAGTTGCACTCAATTCCTAGAGCAATATGAGATAGCATTTGTTCAAGTTTTGACTTTGCTCCTGTTGTGAGGGGCTTCTGAAGATGTTCCTTGATGGGGGAAAGCAACTTCAGAGCATGTGTCCTGAAAGTAATACTCTGTGATATCAGCTTCAGGGTTTCAAAGGATTTTCTTTTCCTGGTTTCTTTCATTTTTGAAGCAATTTTACCAACTTCTTTCTCCTCTGCAACATTTCCAAGAATGTCATTTTCAGCTATCAATAAAAGCTCTTCCAAACAATAATCGAGTTTCCCGACAGAGGAATTTTCAAGCATCTTAGATAATATGAAATTGAGGGTGTATCCCAAAACATGTAACTCAAAACCCCTCTTTAGTGTTGCTTTCAAAACCTTAACTATCAAGTAAAATCCTTCCATCCCCAACTCCTTAGCACATGCAGCCAAAGCAGATCTTGCTTCATCACGTATGCTTTCTAGTCGATTCTTTAAAAAGTTACAAATGCGATGAAGGATGCTCGGTAGTTGTGCTTCCATAGTTTCCTTCGGGAGCAATTTGAGCAATTTTAAGGCAGCAAGACTAAAGTTAACATTGACTTTCTCAGAGTCTGATTTCAGCAACTTCGTAAGTTTTGGAAAGACTACCTTCTGCAAGCAGTCTTGTATTTCCAATGGAACATTTGATTCCGGACAAGAAACCAATGCAACACTTAAATTATCTTCAGTACTCTCATTATTAATATCCTCTTTTCTACCGTCTTTAGCATGTGAACAGGAGTTGGCATCAAAAAAGTGGAACATATCCAACACTTCACATATCAGGCGTATAATGATTTTCCCTTTGTCTGGCTTGAACTTCATTTCCTTGAAGCATCTCATTAAAAATACACGATAGTTTTCCCAATGCATTTGACCTGATATTGAAGCCAGAGTTGTCAAACATGCATTTCTTAAGTGCTCCCCTTTCCCGGCCTTCACATCAAGCATCATGTTGAAAAATAGAGGAACAAAAATTTTGATGGTAATATTCTGCATACACAAAAAAATTTGGGTGATTTTCAAAATTAATGACAAGAAGATAGTGACAAGCTCTTCAACTATTAAATGTAATGTAACAACATTGAGAAAAGTGTTACAGAATTCCATTCTAAAAAGTGTCTTTATGAAAGAAAGATTTGCTCTCAATTAGTTGAAAGCCAGAGAATCAAAATTTATACTAGCATAACACAAAAATATTTAAATACTAATTAATCCATTATTGCAATGGAATTATTTGCTTAACTATTTAAGGCAAATACTTTAGTACTACACCACTCATTTTTTACATTTTTTCTTCCTAAATAGTTCCTATACCACTCAATTTTTACATTTTTTCTTCTTAAATAGTATATCAGTTCATATTGCTTACCTCTGGCAAGCTTCCAGCACTGATTGCACTTCTAAATCGTGATAGCGCCCTTCCTCTTCTATGTATCTACAACCAACAGCAGAAACTTTAGGGGAAAGGATATCGGATATATCATCTAAGATAAAGAAAATCAAGGATATATCATCTAAGATAAAAAAAAAATCAATAAGTGTTACCTGCAAGTGAACAATGTTACTAAAAAAGTCCACTTCAGGATCCTCACTGCACAAACTTCTGAAAGAGTTTAAAGCTGGGATTTGATGAAGATGATAAACCATATCTCGAAAAAGATCAATCCATTCCTGAAGGAAAACCCAAAAACAACAATTAGATGCACTCAGTTGTATGATGGAAGACATTAAACTGCATACATACTTTCTGAATTGAGATATCCTTGGACATAGCTTCACCAATATTCTGCAGGAAAGTTTTCTTAACTATACGCTGAATGCAGGCTTTCGTCCAAGTAAAACCGTTATTAGTTATTTCAAGAAATGGGTATGTTTTGCCTTCAAGTATTTTACCAGGGGACCTCTCTTTGCAATCCTCTCCATTGCTATCTAATACTGACGCAGCAAATCGTATGAAGGACAGCAATGACTTAGATGCACTTTGCCGTAGAATCAGTTCTTCAGAGGACATGTCATATATGCAATGAGATAGTACAGTTAAAGCATGTTCCTCCAGGAATGAAGAGAAGATATCTGGCCTTATTGAATTATAAGCAGATATTCTTGTGTCATAGTCAAGCTCGTTTATCTCCAAATAAGACACAGCATTCAATTCACGAAGAAGCCTAGCCTGCATTCCGGAACAAATGAAAAAAGAATTAAGAAAATTGTTTTCCAAATAAGTAAAGAATATAAAAGATGTACGGAAAGAAGTAATTATTACCAGAAATGCCAAAGATGGATCAATCAAAGAAAGGCCGTCAAGAATATCACAAATGCACAATCGCATGTTCAACCCACAAGAAACAAGGAGCGGATTAACTGCACTGAGAATTTTTCCAGTTGTTTTATCACTCAGCACAGGTAGAATCTGCCTTATGATATGTAAACCCTCCAAACACTCATCTGCAGTAACAACATTAAAATAAAAAACAGAAATAAAGAAATAAGTAAACCATCTGAAAGAGTGTTACCAGCAGCTATATAAGATTCTCTCTTTTACATCATAAAATTAGTGAAACTAAGTTATATTGAGCAGACCAGTCATCAGAGAACTAAATAACAATTTAAGATGTTCAAGACAGCAAGCAACATAAATTTGAGTATCACTCACCAGAATTTAAAGCTTTCTTTTTGAAAATTGGGAGTAGTATGTCCACAAATTTCTCTGCTACCGCAGGATCATTTACATACTTCACTAACAGTTTAAATATTCTCAGCTCTCTCTTTCCAGACGACATGGGAGATTTCCTGTAAAGCATAATAAAGCAAATGCAATTAGCAAGACCAGTACCCATATTATTCATAAAGTAACATTACACTGATACACAAAGCAAGAAAATGAATCTTGAAACTAAGCTTTGCTATTCATTATGAATTTGGATTATAACTTGAGAAAGAAAATAGAAAAATAGATTCTCCTGAACTCATATATTATTAAGAGGAAAAAAAAATGCAAATGAGAAAATAGGAAATGCTCTTATGTCTTGGCATGCAAACTGTAAAATGAACTCTTAACTGAAAGTATAACCTTCCACGTGTTACAGGCATAACAACAATGTAGTTCCATGTGTATGTTTCATGGCTACAAGCTTAGGAAACATCACAATATTGGAACTTTCCAGTGTCTTTCTGTTTTGAAGAAAAGGCATATGGCAGCACCACAAAGTGTTAAATTTCATAATATATGCTCATAAGGGATTGTTCCCAAAACCAGTAGAGCAACAGTTGTTTACCATGACATTTTACTGTCATCAACCGAGTTCATCACCCTCTTCAAAACTATGAACATAAACTATGCTCGTGAAAAATAAAAAATGAGGAGAATAACAGAAAAACTGTACAAGGGTAGCTGTGATGTGTGGACACAAGATATTGAATATTATAAATTATGGTCTAGTTATACCAATCAATAGTTAACCAGACGATCACTTCTTCAAGAAAGTGGTTTAATGCATCAGATAATCCAATGGAATCTCCAATCCATTGCCATTTAGATTTTTAACATCTTACTCGCACGCACTTTCTACTTAATCCTTGATAAGTGTGGGTATGTTCTTAAGTTCTTAACTTTATATATGTAAAATAAAATAAGAGCACGACCAGTACCCATCAAATACTGCATATGTATCCTTCACAGATTGACTCCTTATCAAAGTATCCATGCAACATGGAGTGGCAGTTAAATAATGTTAGGCATATAAGTTACGGGAAAGGAAAAGATCCTCCTAAAACTAGTGTCACATTAATTGAATGCATTGGAACAACTCAGTTGCAGAAAATATACTGATCTTGCAAGTCCCAAATCTCCAATGCAGATTAAATATTGAAAAATGCTTCAAAGGAAGTAATTTACGATTAGCAGACACTCCTTTGATGTCCTAGAGAAATAACCATAAAGTTAAATGCTGAAAGGAGAAAAGGTTGTTCTTATTATCAAAATCAGAGTGTAGCATCCACGTTCTAAAATGTCCTACCTCAGTGGTAGGATAATCATATGCCAAGTTAATTGATGTTGGAAGGGAGAAGAGGTTCATGTTAGTATGCTACATAA
This sequence comes from Asparagus racemosus, assembly GCA_037177215.1. NCBI lineage: Eukaryota > Viridiplantae > Streptophyta > Magnoliopsida > Asparagales > Asparagaceae > Asparagus > Asparagus racemosus. Next base: position 30,662,710 of record JBAKGM010000233.1, read on the forward strand.
AGGTCATACTGGATTACGGTTATCGGAAATATATCAAACGGCCAAAATTCATATTGGATCCCAATTATCGGGGATATATCGGAGATAAGTAGTCAAAATTGGATTGTCATATCGCATAGAGAGCATATATAATATAATGTCCTAAAATCTAATCTAAGCACATTTAATGAAATATAAACATACCAGAATGTAAATAACACATGTTTGAGAGTGAAAAAGAAGAATCAGTCACAAAGAATAATCTCTATTCAGAATCAAATAAAAGAATAGAATAATTTTTGTTCAAAGAATAATTAGTCACAAAGAATCGGTCACAAAGTGACTAGGGGTGAGTAAACGGTTGGATCGGTCAGGTTTGGCCATTTTTTATAGAATCGAACCGAGCCGAACCGCAAGTAGCCACTGAACCGAAGCGAACCACAATAAAACAAGCAAAACATAAGGACTTAAGGAGAGTTGAAATGAAGATGGGAGAAGAAATGGACATCGAAGTTAATGAGTTAGATTTTTAATTAAATGAGAGGAGAGAGATAGATGGCGTGAATTGGTTTCAATATCTAGGGAGCAGATACCTTTCTCTCTCTATTTTTTATGCGATAATTGCGAGACAGCTAGGTTTGAACTGGGAATTGGGAGGTGAAATTGATCACGTGGGTGGGTCCTGAAGTAACTGCAAGAGAAATAGGAATGTCAACTGTTCGTATATACAACTGTGTTCTGTGGTTGAAGAGTGTTCGGTTGGGTCGGTTAATACGGATTGAACTTGTGTAAACCTGACCTGAACCGAGTATACTTCAAAACCGCACCAAACTGTTCCAAATCGAACGGTTCGGTCGGTTTAATCAGTTTAAACCGAACTCTGCTTAGCCCTAAAAGTGACAAAGAATAATCAATCACAACCTCACTAGAATAATCACAGATTAAGCATAAAAACAGTCATAGTGTATTAGTTGACAGAGGTCTTCAAGTGAGTAACTTGCGAGTGATTTGGGGGAAAGAATGAATTAGCGTTACACGATGAGTGGATGTGAAATAGAATAGGATGGCACCATTTTTGTTTATTGGATGAGGGTCGGGAATGGAAAAAAGAGGGTTATTGTCTCCAAACCTGAACCAGTTCAACTTAGAATGTAAATTTTAGAAAATCGAGCAATTTTAGCCTACGAGAAATTAGCCACTTTATTGGATTTACACCGATATATCGGGAAAAATCAGTCAAAATGACATTTGATAATTTTGTGCAGAAATTGTATTGGTTATGCCCCAGAACCAATATATCGGCAATAAATCGATAAAATCGGCCGATTTTGAAAACACTGATCATATATCAAGTTATGTCTTCTTCGGCAGAAGAAGAATGCATTATCAGATTATAGCACCATGTAATCGATCTATACGCACACATAAAATCTAATTATGAACACATGGACATACAAATGCTATAACCTTCCAGAATAGACAAATTTGAGTGTGAAAATTCTACTGTACATCAGTAAATATTTCAATTTCAGATCAATATTACCAAGCATCTTTAAACCACTGAATATTGAGATATTGCCTACTTTGTGCAGGTTAAGTTTTGCAGGGGATTACAAAAGTAGCTGCTAGTCAACTTCTAGACCATGCGAGAGATCAAGCACTTGTGAACATAGTCCCAAAAGAGAAACAAACAGTTTGGGTAATTAATAGCATTCCAAAATATTTTTTTTCAGCTACGTGTTGAAGGTAAGCCCATAAATTAATATATTTTAAATCAACTGAACAGAGAAACATAACAAATATGAGCCCATGAATTAACAGAACCATATCAACAACTAGAGAATAAGCAAGGAATATATAAGTAGTAAATGATCAAATAAAAAGCAAAAGCTTATAAGTTCCCAAAAGTATATCTTGAAATTCGAGAAGGCATAAAGAGAATGTGAACAAAAATAAACAAAACGTGAAGCAGCAGTTACCTGCTGATCTCTTTATGGGATTGAAGAAGCCCATGAAAACAGTCAATTAGCACTGCAAGGTGAGGTAACAAGACCCCTTTTATTGGATTTTCCTCTTGATCATTAGACTCATTATCCAAGATTAACAGGTTTTCAACGAAATTAAGCACAGAAGATATGATATCATCAGATGCAGTCCTCACAGTGAGGATTGAAAAAATCTTAGGAATCAACTTTGCTTCCCGATCTAAAAGTGAGACTAATGTTGGACTTCTACTCATAGCAAGAAAACATGAAAAAAGAGAGCTTGCTTTTTCACTGCTGGCACCCTCCTGCTTGAAGCTGTCAGTTTGAGGTTTCACTGAAATGAAAAATGTGTCCCAAAAGTCGGAACCGAAGTCATGACTATCATACTTATTGAGAGCAAAAGAGATGATCTTCAGGCATAAAGACCTCAACTCCTTGTACTGCTTATTAGATGTATTCACCTGCAAGACAATGTTAACTACTTATAAAGATATTTAATACAACTCCACAATAGAGTATGAATGATTGAACATATGAAACAATAATTGAGGTAAAAAATGCATAAGTGTATGACAGAGGATGTTATCACGACTATTATAACAGACAGTCTAAACAGGTTAAACTTCAGCAGAACACAAAGCAAATAAGTGAAATATTAAGATGAAGACCCCAGAAAATCGATAGTAAAAGAAGATATCTGAAGCTACCATGGCAACTGGAAAGACCAGCCTGCTCAAGTACCAGCAGAATCCTCCCCACACAACATATAAGATTTAGTAATTATGTGAGGCTCAACAAGCAAGTTGGTTTGGCGGGTCCCATTAGTGTGGCTAACTATTTTTTCCTTAATTGTCACTTATTCAGCATATCATAACTAATAACTTCATTTTTCTTTTATATATTTCATATATTGAATCAATTTTCCAGAAGCGTTAAATGATGCTGCAGTCAGAATGTGCCCTTAAGACTAAAACAGAATTCATCAGAAGACTGATCTGCTGGACTCTGCAGCTGGACAGTTCAAAAAGACAAGCCTGCTTTTAGCCCGATGATTCAAGTTCACCTCTCACTTTCAAGTAAGAGCGAATGCAGAAAAAGAATATATAGAAATTGCTTTTTATCTTCTGAACTTGCATTCAGAAGAATTATTGAATCCCGATCATGCAATCACCAAGTAATGATAGCTGTTGCCAACTTGGAGATTGAAAAACTCTAACTATCTTCATTTGAAGCCTTCTATATGGTGCTTTTTATTTGAGTCGTTAGATTGATATTTTTGCATAAATGCCTATACATTAAAGAAAATGAAAGTTGTTAAGTTCAAATCCTAACCCTAATAGGATTTTATTGCTTGAGAGATAATAAGAACTATAGTGTTGTGCAGGCCCACTATTGGAGATAGACTAGGATAATGTACTTGGGCCCAATTGACTCAAAAGGATTAATCCTGTTTTGAGTCACGAGCCTATGCATATTTAATCATATATCCATCTAACTCTATTTCCAATGTGGGACTAGATTCCACCTCATCAAAGCTTTTTGAAATTTGCTTCAAAACTTTTAGAAGGATAATCGCTTCAAGACTTATAATAAGTGAAGCTATTTATCCCTTGAAGTCTACAGTCTACACCTCATTACTTAAAGCATAACTAAAGTAAGCGCTTCACGCTCTATGGAGCACTTCTTTTTTGAAAAGCACATTGGACATTTGGCTAAAATTGAAATACCCCAAGTTCTTTATTTTCTTTTCCTGTCAAGGATTTCTCCTATAATAAGGAAATTTAACCTTAGCTCATGTGTCTTCAATGTGACTACGTGGCTAAAAATAAGACATGTATACTATAGGTGTAGCTTAGTTTAGTAAAATTTGCATCTATAGTAGCATATTCAATTCTTATTTACAAATCAAGACCTAAATGTATCTATTGTAAATTTTTATACACAATATATTATATGTTGGTAACATTTATAAATTAAAATATACTTAACTTGTGAGGCTTACGCCTCACATTTGAACCTTACGCCTTGCTTCATAAAAGGATCTAACGCTTCGCTTGTGCTTCCGATTTTTTAAACATTGCTTTTTATAAACCAAATCCACTTTTAATTGAATGAATGCGAGACACACCTTAACAAAAGTTTGTTTCTATATACATACATATGGCCCAGTACTCAATTGTCACTTCTCAATATGCCTCATTTTGTACTTCTAATTTATATTATATGTATAAACACACATATATTTTGTACTTAACATACATATATTTCGTACTTCTAAGTAATATTTTGCATTTGTGCATTTGTGCACATGCAATAAACATGAAAGATATGCACACGTATATGTCATTGCAAATTACTCGTGTCTATATGTGCTTATACATGAATTAAGATAAAGGACAGTGGCTAGTGAGAAAATAAACATGAGCCGAGCGCTAAGCTGCATGGGTACAGGTATAGATATGGGTACGGGTACGTTGTGATTATGGATGCAGGACACAACTTCATAAAAAGTATACGGGGACACAACTACATATACATTAGAAATTTAATGATTTACATGAGACGATAAATTTTTTTTATTTACATGTTACAATAATTAAAAATTTTATAATAGTTTTTATGCTTCTTTGATTATTTATTATATAATTGAGTGTTCTAAATTTAAACATGTATGATATAATTGAGTACATGTCTGAATAAATATATGCATACAGTCAATAAGTGTCGAGTATGGGAAGTGTTGGGTCAAGGTTTTAAATATCGGCCGCCATGTCGACATGGCAGATTGGAACCTAAACTGCCAAGATATGGCACTTTCAATAGCTTATAGCGTTTCGAGACTGATGTCGGGAACATAGTGGATTATATCGGCTATATCAGATGCAATTTCAGTTTATTTGTTCTTTTGCTTAATTGGATTAACGAGTTTGGATACAAACCCGACTCGATCCTAATCATCCTATACCCAAAACATAAAAAAACAATCTTTTCAACTTCACTTCAATTGTTTAGAACCCGATTAGAGTTTTTTTTCCCCAACTTCGTTCCTCCATCTCCTCTTCGACGCCTGCTAACTTCAATGACTCTCTTCAACTCCCACCCCGATTTTTTTCAACTTTAGCTTAATCTTAGATATTAGTTAGATATTTGAGTAGGAATATGTTAGATATTTGAGTTGGTATGTTGACTTGTGTTATACTATTAAATTGATATTGTAAATTGATCTTTGGTTATATTAGATATGGTTAAATTGATTTTTAGTTGGAACAAATAAATGTATAGCTAATTCACAATCTTCATGTATGTTGATTTGTTAAATAATTCATGATGATTTGTTTTTTATGTGATCAAGAATCAAGTTTTTACAATCGGTTAATGACCCTAAACATTATACATATATTATTTTCTTTTTTGTATGTTTAGAATGTAGAATTTTTTAAGTATTTAAGTATGCTTTCATTGCATTCAGGACATTATATTATACATATATTCCATCCAATATGACAACCCGATATTTAGAACATATCCCCCAACATATCCTCAATTTTTGCTATCCGATATGGATTTTAGCCATCCGATATGAACCTGACATCCGGCATTTAAAACCTTGGGTACGGGTATGGCCTAATCATAGAAGTGTCTGTGCAACATAAGCCGACAGTGAATAAAGGTGTATGAGTGCACTATTTCAACACATGACTCTCATTAAGCTAATATAGAATACTAAGTTGCATGGAAACGGGTATGAGTATAGGTATGGGTATGGGACAAGGCAAAATTGTAAAGTTAGGGTAGGGGACATGACGACGCATATATACTGAAATTAATAATTCACATGAGATCATTAATGTTTTTCAATTCATGCGTTAATGGAACTAAATTTCCTATCACATTTCTAAGTTTCTTTTATAAAATTGATTGTTATAAATTGGGAACTAGTCAACAACTCGTTTTGAACTAGACACCCAAACGACCCTTTAAAATCATAGTTTTGAACTTTGGTACAGACTGAAACAAACTCGACCCATGTCTACCGAGTTTCAAGAAATGAATGTGTAACTGTAGGATATACATCCAAAAAATGTATGACGAATGTTTAAAAATTAAAACATATATCATAAATTGAGAACATGTCTGAATAAATGTATGCATATATCCAAGGAGTGTCCATGAAGTTTTGGGTACGCGAACATGTCGGGTATGTGTCAGGTGAGAGCGTAGTTACACAATATGCAGTACATAGCGGGTCATGATACGAATTCGGGTATGCAATTCGCCACATAGAAAATTTAGATTTAAGGCGGGGTAGTTTGCTTCGGTATGCAAGTTCGATCAATTGTACGTTGTAAATCTTTTTTTGGTTTGCTTACCAATTTCCAAAGTGTATAGTAGAAAATTAGAAACTAGAAAGCTAAATATACTTTTCAAAAATTTTCGCATGCAAATTGTTTAAATGCTTCTTTTTAATGGAGGTGGTTTTTTTTTGGGTTCTGATTTTCTTCACGCAATTCGCGCTGGTATCGTGGTTTTGTTTCACATTTTATTAACATATGTATTTAGTGATAGTAAAGTTATTGAATCATATGTTCTATTGTGCCCCTCCATCCACTTGATTGTGCACATTGCATTGCGTCTTGCACATGTTCACTTTAAAGGAACTTCATGCCCCTGCATACTTGTAAGGGGTACACCAATTTTGGGGAATCGATTCGTGTATCGGAGGGAATCGGTTCGCAAATGTACCAGGAATCGGTTTGCATGAACTGTATGATAGTTCGGGGGTGGGGGGTACTAGGTAACTGCACAATTATCGGTACAGGTACCCTTTCATGATAGAAGAACTCGGGTACCGTAGATAGACTGTCAACACAAATAGGTGAGTGAACTATACCCTCCATAATAGTCATTTAGCATTATACCCATGTGACAAGTTAAATGTTATATTGACATGTGTTTGCATGTAAGAAATTAGGGAAGTAGATCAGAGTCTATACCATGTTCGCTGACAGCAGCGGAATATCTGTATCATGGACTTTTGAGAAACTAGTGAGGCTCAACATGCAGCTTTCAAGTATCTGAGCGACAACCCTCATCAATAGGTTAAGAAATGGCCTTATGTGAAATTCATCAAAAGTTCTCAATATATCTTCAACAACGTGCAAGAACCCATAACTCTTCTTCCATGAAAAATTACCTAGGGCCACCGTGTTTGAACATTTCACCAGAACAGTGGAACAAGGTTCTATAGCTTTCTCAAAAGGAATAGCAAACTGAGTGTTGGTCACATCACTTGCCAGAGGACGCTGAAGCAAGGGATTCAATAGTAAAGCAAAAAATAAATGAAGCTCGTCAACATCAAGTTGTGCTAAGAAACAAAGAACTGCCCTTCGATGACTAACACCTGTATGCTGAAAGGTCGCATCATATGAACAAGAGAAATGATCAATATTGATGAAAGCATGTTCAAAAATGAATCAAATTTCAGTGAATCCACATACAGTACATACGGCAAAGAAACCTAACCTTACGCGACCCAAGTGTTTTTAAATTCCTGACTTTCGGTGTTAGCAATCGGATAAGTATAGGAATCAAGGGACCCCTGTGGCATTCTTGAATACATTGAGAATCTTTTGAAGCAGACCATATAGCAAGCTCCTCGCGAAGGTTTTTCGAAATAATCAGGTTTTTAAGATGCTGACCATATGGGGTTAGAAATTCATCCTTCCAGTTCAGCAAACAATCCAAAACCTTCAATTGTATATCAGAATCAATTTCACCTAGAAGCCTGTTAAAGACCAAACCATGAGTCAATTGAGCAAATTAAATAGATGGCCTTCAGCATATACAGTATAAGAGATGCAAAGAAACCAAAAATATCTACAAGTTCAGTGATAAACATTGTACGACTCAATGTAAGAGTATTTAGCAATACCTGATTGACAAAACTTCCTTAAGAAATTGGCTTCGGTATAAAGATTGAACATTACGCATTGATTTCAATAAGTTCAACCATTCCTTGAGGACCAACCTCCACTGCTTCCCTGAACAACTGTGGCAGCTAAATGCTTCAACACTACGGAGTCAAAATCAACAAATCATCAGCTCAAAGTTCCAGAGAAAAGGTATTACCTCATCATAACAGGTATATTAAAGTTTAATCAGGTCAAAAGAGAAAAATGTTGATGCTGTCATTTGTATTTTACCTCGAGCGACTATCATCAGCATAACCCAAAAATTTCAAGAACAATGGAATTAATTGTGGAGACCTAGACTCTGCAAGGTCATGGACTTCTTGGAGTGACTTGAGAAATTGATTAATGACTGTCACACATGGTGTGTTATCGAAATCAGGAGCCAGGAACAGTTTGAAGCAGTCAACTAGATCTGCAATAGAGTTTTACTATCAGCACAAGACTGGGTAAGGAAAAGCCATATAATATGCTGATTATTAATGCAACAATTGTTGATATTAGTTTCCCATCAGCATCCTATATTAGACCATGAATTGACGAATTATTCTTCGAACAATAAATTTCAAAAATTAATAGTGATTAAAATAACAGCCAGATATTTTCAAAGCAAAAACCCAACTTAAATTCATTTAAAACATATATTGAAACCCCATTTTTGCTCATGAAGTTGATGTATTTAGCAACAGCTACCAAGAACCAAGAAGACAACTTAAATTCATTCAAAACTTATATTGAAACCCCATTTTTGCTCATGAAGTTGATGTATTTAGCAACAGCTACCAAATCAAACCTGACAATAAAAACAGAACACAAAAATCTCAAATGTCTTAAAAAAAGCATATGGATTTCAAATAATAAATTTCAACGAAGAGAATTATAAAGAAGGGTGTAGTGCTAAATTCCAATTCTCAAAGAAAAACCACAAAGTAAAAATTAAGCGGTTAATGAGATGACATAAACATCTATAATTATAAAAGAAATACATAACAATCACAAAATGGGATAAAGTGTAGCTATTAAATTTGATCGGTATCAATCATAAAAAAAAAATTGTATCTGCCATAAAATTTCATATGTCACAAACCATGTTTATGAGCGCTCATATTAAAACAACATTAAAAAGGAAAATAAGAACAATATTCGCATACGTATAGCAAAGCAGCAATGAGACGTACTCTTTTCTTGTGGACTTTCTGAATTTATTTTCACCAACTCATCACTGGAGGATAGAAATCTCAACTGATAATTTTCCAAATGCTGAACAAATTTATTCCAAACAAGGTCCTTGTATCTTCCTAGTAGAACAGCCAGACACTCAGATGCTGGCTGCCATAGGTAACTCAATCTATTATGTAATATACCAATTAGTCCATTTAAAACAAGAGGCAAGTATGCATGATTAACTCTTGCAGAAGAGAGACCCTTTTGCAGCCTGGAAATGAGGTTTACAATTTTTCTACTTGAAGATATTGAGAGAGGAGTTGCCTCAACCGAAAGAAGAAGGTCAACAACCTGGTATATTAAACAATGCGTAAGTTAGCTGTTTCAACTAAAAATGATAAATAATAAGGAAACACAAATGCTTACATTACTGGTTGGGAAGAGTTCACTGCATGAACCAGATTCTTCTGTTCTTAGTTTCTTATGAGGGGGCTCATAAGTTGTTGCCGATGGTCCACCTAAAGGAGCATAATGGGATAAAATCCTCAGTGTTGACATGCGAATTTCCTTATTTGGAAGAGATAAATTATCTGAAAATATATTAGTTGCGATCACAGCTTCATTGGTATCAAGATCACGAATGTTCTGGGAGGCATGTGCTTCAGATGTTGAAATACCACTGTAACATTGTTAAATATATAGATATATGAAGTAGGAAAATGAAAACAAGGAATTCCAGACAAAACAGAAAAACATGACGGTGAAGCATGCTATACCCAATAAATGAATCCAAAAATTCAGCTACGGCAAATAATACTTGTGAAGAAGACTTGTATCTCTTAGCTAGGCGCAGAAATGTGCTTGTTTCTGAAAGGCCTGTTTTTGTAACCAACAGCAGTTTATGATAAGAAATTAATGCAGCACCGAGAAGACTCTGCCATGTGGACTTTGGAATGCCTGCAATGTTGTCTGAAACACAATTTTAATTTTAATATATAACTTCTGAAAAGATACTAATTGTTTTATCATATAATAATATAGACGTCATACCAGCCTCAGTTTCCAGAATTTTATCAAGAGCGACAATTAGATCGATCATTGGTGATACACTGTCATGTAACTGCTGAAAATGAGGATAGCACCTAAGGACTCCCCACAGCACAGCCACGTTGGACATAGTAACGGGTATGTTAGACAGACTGTTGTCTGTTGTATAGCGACCTAAAAGCTTGACCCAAGAAAAGAGAATGTCCTTAAAACAAGTGCATAATTTTAACATCTCTTCAGATGATATTCCAGCTAGGCTATTGAAAGTTTGCAGCTTTTCCTGTCCTTCAATGAACTTAATAATTGAAAAAAGGACCACCTCTGGTGATTCTTCAATTAAATTAGCCATTGTGCTGCAACATAGTAAACAAGCGCATTCAGTTTATGCACAGCAATTTTTAAATAGTAATGTCATCCAAAAAAAAACCCAGAATTATTTGGAATACCTTATAATCTGATGTCTGAAGGCATGTACAACATGTGGATTCCTTAGAAGAAGCCTGTTAACAAATGATAGCCTACAGAAACCAGTAGACAAAGATGTCACTCAAGTCATTAGATGTAACCAAATTACGTATAACTAATCACATTCACCACAAGGCAAGGTCAACAAGAGAAATAAATAAATAAATAAATCATCATCGGCATCATTATCAACGTCAACATCATATAAATGTTTTCCCACTGGATTGGCTATGTAACACAACTGAAACTCAGAAAGAGCTACATTGATCAAATCTACTTATAACTAATAAATCAGTTAGTGATATTTCATGAAATAGCAACAAGAATATTACGATGATTAGTAAGCAATAGATCTTTCAACTTCCGCACATATTTATAATGATGATGATGATGATGATAACGATAATAATGATAATTAATAATAATTTAAGAACAATAAGAATATTTTAAGAGTTTTTTATAGACATTACCCTGAATTTTTCAACCTAAATACAGGTGCATAATCCAGAGAAATGCTTGATAAATCGTCTAAAATAAGAGGATTGTCCAAAAGGCATAGCATTAACTCTAAAATCCCATTAAGGACTTCAGAAAAATGCTCTTCTGACTTCATATTCTCAACAGGCACAATGTATGACCGTATAAGCAATCTGACAAGTTCAAGCAATGTTTCACTATCTGCACAAATAATTGAAAGGTACAAGATCAGACCTCCAATAACAAATGGAAAATGTTAAAATATAATAATGTGAAGAAATTAAATAAAAAATTCGTGAATATATAGCTCGATCAGTTGAGAAACGATAAGAGTGTATCGAGAAAAAGATGTAATCCTCACCATAGATTTGGATATTGTTAGACTGATAAATAGTAGTAGTAAGAAGAGATAGCAAGCGATTAAGATGCATCAAGCAACCATCACTTATGGACTTGGATGTTTCCTCATATAAGCATTTGTAAACCATACCAAACTCTCTAGGGTCAACCTCCTTGAATAGTCTTTTAATAACATCACTGGAAACCTCAAGAACAGCGTCCAAACCTGTGAAATATGAGCAAAGCGTCACTTTAACAAAAGCCAAGATCATCAATTTCCACTATGATACGGACAATTACGCGCTTGGGAACATAATATTATTTCTTTTCTTAAAAGCATTGACATTATAATCACAGATGACAAACCTAGAGAAGTCAACAATAAACCACATCGACGAAACAAATAAAGGAAAAGGCAAGGAAAAAAAGACATCAAACGGGATGGAATCAGCACTTGAAGTGGCTGGAAGTTTGTAGCGACCATGCTAGATCATGGTCTCTCACTAATTTAGTGGAAAACCTGCCAGATGACTTTTTCTAATCTAGGTTAATGCAGTTTGGTGTGCTTTCTTGACTTTTTCCCCCTTGCTGATAACTATTTCACCTTCCTTTTCTCGCTCTCCAATCATATCTAAAGTGCATGAAAGAGAGAAGAGCAGTCGAGCATTCTCCATTAGTCTGCCTCGTTGCCCTTTCCATGTATATTTGATTCTCATTGATGATTGTTGAATAAGCTTACTTAAAATATATTTTTGTGATCCCATTGGTTGACATTCCAGTCTTTCATCCATGAATAGTTGGAGGTAGATGGCATTATATTGATTGCGCACTAAGTACAATACTATCATCAAATCAATAGGACTAGATTAATTGATTAGCTCACAAGAAATGCATCAAGAAAGCCATCTATAGAACTTTTTCCTGACAAATTATAATATATTAGTTACATGAGCACATCCACCTGCTACAAGATTAAACTTACAAAAGGCTTTGCTGCATCATGTTATTTTTTGCTGATTAGAGATGCAATAGAAGTGGAAAAACAGTTCCTATTTAACAGAATAATGTATCCGTGGTGTTTAATTGATACAAGGAACTAAAGAAAATGGCTGCATAAGTAAATTAAGGAAACAATAACCAATATGTGTTCTCAGCAAGGAAACTTGCCTTCCAGGGATTCATCACTGAGGCTGAGGAAAGATTTGTCAATCAACCACCGAAATACTTTCTCAGCTCTTGAGTGAAGTCTTGAAGAAGTTCCTTTGAGAACATAAAACAATAAAGCAGTTGCCCCAGTCTTCTTAATTGCAGATGGACTTTCTGCAACTTCTAGTACTATCTTTCTCAGACCTGCACCATAAAGAATACCATTTTCTTACGAGTTACGACTACAAATAACAGATGTAAATTCACGAGCAATGCTTATTATATGGAATGAGCTATTTCTTTGCTAAACAAACAATTGCTCCAAGATGCTGCAGTAATAATGCACCCATATATCAACATAAAAATAAGATACAATCTTGAAAAAGTATGATTAAGATGACTCAACCATTAGTTGAGTTTCCTGCTTCTAATAGAGTTGCCATATACCAGTCCAATGTGATAAGTTGTGAGCTATTAAAATGCTATCAGTTAAGTTATCCACAAATAAATGAAGCCACCCGTTCAGTCAAATACATACTAAAAGACTATGAGCTCAACAGCTCATACAACCACGGTTCAATCATTCATTGGACAAAGCCACAAAATTACAATCTGCACTATGATTGAGAAAAAGTTGGTGGGAGAAGAATGAAGAACAAAGTACAAGTAGTTGAATGTGTTGCTCTTGCAGGACTATGGAAAGGTATGCTGTACGCAACAATTATCATGTCCCATACTGAATGACATGTATATGACACAACAACTTCATGATAACTGTTTGTGTTTAAGTGTTTATAACATTTATGTCTTGTGGTACTAAGAATTTAGTGACGAACTTTATCAGTGGACAAGTTAATGGTCACATTCATCATACTGGTGTAGTTATAATAAAATATTTGGAACATTTGCGCTTTGTGGTGTTCAAAATCTAGTATCACATTGCATCTCCAGAAAAGTTAAAGGTTCCATTCAGCTTGCTGCTCTAGTTATACTGTTACAACGATTAGCATGTACTCAGAGAAGGGTACGGAACCAAGAGTATTAAATGTATAGATTGGCCTGTTTAGCATTATAGACAGAATAAATTAATTGATACAACCAGTGCAAACAAATTTCACCCACTAGGTGTAGAAAAAACAATCGAATTTCACCAAAATGGTGGAAAAATAAGTGACCAAACAGTATGCTTGCAATACCTTTTTTAAGTTCCATAACTGACGAGTTTCTCAGCAAAAATGAGACAGCTTCAGCCATGAAGTCTGGCACATAATCATTTTCAAAATATCTTAATCGGGTTGTAATCCTGTATCACAAAATTAGAACAAAAGTCAAATGAAGTGCATTACAGTACAAGATAACTTCAATCCATAATAAATAAATAACACAGTTGCATGTGAATGACATGCGCATGCATACACTCTCTGACACACATGCATGCATGTGTCGGCACGTAACATATTGACCATTGAAGTTTGATATTTGACCACATAAGTAGATTTAATGTACAATATTTTTACTAGTAAACAGGAACTCACTTCAAGACATCAACGACATCCTTGACAAGGTATTTTTGGAGATACATCATTATATATTGCCAAGATGTAAAGACCTGCAACCAAATTATCTCGCTGAGTTATAATATTAAATATATCAATAAAAAACATCTAACACAAGTTGAACCTGCTCAAGGATGTTTGGATAATAACGACCACCATCTGTGAGGAGATTGACCACGCAATCTGTAAGCCTTTGCAGAAACCTGACATAGAAAGAATAAATCAATGAGAATCTTGAGGACTAGATCATTAAGAACAGTGGAGTTTTAAGAACAGTGGAGTTTCATGCTGTCAGTCATCAATTTACAATAACAAAAAAGCACCTATCCCAAATTTGTGGACTGACTACAATAATCCATTTCGCCACTCACATCCCATTTGACTCAATTAACAGCTACCTTATCCCTTTTTTACTGTCCCAGCCAATGCTCACTAGACCCATATCCATATTGCTTCAGACGAGGACCCCTTCACTCCTAATTGATGTATCCATGTCTCCATTCTGCATATATGAACTATAGCAGCTAGTTCTTCCTCAATTTCCCTCTGCAGCTAATTCCAAATCTTAACAGATCCAGTCATCGACTATAATATCTATTTGCATTTATTGTCACTCATCCATCTCATATTCTCATAATTACACTCATTTTCTGAACATGTTTCTTAATAGTTCAACACTCTAAACTACAGCCTATAGGGCTAGTTGAATAGACATATTATAAGATTTTACCTTCAAGTTCATGGATGTCCTCATACACATAGTACTACAAGTTACAAAAGCATTTCTATGAGTAAACATCCTACTTTGATTTTATGAACAACTCCCACTTTGATTCATTTCACCTTCATGATGGATCCTTGATCCAAACTATTGAAAACAATATATCCCATATAGTTCGTTGTCTACAATTAAACCCAATTTCTTCTTTTAATTTTGATGTAACTGCATTCCTTATATTACGTCTTGTCCAGCTAATTATAAACTTTTTTCTAACGCTTGTTTCCAACTACACGTTTGTTGTGTATGTATCATACATCAATAACTCATCTTACACTTTACCAGGACAAGTTATCAATAAAAAAAAGTGCATGAGAATAACCCTTTTTTTCTTTAGGATGAAGAATTTGTGCATGCCACATGCCAGTCATAGAAGAAAAAGGACAGGCTTCTGATAGTAGAATCAAAGGCTGCACAGAGACTTAGAAGAATAGCACAAGGTGAGAAAGCTTACGGTAAGAACTCTTGTAGGATATCTCTTGATAGACTAGCTATTAACCTACATAAATAAACAAACAACGCACGTAAAATTCAATAAAAGAACATATGTATAAACTATAAACAAGTAAAAATTTCCAAAACAAACAAATATTAACATTTAATCTAATGGAAAGCCAAAAGGAGTGAGTATTGCATAGTTCAATCAGACAGATAATTCATAATAAGTTCAGAATATCTATTATTTGTTCAGTTTCTACTGAGCAGCTTGGATGAGATTGACAAGAAAAGGGGACTACCACAAACTAGGAATGTAAATATAAGGAGTTACTCTCTGGGATAATATAAATTAATATTCTAGAGAAACATTTAACATTCACTCTCATTTCATAAAGATGGTAAAAAGTATGAGCATAATATGTTTCCACATCATGAATCAAACACCAACTTCCAACATAAGATTTAATTATTCTTGTTGCATATGTATTAGTATTCAAGTGTACTTCTAGTCTTAAAATTGACCTGAATCACAAATCTGTAATTCCCCACCCCCATCTTCCATTTACACCCAAAAAGTGCAGTGAACCTAAATTATATCTTGCCCTTTGCTATGGCAGCATTGTCCATCGATAAAAGTTTGACTTGTGCTCGTTCATGATGCAATAGTTCTTCAATAGCCAAGCAATCATGCCAATAAACTTCTAGTCCTAGATCTTAGATTACGCTAAATGTACAATCAACTTGCAATAAGTAAATTTCCTTTTGTAAAGGCTGTCAATGGATTCTTGTGATTAACATTATTACTTAGGATGACCTTGCATATATTTTGCAACTCATGGTTGAATCCATGTTGAAGACCAGATGCATAAGCTCAGGACTAAGCTCATGTGCAATCATAATTATACCAAATTCTGGAGTAAAAAAAAATTAACAAGCTTGAACCCTACGATGAAGTTAACTTAATTTCACATGAAAATTTTCAGACTAAGTTTGGGTACACCAAGCTTCCTTCACCTTTATATTTACACTTGTAAGGGAGGGAATGCATGTTAAACGTTTCTGAAGTAAGCCACAACTCCAGCACAAAAATAGTTAAAGATAAAATATCCAAGTTCGTAAATCTTAAGGAAACTCAGAGACATTTGATAAGAAATAAAAAGAATAAACAATTATGCTCTATGAAGAAATGTAACCTCAAAAGATTGGAGATAGTTTGGTAAAATATAACCTTAAAAGTTGATAACTTTGTAAGCAATGTGATGAGCATTCAACCAAAGGCTACCTAGATTACCAATTCGTAGATCCTCCCCACTACTAATAATCATGAGAAGATACCGCCTACATAACAGTTTCAAGACCTAAGTTCAAGAGCCATTGAAGACTATTGTTGAGAAAAGCTAATCTATACGCCAAACTCTGTTATTATTGTGAAACAGGTTCAAACAAGCAACAGATAAGTGAACACCGCCTCTACACAAAAAAATCATGGATAATTAAAGGTAGTCCAAGAAAGACTTGGCTCAACATCTATGTTAATCATTTACAAGGTTAACTTTATCTCAACAAATTATGCAAGCATGCATTTTGTTCCACTAGCTCATAGAATATTCAAACTACATACAAAAATTTTACACTTTGCTTTGGCATACAATGCTACCACGTAATAAAACTATGTAATAAGCACTGCACCTAGAAACCAGAATGTGACAAGCATACATACATTAGTATCGGTTCGAGGGACAACTGCGCTTTCATGTTCACTCTCTGGATCAGCTCGGAGAAAATTTTATCCTTGTGGAACAAAATCTGCGGCATCGTCTGGACTAAAGGCATCATCTCCTCATAAAATGAGATGAAGTCCTCTGCCGTGTTCAGTTCCTGAGTCCAAAACAAAAATTCATATTCCAAATAAAAATAACACCATAGTTTTGATGTACTATGTATATAGATATGGCAGTGTGACTGGTTAGGTTTTATAATATATGTTCCAATATATATATATAGTTGCTTTGCTTTCGAGCTTTTTACGGGTGGGAGATGAAAAAATATA
>JBAKGM010000233.1:30700885-30714752 GCA_037177215.1 Asparagus racemosus
TCTGCATCAACAAGTTAGAATATACACACATATTGTTATCATCAAAACTATAGCTTAAGAATATTAAATCCCACAGTAAGATCTTCAAGATTAGTTGTAAAACCCGATATTGAGTTGGCGTGGAGGGTTTGGAATAATGAACTCAATAATCACATTATCTTAGATTGGGAGGTTGCAGGGCATATCGATCTTAAGTTGGGATTCTAGGCTTGACTTGAGCTCTGGGTATAATTCAAGCTCAAGCATTAGATCTACCTGCTGCTCTGGTTTGGTTCGAACTCTTGTTTAAGGTTGTGCTCTAGATCTATCTTCTGGGTTGCTTCTTCTTCTAGCACTGGTTCAGGCTCGCACTCTGGATTGATCTTTTGATCTGCATCTGATTCTGGCTCACGCTCAAACTCGGGCTTTGGTTCTTGTTTCTTAAGAAGTTCTTGCAACTTTGCTAAGTGGAAAAATATTTTCTCACTGTGTGGATCCTTCCATGCTGAGGCTGAGGATTTGCTTGAACTTTTATAGATACCAAGTTGAGGCTTCGAATCTGGATTGAAATTAAATTTTGATTGAAGATCCACATCTGGCCGGGGTTGAGAAATTTGTGTTGGCTTTGCTTCAGAATTTGAAGAAAAACAATATCTTCTAGATGGTGGAGTATAGTACCTTCTCTCCAAAAGAGTTTTCATAGTTATCTACGAACGAATATTTGAATGATAATAGTTTCATACCACCAACTTTTTACCTCCCCCTTTAGCCCACACTCGGCATATAAATACATTTCTAGTTCTAACAGATCCTAGATAGAAAATACATTTTCTATATTGAAAATCCAAACATCAAAATCATAGGTCTCCTCATATCCATCAAATCCAAAAAAGTAGGATAGGGTACCAAATTTAAGTGGATTAAAATTATACCATTGTGAAAAAGGTAGTGATATTTTACCCCTGATAACTATGGATGCTTCGTCTCTGATACCAAATGATGGGTAGTGGCATGAGAGCTTCGATCTAGAGGCTAGAATTCACCGGCGGACCTGTTCATCTGTGAACAATAACTTTTTCTTTTTTATTTCTGGTTGAGATCGGATGGTTAGAATTGAAAATGGATAAATTTTAGATAAATAACTAGGCTTTACACCTAGGGGCTTCACACCGTAAACAAAAGGCAAATCACATGTCAAAGAACGCCTCACAATTTCAATAGAGAATTCTTAATTTTTTTATTCATCAATGTCTATTCCTTATAGAGGATTACATTTCTTATTTATAGGAAAAGAAAGCAACTAAACACTTAAGGAAGTAAATAAACATTCTAATCAAATCAAAACCTAACAAAATTAAAAGATGCAATCAAATAAAATCCTAACTAAAATAGAAAGAGATTTCAAAATCAAATTCTAAAGAAATCCTAACTAAAATAAAAGATTATATGGAATCAATTCAAATATTACTAAAATAAAAATTATCCTAATAGATCTTAAAATCTCTTGATGGATAGTCTATGATTGTCCTGCATCACATGGTGCTGCAGACAACGTTCTGGGTTGATGATTTTGATCAATCAGTGAAATTTCAATCTACACATAGTGTGCATAAACTCAAAATCTGCATTAAAATTTAAGCAAAAAGTGACAAATCCTCGACAACAACGAACAACAACAACGGCAACAACAACATCATCAACAACGACAACAAAAAGATGATTTACATTGTTAGCTCAGTCTGATCTCACATCTAGATACTGTTGACAATTTAGAAATCTTAAGTGGGTCAATAAATGATTTAATATTAGGCACAATATGAATTGTGCAAGCAATCACTTTCCTTTAATTCATTTTAGTTGTTTACGAACTGGTGCATAAGTTGATCCAGATCTCTTTAGCAAGGCTCGTTAGCTTAGACTCTCTTTAAAGTAAGCATTGATCGATTCAAAATCCAACAAAGAAGGTTGATTTATCTATACTTACGGTCTTATCACCTTTTAATTTGTCTAGGATTTGTGCAGATAACCTCCATAACAACGTTAATCCACATTTAGGATCTAAAATATGTCGCCAACGTAAAAGATGGACTTACACCATCACAGGGGTTATCTGTAAAGCGCAGAAACTTATTGGGGGTTTTCTGCAATTCCAATAGTTATTTGGAGTTCAGTGCTTTTAGAAGTTTTTTGGGGTTTACTGCAAATTGCTGAAAGTTCTTGGGAGTTTAGTGTAATTTACCCTAAAAATAAATAAGCTGAGACGGTTATTTTTGGTAGAAACTAACAAAAACAATGTTATGCATGAAAATTTGTTGTGTGGGCTCTCGTCTATTCACTACATACTCTCGTTCCCTTTTAACTACTCCCCTATTCCCTTTCTTGTATGCTTCATCTCCATCCCGTTCTCCACCTATACTCTTCTTTATGAAAATCCATACCCAACCCACTTACATGCCCTCTAATTGGACATGTAATACACCAAATTAGCATGTTAATTTCAAAAAAATTAAGGTAATGAATCCGTTTCCCAAAATGAGATGTAAGGTTCCAATTCCAAATAAAAAATTCAAATGGGACTTATGATTGCAACGGCAAAAATTTAATCAAGTACAGACAAAATCAGGAGGAAGGTACTAGAAAACAATTATGTAGGTTCCTAGTTAAATCAGAAATACATCTACTTGTAAAAAATTTAAAATTTTGAGTTCGCTAGCTTACTAGAACTCATGATTTTAGACAAAATATGGATTGATATTGTGTGCAATGATTCAATGATTTTGCTTGGGCATATTCTTGAGCAACTGAATAGTGTTTCATTGAGGCCACACTTTGAAATCTGAGAGAAAGGATAATGCAAGGAAAATTACTGATACCTAGGAGACTCTTTCTAACTGATGAGTATGTTCATGAAACTAACATTCTTTTAAAGTTAATTGCGGAGACACCTCAAAACTATGAAGGTATTGTCACGCCCCGGGTCTGCAAGTCTGTTGCTACAATGTAAGCCGCGGGACCCACTAAGAGCAACTCGTTGTTTGGCTAAATCCGCTGCCAAAAAGTGCTAGCACTTGTTGCTCTTGACTCCTAGACTTTACCTTATAAAGCCTCAACTCTCTCACACTCCCACCGACTTGGGACTAAAGGTAGGGGTATTACAAGTATAAGTATACCACTTATATCCCGTAAACTATTTTATTAGCAATTATACTCTCTGAAACCTAGACGATATTATTTCTCTAGTTTGGTTGAGATGTCATCTGAGAATCACATGACGATAAATACCTTTGGCAGCGCTGCCTGTCTAACTGTTCAAAAAAAAAATGCACTTTAAATTGAGGGAAGGTATCGTTATCTGAGGTTCAAGGGTGCAAGTGAAAATAAAATAAATTAGGAGATGTGGGGGCTATACCATCATAGGTCATGGGGTTGTATTATCATTTAACCCTACTTTTAGACACTGGAATTTGAGCCAGTAGTCAGCCTTATGGATTTTAACATTAAGATTTACAGTTAAATGTCTATGAGTTGAAAATCTACAATAGCTCCATGGTTCAAACTGGGTTAGGCCTTTCCCTAAGTGTGTTTAGCAACTTCAAAATAGAATTGGGCTAGATTAATTTTATTTTAACCAGGCCTAAGTTGAACCGTATAATATGGTTGGTTCACAAAAGAACTAGTTTAGTGGCTAAACTTTGAACTACAAAGAACTAGTTCAATTTGGGTCCAACTTTTGCCATACTAAAAACAATATATTGGACCAAACTTGTACCACAAGAAGTTTTGTGAAGTTGCTAAACACGCCCTAATGCTCTAGCTTGCACTGGTGTAAACTATGAGCATGAGCATGGATGGGGTTTGACAAGGCTAGGCTGGATTCCCATCTAGCCCCAGCTTCTAAAAAACAATCAAGAATGCCGATAACCTTGACCTTTCAAAATAGTTTATAAATACATGTGGAGAGAGCTGGGGTACCTGGTGATTTATTAAGCAGAGTCGGTGAATCTAATCTATGCTTGATATCACACACCAACACAGAAAAGCATATAAAAATAGGCAATAAAGATATCTGACCTCAACTTTACTGCCGATGGGCCAAACAAAACCACTTGATGTCGAAAGGCCGCGTCCTCTTAAGTAATTGCC
This sequence comes from Asparagus racemosus, assembly GCA_037177215.1. NCBI lineage: Eukaryota > Viridiplantae > Streptophyta > Magnoliopsida > Asparagales > Asparagaceae > Asparagus > Asparagus racemosus. The sequence goes on from JBAKGM010000233.1 coordinate 30,705,008, forward strand.
ACAGCTGTCTCAAGTCTGTTGCCAGCCTCCAAGTTATAGCATCCAATTCGCTTCCAATACCGCAATAGTCTTCATATCATTCTCTGCTATAAGAAGACCAGCATCTCCTGCTCTTTTCCTCACTCCTATCACAAGTGTTCTTAATACATTCTCTTCTTACCTCTAATCTGTTTTGTCTCTGCTATGGCCTCAATCTTGTTTACTCTATTAGCATGCTCTCTGATAGGCATTGCTTATGCTGCCGACTTCAACAATGACTTCGACATCACTTGGGGCGATGGACGGGGTAGGATCCTCAACAATGGGCAGCTCCTCAGTCTGTCCCTTGACAAGACCTCTGGCTCTGGCTTCCAATCCAAGCGTGAATACCTTTTCGGCAAGATCGATATGCAGCTCAAGCTAGTCCCTGGGAATTCTGCCGGCACTGTTACAGCTTACTACGTAAGTTCTCAACTAATAGGATTATCAATCACATAAACCAACTAGATTGCTTATAACTAAGTTGATGTTGCATGCTTGCATGTATATCTGCAGCTCTCTTCACAAGGACCTACACATGATGAGATTGACTTCGAGTTCCTTGGAAATCTCAGTGGAGACCCATACACACTGCATACTAATGTATTCACTCAAGGGAAGGGCAACAGGGAGCAGCAGTTCCACCTCTGGTTTGACCCAACCAAGGATTTCCACACCTACTCAATTCTCTGGAACCCAAGTCATATTATGTAAGTCATCTAAAATATTCCAGGCATTCATTTCCTTGTGAATCTCTTTACAATTTACTAAAACAAGATCCGAATGCTCACTGTTCTGGTATGGCTGTTTCAGTTTCTCAGTTGATGGCATCCCAATCAGAGACTTCAAGAATCTGGAATCAAGGGGTGTTGCCTTTCCAAAGAACCAGCCAATGAGAATCTACTCCAGCCTCTGGAATGCTGATGACTGGGCTACAAGGGGAGGACTAGTTAAGACTGATTGGACAAAAGCTCCATTTACTGCATCATACAGAAATTTCAATGCTAATGCATGTGTTTGGTCCTCTGGTACCTCCACTTGTTCTTCAACAAAACCTGCAAGTGCTTCAGCAACCAATGCCTGGTTGAATGAAGAGCTGGATTCAACAAGACGAGAGAGGATGAGATGGGTGCAGGAGAATTACATGATCTACAATTACTGCACTGACAAGAAGCGGTTTCCTCAAGGCCTGCCTCCAGAGTGCTCAGTAGCTTAAAATGAAAATTTAATAGTGTTGCCGAGAAAATGTGTATAGCAAATTAGTTTATTCTTTTATTACTTTTCATCATATAATAATATATGAGCCAACTTTCTAGTCCCGCTGTGTTCAGTGCCACTATACAAGAACATATATGGTCATGACTAGGCTACGGTTAACTTTCTTTGGGCACCTACAATACTAAGTTCTCCCCCTTAAATTCTGAATTCAAGAAAGTAAGTAGCTCAACAAAAGCTAGAAGATGAAAAATGTAACTATCTTCTCATTTATAATGCTAATAAGTAGTTGAAAATTAACAAAAGAGCTTGAACGAATGGCATATTTGGGTACACCAGGCTGAAAACAGTGAACTATGAACACATGATAGATACTGAGCATAAAGAGAGAAATAAGCTAAGAATTTATCACACCAAGACTATACCAAGCATCTCGAGGAATGATCATCTAACCGAGCACCAAAATCTCCAACTTCTTGTCAGATCAACCAGCTGAAAAAAAGGCCTTATTGCAACCAACAACAAGACATAACATCCTAACTAGGCATGCATGAACCCCTTGCTGAATCGAATTCTAGCTGTCAGGCGATCAAGAAGCTGAAACCCTTCGACGAGGAGCAACAAAGGAAAAGCAGGAAGGGGAGCAGTGAGAACATCAATACTGGTATCAATTTCACGAGCAAGCAGTAACCAACTAAAAAGTAAAAACTAGTTGAAATTACGTAACATATATGAGTCCAGCCACCATATTTGCGGATCATTATTTGATCCATCCTTCTAGATGCCAGAGAAGCCATAATGTACATGTGGAACAACAGTCTACTAATCCTGCACATATATAACTCTTATATATTGAGATGCATCTAGTATATACATTTGCATAAAAAACTCAATTGAAAAGTGGTGAACTCTCAAGTACGAGATGTAGTTTAACCTGCTTTTGGCCCGATCATAACCAACAATTGATCCTGATCATCACGAGTAGCATTAGCACTATCTAAAAGCTAAAAAGAGATATACTCCTATGAAGTTAGAATCCAAAAGAAGATAACTTCTTATTACATCCATTTTTTTGTAAATAAGTAAACACTTCCTTCCCATGTACAGATACGCTGTTTTAACACTTAAAACACCTATATGCTTATGCAAGAAACATATTTCGTGAAAAGGAGGAAATTCATGTCATGTGGTCACAAATGTATTGTGTATTACAGTAACGTTCATGCAAGTATTTGTGCACACATGTTATGTGTGTATGGTATGTTATGCATGTGTGAATGTGCCTGCATTCATACACACATACTGCACACACACGCATACCATACATGCATGCATGTCATGCCGATGTGCTGTGCATTATTGTGTCTCAGTATATATACCATATAGTGACATCGTAAATTAGTATGAGAATGTTGATACAAATTTTACATCTAGATGGCATCAGAGATTTAAGAATCTATGTCGATATTCATATTGTGAATAATGTTTAAAAAATATGGTTTGTTCAAGACATTAACTTCTTTTATTATTTTATTTTTATCAACTGGTGAATGTTAACTATCACGAGTGATTAAGCTGAATGTAAATGATCTCTGATCTGCTTAGCAAGGCTGCTTATCTCAAGCTCTACCTAAATTACATATTAATGTAATCAGAATCTAATAAACAAGGTTTTTTTCCTATATTTAAAGAAAAACCTTAACATCCTATAATTTATCTATATTACTGTGCTATTATGTTATTCATCTAGTGACAAATAAACAAGACATGTGATTTAACTATAAATTATTGGTAAAATGAATTCTATGGATTTGTTATCTGCTGGCTCTCAATGACATTAATATCGACGTACATATACACATCTATGTATGTTAATCTAAACAATTTTCTAATATAAATGAACTGTATGGTGATAGCCCTCTCTTACCTGCTTTGCAAATAGAAGAAAAATGCATCTATATCCTCTTGGAGGACAAAATCATGATTTTTAAGCCCTATAAAATAATATGTAGGGACATATGCAGCTAAAATTTATATAAGTTCACCCACTATATATAAACCACCTGTCCATATTCATGCATTATACCAGGCCTTATGGAAAGTTTAATGTGCAAATCTTTAAGAAACTTAAAAGCATAGAAGTTCATGAATGCTCACCTGAATGTGATCCTTGTTCATAAACATTCATCTGAACCAAACACTAACTTGCATGCTACTGATTTGGTGACAACCCTCTTACCTATTTTGTCAATAACAACAACAATGCATTTATATGCCAAATCTAGTGACAAAAATCTGGGTGATGTATCTCTGGTTTTCTAATGCCTATAAAGGGAGGTGGAAATACATGAATGGACGACTCGAATAAGTCAGGGTTGTAACCAGATGTGTCACCCTGATCCTGAAGCTGAGGCAGTAGGTAAAGTGGTTGAATGCTATATCCTCCACCTAAGGCTTAGGATCCGATCCCAATAGTACAATTTACTAATTCGTAAGCTTGATTATTGGCTTGACATACTTTATGATAAATCTTAATACTAGATTAAATACATTTCTCAATGCTAGTTTTGCTTTAAAAGAACCAAATTACCTAATTCTTCAGTTAAGGCACACGGAGACCCATTTTCAGTTTTTGTATTTACATTGTTTCTAGAATCAGTCGAATATAGTGGTCTATAATCTGTTAGAACTTCATTATACTCCATTTATCTTCAATTATGTTTCGTGAAACTAAGAGAATGGAGTTTTAGTGGTTTCAGTCTTAATTATTGTCTTTTTCTTTTTTTGAGTAGTCTTAATTACTGTTTCTGTCACATCCTGGGCCCACGAGCCCGTTGACGCAATAAAAGCCCGGGACCCACTAAGTGCAACATATTTTTTGGCTTGTTCCACTGCCAAAAATTGCTAGCAACTGTTGCAACTTGAATCTAAAAGCACACATTTAAGTCACTCAATACCTCTATCCTTACTCGATGTGGGACTATTATTGGGGATCTATGTTACCAGGGTCCTTCTATCATGAAGCCAAACCTTTACTCGACACGTATCCGACACTTATTCATGGACACTCCTTAGATGCATGCATACATTGACCCAGACATTTGCTAAATTGTACGATATATGTTTTAATTTAAAATACTTGTCATACACTTCTTGGACGTATATCCTACACTTCATGTCTGTTTTTTGAAACCCGTTAGACATGGATCCAGTTGTTTTAGCCTATACCCAAGTTAAAAGCTATGATTTAAAGGTGTGTTTTGAGTGTTAAAAAACAAGCAGTTTCCAATTTATAATAATCAACATAATAAAATAAACTTAAAAATATAATAGGAAATTGTTAGAATGTAAAACTATAACCCTCAAGCTTTAACATAACTTTGAAGTTTTGATATAATGGTTAGAGAGATTTCCACAGAAATTAAATTCAAATAGCACATGAATTGAAAAACAATAATGATCTCATGTAAATTATTAATTTCAATATATAAGAGTAGTCGTGTCCCCGTGCCCTACATTTCACAAATTTGTTGTGTCTCGTATCCGTACCTACAACTGTGCCCATACCTGTACTTGTTTCCATGCAACATAGTTGGGGATGAATGATTGTCATAATGTGATGAGGACGTCCCATATTTAAGGTGGGGTGATTGTGATACCCAAAGATTTAGTCCTACATCAGATATTGACTGAATGATTGAATGAGTTATAAAGTCTAAGAAGTCAAGTGCAACACTGGCTAGTCAATTTGGCAATGGTTTGAGCCAAACATGCTGCACTCAGTGGGTCCCACAGTTTACATCAGGCCAACGAGCTTGCGGGCCTGGGGCGTGTCAAATATTATCAGAGCAGTTAATTTGCCAGAAATGTGAAGCTAAATGCTATGAGGGACTAAGTGCTACACCGCGCGAGTGCAGTGGGAGCCACCTCTAGAAGTTGTAGGAGCCACCTCTACATAGCCTGGTGTAATACTGGGATGGACCAATTGTCATAATGCGACAAGGACGTCACATAATTAGGGTGGGTTAATTGTGATACCCCAAGATTTAGTCCCATAACGGATATTGATTGAGTGATTAAATAGTTTATAATGTAATCTAAGGAGTCAAGTGCAACATTAACTAGTCAAGTTTAGCAGTGGAGTGAGCCAAACTATGTGTTGTACTTAGTCGGTCCTACCAGGGCGTGACACTTGTTTATAATACCACACAACAGCTTTAATAACAAAAAAGTACCCTTTATCCAAGTGCGCATCACTCTAAATAAAGTGGCTCATTGTATTCCATTCTCCTTGAAAAACAATTGGGCAATGGTATTGGACTCTAGTAGAATAATCACTCGATAGGAATTCCTACTCAATATAGAAAAGAAACTCAAATTTGAAGATGTGGGTCGATGTAGACGAGTTTCTCTTTCCCTCAATCAGTCCCTTTGTCAGTGTACTAATGTCAAAATAAATCCAAGAAACAAAGGGCACAATTATCAATCCCTTTCCTCCCAATTCCCTCAAATATACAGGTCCTAGCAACAACAAGTAAAGAGCAACCCTTGACTTCAGAACTAATAGTAAAACTTGATTTTCTTCTAAACTTAGTTATACCTTAACCATTACCTTGGTTTTCTTCTAAAATTAGTTATACCTTAACCATTACTTGCATCTACATCTTAAGTACAGTTTAAAATTCAGTTCGACTAGTTGATGGTCGAAGCCAACAATCTTTATTCTCATCTTCTTTCCTTTTTGTTAATTAAAATTTTATTCGATCCAAAATATTTATGTCATAAATGCTTGTGCAATTTACCTGATTGACGTAATATCTTTTCTTCGTAGAAAAATCAACATAGTATCATAGTTATTTTAAGCATCTGTTCTGATAGAATATCATTTCTTTAGTCACATACTTCTTTAATCGTTACTTTATTATCATTTTAATGCACTCTTAGTAGAAAAAGTGAGTCTTTGAGCATTTATTGTTCTTATTGTTTTTTTCAAGTCTTGAAGATTCTATCTAACTTTCATATTGATTAGGCAAAATTTTGATTTATCTTAGTAAGGAAGAGTGTGCAAAGAGAGTTTCATTCAATCTAATCCATGAAAATCAGAGAGGATGAGAATGGATCTCAACATTCTTGGAGTTCTCTGTTCTTCATCCAAAAGTGCAAGGAAGTACTGCTGCAGGTTATCTTGAAGGATGATTGCAAACCACAGGAGTGCCATAGAAATGAATTCTAGAACTGGCTTGGCCTCACTGTTTATCTAAAAAGAAATTTAGAACTACAAAATGAGTCCCAAGGAAAATGTCAGTCTATATAGGCAGCTATGTACTTCTAAGTCACTCTATTTTCATTTTCTGTATGTTATTAATTGATGTGATCTTCGTATGTGACACACATGTAAACAAATTCAGTATAGCATCAAGTGGAATAAAAATTTTAGTTTGAGTTTACATATAATTCTTTTCATGCTAAGCTTGTTTCTTTTAAATTTTTATCAATAAAGAAATTGTGGCTAATAAGCAAAAGAATTTAAGAAAAGAAGAAAGCCGCCTCCAACCGAAGACAAATTCAACTACTTGCGGTTGGAAGTTCTACAGTTCTGCAAATCCATGAAGTCATGTGTCATAAAGTTGCAAGTTTCAGTTTATATTAGGTCGTTACTTGTAATCAAAATGCTGTAATATATAGAATTGCAATTGTTGTTATGTAATGTAAAGGTTGAAGAAGAACGTATAAGCCCTCCAAAAGGATGGAAGCTGTAGAAATAAAAGAATTGCTACCTTACATGACTGACTGTTATGAGGCACTGATGGAGGATTCCAATGCTAATGCGGTTTGATGTTGGCAGTCCATATCTCAGCCAAGGAGAGGACTTTGTGGATGATGATAGTTAACATCTGGAGCTTGTTGCAGAAAATCAACTCATTGCCTCATTCCAAATAGATAAATGGCAGAAAAGGCAACCATCGATCACACATGATGTTGAGACTGGGGATGATCGCCTATCTAGTGGTAATGCCAAATAAGATGCTCTTTTAAATTGCCAACCTACACCTGGATGCCAAAGGAGAATTTGCCACTCGGTTTTAGGATCCTTCATCAGAAAGGGAACACATAGCCAGAAAGTGGAAATATAGCCATATAACTATGCATTAAAATTGATTGTGCTTCATATCCGGTAGTAACTCTAAAGGATGAGAACCACCCAAGTTTCTCCTGGTTGAGTAATGAGTTGCCGCAGCCAGTTGGTGAGGAGGGAAATGTTGAAAGAGTAGAGGTTAATTACACAGTCTGCAACAGTCCATTGGAGTACCCACTTGTTGCTATTTCACTGAGCAGCAAAACTCAGAAGTTAATTAACCTTCTGAAATTGAACAAAGCAGTTTGAAAACATTCATTTATGAAGATGAGAAACGGAATTTGGAATCTCAGAGAAGAGAATGCAAGTAAAATTGCTAATACACAATGAAAGGCTTCTCAAGTCCTGAGTGTGTTCTTGAAGTTACATTTTTCCAATCACTAGACTTAAGCCAGTACTTGCCTTACAGATTTTTCTGTATATAAAGGAGAGATCCACTCTGAAATTTGTGCAAATTTACCACAGCAATTAAGAAGGATATTATAACTAATATTCTTCTAAATTACTGAACTTTAACCATAGTGAACACAATGAAGCATTCTTTTAGCTCTCAATGAACTGCAAGGTAATGCTAAGGTACCATAAGTTCATAACTTCATGGTGATAACAAACATATAGAGTGAAAGATAAAAACATGGCTTAAATTTCCGGATGACCAATGAAGCTTCAAAGTTCTTGCAATGATAGCCTGTCAGCTAATCCACGGTTCTTGCTACACAAATTATCAACTTCTTTTGAGGGTGAAATCTACTAGACTAAAACTAATTTCTTCTAATTCATTGAGCTTTCAGCCCAATCAACTGTAAGGCAATACAACGGCACCCTAAGTTCATTCTGATAACAAATATGAAAAAGAAATCAGTCCAAAGACTCCAAACCGGAAGACCTTTAGACTCTATTATGTTACTATTTAATTAGAGAAAAAATTACTCATGAATCAAGTTTTATTACAATATAAACCATAAGGCCTCCAAATTCTGACGTTAAAAGTATTATCAACTGATAAAAGATAACTTAGGTGCTTTCATAGTGGGGAGAAACAGTGAGCTAAACCCATTCATTCTGTAAAATGTGGTTGAAATTAGCATAATAGTTCTGCAATTGTAGTGATATCTATACACCTTATACTAGACACTGATACGGAAAGTTTAAAATGAGAATCTTAAGAAAAATGAAAGACTAAAAGTTCATGAGTTCTCACCTGAAATTGATCCTTCTTCGTGAACATTCATCTGAATCAAAGCCTAGCCTACTTGATACTGATTTGGTGACAGCCATCTTACCTGATTTGACAATAAGGAAATCAAAGCATTTATATGCCAAATCCAGGTACCAAATTCTGGGGGATGAATCTATGGCTTTCTATACCTATAAAAGAGGATGGACATAGATGGAGCTGGGCAACTCAAACAAGTCTAGGTTGTAGTTGGCATGGGTCTCTCTACTCCTGAAGCTGAGGCAGCAACTTGTAAACGGTTTGACCGCAGCAACTTTCATCTAAGGCTTAGAATCTGATCCCAAGGTTTAGTTGGGGAATATGTAAGTACAATGTCTCCCTTTAATTTAGTATGATACGAGCTTGCAGTTTTTGTTATTATTCCCTGAGAGGTCAATTTGAACGCATCGATCAAAATTTTCTCAGAAACCTAGAGTTTTATTCATTGAATTATCCTTCCTTTGTTTGTTTTATGGGAGTCATGTTTAGGAGTCTGCACTTTCCAATCATTCTCATTTGGTTATAATGAAGAAAAAGGGAATGAAGGGTGGAAATGACATGCCATCAATTTGGTTGCTGATTCAATTTCTTTTATTAAAATTTCTCTTTTCAATAACAAATTTCCATCTCAATTTAGAGCAAAAGCCTTGGATTGGATTTTTTGATGTTGAAATGGCGGGTCAATAGAAATTATCTTCACTTGCCCCCTTCTCGGAACTTTTTTCTGTTTTCAAATGACACAAACGAATGAAATAAAGGGCACATTTATTTCCTCCTTTCCTCCCAATTCCCTTAAACACAGGCCCCCAGGAACAAGAAATGACAGCAAACCCTTGTTTTTAGAACTAAAAGTAAAAGGATAAATCACGTCTTCCAGACTAAGCTACACCTCAACAAGTTCACTTGCATCTACATGCTTGAAGTATAGTTTTCTACCACTTCAGGGAGTTAAGGACTGAAACCAAGAAAGGTTAGTCTTCACATTGCAGGGAGTTTGTGGTCAATGCTAGTGAAATATTTCCTCATTTTCATAATTGCCTTTCCTTTTCTCGGAAAATCAACATTACGTGATGAAATTTGTTGGTGGGCGACCTTCTTTGGAAGCGAGCCACAGTGAGATCAGTTCTTGGGGGATGGAGAAGCCATTCTCCATTGGTCCT
>JBAKGM010000233.1:30714852-30731752 GCA_037177215.1 Asparagus racemosus
GCTGAGCTGAAGGTGAAGGAGATCAAGAATGGTAGATTGGCGATGTTCTCGATGTTCGGATTCTTTGTTCAGGCGATTGTGACTGGAAAGGGACCTTTGGAAAACTTGGCTGATCACCTTGCTGATCCTGTCAACAACAATGCATGGTCCTATGCTACCAACTTTGTTCCTGGAAAGTGAGGGGTTCACTTTTTTTCTCTGCAGCAACAATTATTTCAATCTCTCTCCATTATCATGAATGAAGTTTGGACGTTGAGGTTGTTGATGGAGTAAATTAATCTTGTTCAATAGAAATCTTTCTCTGATTGCAAAAATTTTAATCTGATCCTTTTGAACCTGGTCTGGGCTATTTTCGTTTGGTTTTCCCTTAAAAACAAAATAAAAAATAGTTACGAGAACTTTCTATCATTTATACTTGTAAATCAGATAACTTACATATCATGCATTAGTAAAAATTAGAAAAGATCAATGTCTTGTTTTTGAGGGAAGGAAAAGATCAGTGTCTGAGAAGCCTGAAGGATAGCCAGGAACTGAAAGTTAAACTGAAGTGAGATTTTTCTTTATGTCAATATTTTACATACAATATGTCGCAGAAAGTTAACATTGTTCCTATATTATTATACTCTTTACAAAAAGATTTAATTAATCCTATGATAAATAATTTAATGGCTAAACAATCTTCTAAATTGACGCATTTCAAGTATCTTGTGCATTTTGACATGGTTGAGAAGCTAATAACAAAAAACATGAAATTGGTAGATACATTCTGCGAGGAACTCAATTTTATGATATATGTATGATGACGAACTTTTGATGCTATTGGATTCGTTCTACAGACTTTTAATATAATCTGAGATAATTTTGCAACTAGTTTACTATAACAAATGTACATATTCATATTTACATGCACTTCCTCATTTTACATACACCGTCTAATTAACTGCACTTTGAACTTGCGTAGGATTCAAGGGGGAGACCTTGAGAAAAAAATTTCCCTTCTCTACAATAATTGTAAACCGTACAATTCTTCTCCAGTACCTCCTCAGCATCTTCATGCTAGCGCAGTCCCATCTCTTGATGCAGCCATGCATTGCTGTTTGAGGATTGCTCGTATGAAGAAGAACCAGAGGCCCAAATGCAAGCATTTGCATTGAAATTTCTCAAGGAAGCGGTGAAAGGGCACTTGGCTTATAGGACCAGTGATGGTTAATGTTTCATTATGCTTCCATCACTGCTTGAGTAGAGGAGAAATTTATGCTGGCACCATCGCTGCTTATTATGTGTGTTCTCAGTTCACGGAATTCTAAGCCACGTGTATAATCACTTAGATTACTTATAGGACCAGTGATGGTTAATGTTTCATTATGCTTCCATCTTTCATCACAAGGACCTACTCATGGTGCCATCGCCTTCGAATTCCTCAAAAATCTCAGTGGAATCACATACAGGGAGCAGAAATTTCACCTGTGGAACCCAAGACACATAATGTATGCCACGAGAATTCCCAGTTGTCATTATAAAAGAAACTACATCTTCTGTTCTTTCTTAGTGAAACTTACTATGAATTTGCAATAATTTCAGCTTGATGGTTGAAGACATTCCAGTCAGAGATTTCAAGAATTTGTAATCAAGGGGTGTGGGATTTCCCAAGAACCAGGCCATGAGGATCTACTCTAGTCTCTGGCATGCAGATGACTAGGCCACAAAGGGGAAGGCTAGTGAAGACCAATTCACTGCATCAGATGGACACTTCAATGCCAATGCTTGTGTTTGGTCTTCTGGTGTCTCCCCTTCGTTCTTCAAAGAATACTGCAGTGGCTTCAAAAAGTAATGCCTGGTTGAATAAGCTGTTAGATTCCAAGAGAGAATGTGATGGGTTCAAAAGAATTACATGGTCTACAAACTACTGCACTGACCTCAAGAGGTTCCCTCATATGTATCTTGAAATAAAAATTTGAGAATGATATAGAAAGGTCATGCATATATAGTTGATTCTCTTATATTATATTATATTTTTCTTTTTAATATAATACATGAGAAAAGATTTTTAGTTGCACCGTATGGAGTGAAAGATGACATGGACAGTGAAATCACACTTCAGAAATTGACTAATATTTCAGGACAATACAAGGGAACTTAAAAAGTTCCTGGAGTCGACAAACCTGTCAGCTAATCCATGATTCTTTCAATCCATATCCTCAACATTTTCTATGGAATGAAAGATTCTGTGCTAGAAGTGGTCTATGGTAACATTCATGCATGTACTTGTGACGCATGTTATGTGTGCATGGTGTGTTATGTGTGCGTTAATGTGACCGCATACCATACACACACTGTACATACACGCATATCATACATGCATGCACATCATGCCCATGTGTTGTGCATTAATGTGTATCAGTATACCATATAGTTACATTATAGCTTAACATCGAAATGTTGATACAAATTTTACTTCAAGATGGCACCAGAGATATAAGAATCTAAGTAGATAACCATATTTGTTACTTAATGTGAAACGAAATACAGTTTGTTCAAAAATTCAGCTTTTTATAAATTTTAAAATATTTTTTATCAATTGGTGAGTGTTAATTTTCATGAGTAATTAAACGTGAACGAAATTGATCTCTGATCTCCTTAGCAAGGCCGCTTGCCTCAGGCTATACTTCAATTAAGTATTAATCTAATCAGAATCCAATAAACCATGCTGTTTCTTCTATATTTAAAGAAAATCTTAACATCTTATAATTTATCTATACTACTGTGCTATTATGTAATTCATCTTAGTGACAACTGACAAATAAACAAGAAACGTAATTTAACTATAACTTAAGTAAGGCGCTGTGTTTATATATGAATTCTATGGATTTGTTATCTGCTGGCTCTCAAAGACCTTAAATATCCACTTACACATATGCAATCTGAACCATTTTCTAATACACATGAACTGGCATGGTGGCAACCCTCTGTTAGCTGTTTTGCAATAAAAATAAAAATGCATTTATATCCTCTTGAAGGACAAAATAATGAATTTTACGCCCTCCAAAATAATATTTAGGTACATATGCAGGCGAGCAATTTAGAAATTCATGCACTATACATACCGCCTTTCCATATTCATGCATTATACCAGGCTTAATAGAAAGTTTAATGTGCAAATCTTTAAGAAAATTAAAAGAACAGAAGTTCATGAATGCTCACCTGAATGTGATCCTTGTTCATGAACTTTCATCTGAATCATACCCAGACCTACAAGCTATTGATTTGGTGACAACCCCTCTATCTGTTTTGTCAATAAGAATAACAAAGCATTTATATGCCAAATCCGGTGACCAAATGCTGGGGGATGTATCTATGATTTTCTAATACCTATAAATGGAGGTGGAATTACATGAACGGACAACTCGAGTAAGTCAGGGTTGAAATTAGCATGGGTCACCATGATCTTGAAGCTGAGGCAGCATGTACTGGGGTTGAATGCAATACCCTCCACCTAAGGCTTAGAATCCGATCCCAACAGTACAACTGTAGAATTGGTAAGTTTGATTATTCTACTTCTCCCTTTTAACATGAGTATAATATCGGCTTGGCAAACTTTATGATAAATCTCAACAGTAGATTAAATACATTTCTCACAGCTAGTTTTGCTTTAAAAGAACCACCATATTACCTAGTTCTTCCGTTAAGGTGCACAGATGACATATTGCCTTTTTAGTCTTTGTATTTACATGTTTTCTAGAATCAGTTGAATATAGTGGTGTATGATCTGTTAGAATTTCATTACACTCCATTTATCTTCAAATATGTTTGGTGAAACTAAGAGAGTGGAGTTTAGTGATTTCAATCTTAATTATTGTCTCTGATTTATAGAGTCAATAAAAAACCAGTACCCCTTATCCAACTGCTCTTCACTCTAAATAAAGTGACTCATTGTCCCCAGTCTCCTTGAGAAACAGTTCAACTGGGGTACTGGACTCTAGTAGAATAACCACTCAATGGGCGTTGGACCCATTGGTCATGTTTTCTGCTTTTTTTTCCTTCTTTTTTTTCCCTTCTTCTGTTTTTCATCTCAAAAGTGGTGAAACTAATCTAATAGACCCACAATAATTATTGATCTAATATTTTAGATGCAAATTAGCAAGTCAAGTAGTCAATAAACACCGGAACATGCATGGGTTTCCTAGGAGGTCATCATCCTAGTAAAATTCCTCCCGAATCATAATACAGCTAAAGGAGTTTTTATTTATCGAGGTTCCTTGAAACAATTACACAGCAGACACGATTCAGATAGATGACTAGTACTTGTGTACATAAGAACAATTACATAGCATTCACTGCACGGTCATGACATATTTATTTGCAAATGTTGTAAAGGTCAGTTTCACAAATTCTTACAGTTTCAGTTACTGTTCTCTAAGAGGATGTCTGGAACTCATTAATCACAAAAATGCTCAGAAATCGGGAGTTTGCGCATTGGATTATCTTTCTTTCTCTGTTTCCTGGGAGCCATGTTCCATCCATTCTTATGTTTGGTTACAATGAGTAAGAAAACAGAAAGGATGATGGAAACGACCTCCATCATTTCGATGTTTAACTCAAAACTTTTACTGATTTTCTCTTCTCAATGTCAAATTTCCTACTCAACTTAACAGAACCTCTGAATCGTATTTCCAGATTTGAAGATGTGGGTCGATGAAGATAATTTCTCTTGCGTTTGACAGTCCCCTTTCTGATTACTAATGTCAAAACAAATCCAAGAACCAAAGGGCACACTTGTCAGTCCCTTTTCTCCTAATTCCTCAAATACACAAGGCCTAGCAACAACAAGTGAAGGAGAACAACCTTGTTTTTAGAACTGAAAGTAAAAATTCACTTTCTTCTAAACTTAGTACAGTTTAAAATTCAGTTCAACCAGTTGATGGTTGAAACAAACAAGGCAACAATCCTTTTATCATCTTCTTTCCTTTTCGTTGATAAAATTTTCATTTGGTCCCAACGACTTATGTAGTTAATGTTTGTGCTATTTTCCTGATCGACATGTCGTGATTCCTTTTTCTCCGTTCACAAATAAACATAATACCATGGTTAATTTAAGCATCTATTGACAAAACTTTCATTTTTTTTGGATAGAGTATTGTTTCTTTAGTCATTTACTTCTTTAGCCGTTTGCTGAACTCATACTAGAAAAAGTGACGTTCTTTTAACATTTCCTGTTCTTATTGTTTGTTTGAAGTCTTGAAGATTATACTTATAAATATCCGTATTGATTGTGTAAAAATTTGATTGATCTTAGTAAGGGAGACTGCGCTCAGAAAGGTTCATCCTATCCAGTCCATCAAAATCGGAGAGGATGAGAAGGGATCTAAACAGTCCTCTTCATCCAAAAGTGTAAGGAAGTACTGGAGCGGGCAATCTTGAAGGGAGATTGTGAAACCCAGGAGTGCCATAGAAATGAATTCGAGAATTCCAAGTAAGGCTACCAAAGAAATGATGTCACTGTATTACCAGCAACTTTGTACTTCAAATTCATTCTATAATTTTTTATTCAGTATGTATTAATGTATGTGATCCTTCTCATGTGACACGTGTAAAGATATTCACTGGTATCAAGAGGAATCAAAATTTTAGTTTAAACTCACAGATAATTCTTTTCGTGCTAAGTTTGTCTCTGTTAGATTTTTATCAAGAAAGAACTTGGCTCTAATAAGCAACGCAATTTAAAAAAAGGAAACACCAGCCTTTAGTTGAAGGCAATTTTTGCTACTTGTTATGGAAGTTCTACACTTCTGCAAATCCATGAAGTCATGCATCCCAAACCTGGAGGTTTCAGTTTGTGTTATCTCGTTGCTTCTAGTCAAAATGCTCAAATCGCTAGAATTGCAATTATGACGTTGGTATGTGGTTTTCTTTTAGGTAAAGGGTAAACGTGGACAAATTTTGATACTTGTTATCGTTTTAATCAACTGCACCATGTCCAGTTCCGGGGTTTTTCTACCTTGAGTGTTAATGATGCCATTATCAATTAGTAAAATAAAACTTCAACATGAATTTATGACAGAAGAAATTAAGGATTCGAAATCGTACCTTCATATTTGCATTGTCCTGTGGCAATTACGACGTTGCTACAGCATAAATTGCAAACAGTTTCATAAATTACAATGAGAAATATAAGCAAAATTGCGTAAAAAGGGGAAATTTTCGGTAAAATTATAAACCCTAAACCCTAGCGCTTGCATGAACTTACGTACTAATCTCGGGCTGTTCGATTCGAAGATCGGACCGCATTAATGTGTCTGTGGCGGTGGAGATTCCGCCGCCAGATCGGAGCTCGATGATCGGGAGGAGTTGGGGGCAGACCAGCGGGAAACTGAAATTAATAAATGTTCTTTTTGGGTTAATTTACTCATACACTGTCCAACTCTCTCCTAATTTCCCACCTCGCCCAGATTAGTTTGGGTTATTCGATATTAGTACAAGTACCCCAATCGTTGAAATTGCTATTGGGTCCCTCTAAAGTCTAATCATACAAATATTTTGAAATTTGTCCCTCCTTTACAAAATCTATCCAATCCATTAACCTTGGTTGGGTTAATGCTTAACCATGGATGGATAATTACCACCATCACTAAAGAACAGTTAGGGAAGGTCAATGTTCAAACGGATTGGGTTTGATTTTATTGAAAAATGATTTGGGGAGTGTAAACGGGTATAAGTCGAAGAGGTGTGGGTTTAGGCATTTGCATTTAAAGGGGTACGACTGGCTTTCCACCCTCAACCGGTTAGAATGTACCCTAAACTTCGAAGGGCGCTAAATGGGGGACTGATTTCTAAAGACGCATTTGATTTGGGGACCTAAAGATAATCTTAATGATTTGGGGATTTATATGAAAATATGTAAGATTTCAGGGCTTTTAGCATTGAACTACTCTATATTTCACCTGAACTTTGCCATACTATTTTCTACGTGACAAACATTTTGTTGCTGGTAAACCTTTTGATCCGACAAACGACTTTCACACCTTCTCCATCCTATGGAACCCAAGACACACAATGAAAGTCACCCAACTTCCCAGTGGTCTTCATGAACATTTTATGTTATTACGAGGGAAATATACGAGGAGATTGCAACAACTTCAGCTTCATGGGTGACGACACTCAACTCAAATCAGAGATTTCCAGAATCTGGAATCAAGGGGTGTTGCATTCCCCAAGAACCAGCCCATGAGGATCCACTCTCGTCTCTAGAACTCAAACGACTACGTTGTTAAAAGTCAGCAGCTTCATTTTCACCCATCTAATCTAGCTACAGTAACACCTACCCCTAATAGTAATCACCTACCCTAATAGTATTTACCTACCTCTAAACCAAGGTTATAAATAACCCCCAAGTATTTGTTTGGGATCATACCAAGTTAGTAGAAAAACAAAGAGTGAGAGAAAAATAAAAATAGTGAGTGTTTGTAAAAGAGTGTAGTTATTTATAGTAGAGAGAGTATTTGTATTTGAGAAAGTATTGAGTATTGCACCACTAAAGAAATAATAGCAAAATAATTTTTAGTGCCTACCACCCTTCTCAACTCAACAAGTGGTATCAGAACAGGCGGTCAGGGACCGGTTTTCTTCTACTGTAATCCTATCGGCGTTATTGAAGACCAAAGTTTGTGCTTAGTCCGGGAGGGTGAAGTTGGTTGGTTAGGGACCAGACTTGCGTGGAGATACTGAAGCAGTACCACGTCACGGTGGTAGATCTGGCAAGTACTACTACTACTATACTTAAGAAACTTAACGGCAATAACTACAACTTTGGGAGACTTGTATGAAGTCCTATTTACAAGGACAAGACCTCTGGGAGGTCATCGGGGGTGTTGAAACTACAACACCTCGGGAAGCAGGCGAAGCACTAAGGAAGTGGAACATCAAAGTAGTCAAGGTTATGTATGTGCTGAAGACGACAGTAGAAGAAGATCTCGTAGACTACATGCGAGATACCAGAACTCCGAAGGAGGCATGAGATACGCTCGCCATACTCTTCTCGAAGAAGAAACGACACTCGACTTCAACTCTTGGAGAATCAACTGATGACCTTGCAATTGAAGGATCTGACAATCAGTCAGTACTTCAAGTAAATAAGATCACTCTGCTGAGATATTGCTCAACTAGATCTAGATTCCAAAGTGTCCGATGCAGGGATGAGGAGAATAATCATCCACAGTTTGAAACGTACAGGAGTACCACGGGCTCGTTGCTGCAACACACGGCTAGCCGACTCAACGAACATTATTAGAGTTGGAGAGTTTGCTCGCTACACAGGAAACCCTAGCCAAACAAATGGGCAACATTTCTATAAAAAGTGAAGATGAAGTACTCTTCAGCAGCAAAGAGAGAGGCAAACCAAGAGGCGTGAGGAAACAGGAATATGAAAAGACTGGCTCAAGGAGGCAGCCAGGACGACCATACACCGACAGAACACAACAACGTCAGGAGCAAGGTGATCATCGAGCAAGGCGACCGACGGTAGCTGCTACAACTATGGAAAGAAAGGACACTTCACTAGAGACTGCCACTACAAGAGAAGACCTGCAGAGGACAATGCTGTAACATCACACAAATGTCAAGATGAAGAAGAAGAATGAGATGCCCAAGCATCCGTGGCCATCATTGAAGATGTATCAATTGATGAGGAAGAGGTTATTGATATGGCACTGACCTTGATTGTGGAGGAATCTGAGTCTGCACTTACGTCAGTTTCAAATCAGGAAGAAATTAGCTACAGTAAAGATTGAATCGTTGATTCTGGTTATTCCAACCACATGACGGGAGACAAGGGAAAACTCGTCAACATGAATGAGTATAGAGGCTGCTGAGAAGTAGGGATAGCAAATAATTCAAGATTGTTTATCACTCATATTGGGAAGACCACGTTCATGCCACGCTTCAACCTAGATCAAATCCAGCTACAAGATGTGTATCATATCCCAGGTATGCAGAAAAATCTCATATCAGTGTCTCAATTGACAACTTCTAGAAATTATGTGGTATTCAGACCACAAGATGCCAAAGTCTATCGAAACTTGAAGCCACCAGGAGAACCTGTCATGGAGGGACGGAAGGTAGAATCTATCCATGTGATGTCGGCGGGATCGACATACATAGATAAAGCCAGAAAGAATGAGACGGCTGATTTGTGGCATGCTCGGCTTGGCCATGTGAGCTATCACAAGCTCAAGATCATGATGGAGAAGACAATGTTGAAGGGTCTTCCTCACTTGGAGATTTGAGGAGGGACCGTATGCGGAGGTTGTCAGTACGGTAAAGCGCATCAATTACCATACCAGGAGTCACCGTTTAGAGCTAAAGAACATTTGGAGCTTGTACACTCAAATGTATTCAGTCGAGTGAAGCAAGAATCAATCGGTGGGATGCAATACATGATCACTTTCAACGACGATTACTCGAGGTATGTCTAGATTTATTTTATAAAGGAAAAGTCTGAAGCACTCTCCAAATTCAAGCAATTCTAAAAAGACGTCGAAGGAGATCTCGGCAAGAAGATTCATTGCCTACGCACTGACAACAAGGGAGAGTACACATCAAAGGAGTTTTACGACTACCTGAAGCAGCACAAGATTCAACGACAACTAACGTGTCCAAATACTCCGCAGCAGAATGGCCTTTCTGAAAGAAAGAATCATCGTCTTGCGGAGATATGTCGAAGCATGCTTCATGCCAAGAACGTGCAAGGATGTTTTTGGGCTGAGTGTATGAAAACTACGGCGCACGTGATCAATCGGTAACCACAACCAAAATTAGAGTTCATGTCACCATTTCAGAAGCTGTGGAATATCAAACAATAGTAAGTCATTTTAGAGTTTTCGGTTGTGTGTGTTATGTCTTTGTGCCTGATCACCCTCACAGTAAGTTCAACAAGAAGGCAGTGAGGTGCATTTTTGTGGGGTATGACAACAAAAGAAAAGAATGGAGATGTTGTGATTTCAAAACTGGGTGATGCTACACATCATGAAATGTAGTGTTTGATGAAGCTTCATCTTGGTGGACTCTACAAGAAGTTATGCTCCCAGACTTAAATGATCTAGAGGATCAATTGCAGAAGAAGCAAGGGGAGCCAAGTCAAGAAGAAGAACTGCAACAGTCAAAGAAGACAAAACGGAGTTCTCCTACATCTTGGAAGGAAAATATTTCATGGAAGACTGGTGTTCATTAGGGAAAATCAGAAGAGGAGCGCCCGAGTCAGATAATGGTGAAGAACAAACATGACATATTCGAAGATCGACTAGACCTAGGAAGCTAAATCCTAAGTATGCTAATGTTGATGTAATAGAAGACGTGAAAAAGCCATCCAGAAATGATGAATGGAGACAATCAGTGAGAGAGGAAATTCAAGCATTGAAAAAGAATTTAGAATTCTTGGACTCACGGATAAAAAAGTCGCTGCTGAGGGGGAGTATTAAAAGTCAGCAGCTTTATTTTCACGCATCTACCCTTCACCTAATGACGCATCGCGGAAGTGATAAACCTCAGAATCCACCAAGAGGTGTTCTCTGAATCCACAAAGAACGATCTCCGAATCTACGAAGAACTTCGAATCCACGAAGAAAATATTAAAAAGGAATTTTATTGATAAAAATAATATGTCTCTAGGGCTTACAAGACTCTTCTTAAATAGAAAAACAAACTAGAATTCTACCATAACCCGAACTTAACCAAAAATAGAAATAGACTCCTACTATGACCTGAACTTTACCAAAAATAGAAATAGAAAAACTCTTCTTAAAAGACTCCCTATGATTAGAGAAGTAAAATTGTCAAATTTAGAATCAAATCAAATTTGCTTCTTAATTATAACAGACTCCTAAAACATTACCTAAAATAGTAAAAAAGGACAAAAACCCTGATATCTCTCAATCTGGAGGGAATTTAATGAAACGGACGGTGGTAAATTGAACAACGGTAGGCTCGGTTGACTCCGTCTCGGAAAAATACGCGATTCTCATATATACTTCGTCCAATTCCGACGTATGGTTTGGGAGATATGACCTGTTTTTCTTTACAAGTTATTTTTCTCGACCGGGCCCGCATTCGGGCTTGTGAGGGTACTGTTTCTCTATAAATATATTCGCAGTGCGTTCTACATCATTACTTCCCCAATGGGACTTCCTCGAACCCAACAGGGCATGGATTTTATTTTTGTTGTGGTTGACAGATTTTCAAAGATATCACATTTTATTCCATGCAAGAAGACAGCAGATGCTAGCGACATTGCTAATATTTTCTTCTGGGAGATAGTACGCCTTCATGGGGTGCCAAAGTCCATCACTGTTGATCGTGATTCTAAGTTTTTATCCCACTTTTAGAAGACATTGTGGTAACGATCTAATATTTCACTCAAATTCAGTTTTGCTTACCACCCTCAAACAGATGGCCAAACTGAAGTGATAAATTGTACTCTTGGTAATCTTCTCAGATCCATCTCTGGTGATCGTCCAAAGCAGTGGGATCTTGCTCTGGCGCACGTTGAATTTGTTTATAACTGTATGGAGAGTCAAACTAAGGCAAAGCTCCCTTTGTGATAGTATATGGAAGGCTTCCGAACTATTATCTTGCTCTAGTTCCACTACCTAAGCTTCCAGGACAGAGTACTGTTGCAGATCATATGATTGAAAAGATACGTACTATCTAACAAGAATTGAAAGAGAACAAAGAGAAGTCTAACGCTAAATATAAGGCGGATGCTGACCAACACAGGAGGAAAAAGGTGTTTGAGGAGGGAGACATGGTGGTGGTGTTTCTGCGAAAAGAGTGTTTCCCAGTAGGCAACTACAACATGCTGAAGAATAAAAAGTATGACCCACCCAAAATATTGAAGAAGATTAGTGACAATACTTATGTCGTTGACCTTCCTACAGATTTAGCTATTTCTCCTACTTTCAATGTAGCAGATTTGTTTGAGTATTACCCGCCAGATAGAACAACTCTTCATGAGAATATAAGCTCAAGGTCAAGCTCTTTTCAAGTAGGGGAAACTGATGTAGAATGCACTCACAAGTCCAAACGCGGGCCCGGTCCAGGAAAATAACTTACAACGAAGAACATGTCATATCTCTCAAACCGTACGTCGGAATTGGACAAATTATATATGTAAATTGCATATTTTTTCAAGACGAATTCAACCAAACTTACCGTTGTTCAGTTTGCCACCATATGTTTCACCAAATTCCCTCCGGATTGAGAGATATCAGAGTTTTTATCAGTTTTTTACTATTTTAGGTAATGTTTTAGGAATCTGTTTTGATTAGAAAGTAACTATGATTTGATTCTAAATTTGACCGATTTACTTCCCTAATCATAGAAAGTCTTTTAAGAAGAGTTTTCTTATTTCTATTTTTGGTAAAGTTCGGGTCACAGTAGGAGTCTAGTTTATTTTTCTATTTAAGAAGTGTCTTATAAGCCCTAGAGATATATAACTTTTTATCAATAAAATTTCTCTTATTAAATTTCTTTGTGGATTCGAAGTTTTTCTTAGATTCGGAGATAGTTCTTTGTAGATTCAGAGAATACTCTTTGTGGATTCAGAGAACACCCCTTAGTGGATTCCAAGGTCTTACTTCCGCGCTGCGTTAATCTTGAGAAAAGATAGTTTTGATGCGCATCACACATCAACAAACAGCTCGAAGCAATTTAAATGATAAAGAAATTGAGGATGAAACTCTGAGTTTCCTTAAGTTGACAGAAACTTTCCGCTGATATTTGCTTTGGAGAAAACAGAGTAACACAATTTTAAAGGAACATCGTAAATTAATGAATTTTATTTGCGAAAAATATTAGTCAGGATGGAAATGTTTTATTTTGATTTAGATTTATTCAAGTTCAATTATGGTTCGCATCTCCACAGTGGTGAGAAGCACAAGGTATTGGTCAATGTGAAACTTTTAATATTTTTTATGTTTCCTTTTTTTCCCTCTTATTCCTTCTTTTCCAAGTAACAAATGTGGTCATCATAGTTCCTTCTGAATTGTAACTTTATTTTCCAAATAATACTCGGTAATCGAAAGTAATTACTTCTGATCCCTGAGTTTAAACATGTGTAGACCTATCATTTACCAATTATCTTGCTAGCATGAAGGTTAGCTAAAATTATTGAATCATTTATAAAATTTTAAAAGGAAAGGAGACTACCGTGATATGATTATCAAATCATGGCGCACATGTATTCAATTTTAAAACTTTGAATCACATGTAAGTATCATTTTGGCTTAGCTAATAATAAAGATTTTATGTCATTATGCAAGATATCTTAAGACGCCTCCAGCATAAATAGGGAAGGTTCTAAGAAGGCACTCCTACAATGAAGGAGAGAAGAAACAGAAGTTAATTCTTTACAAACTCATTTGGTTCTAATTAAGACAGCTTAATTAACGTTGTTAGCTTAAATTATATCTCAAGTAGAGATTTTCGTCTTAGGATCAGGATCCTCCTCGATTAGATGGCAGTAGAGATGGTCAAATTTTCTCAATCTTTATCTTATATCACTATTAACGGATGAGATCATGCCCAAAAGATTTTTACTGTTTTTTTGAAAATCACTTTGCTCTGGAAACCACTAGCAAACTTGAAAACCACTATAGCTAAAATCACTATTTGCTATAGCGAAAATCTTAGGTACCGTGATCTCATCCGTTGGAATTGAGATAGGAGGTAAAGATTGAAAAAATTAGACCCGCTCCAATTACCACATACGTAGAGAGGATCTGATTAATATGAGATCTCATGCATCTGTTATATACATGGAGTTATTCCCTTTTTAAATAACAAGAAGCTCATAAGCTACAAGCCTACAAGGCTTACAACCAACTCATTTGATTTAACAAAATCCTTATTGTCTCTGGGTAATCTTCATGTTTTGGATCTACATCGTAATCAACATGGTCTTTGTCTCTTGAAGTTTGAGACTAAAGCATATATTAATAATTTCTTGAAGTATTTGAGACTAAAACATTAATTATTTCAAATCTCAAGCTTATTTAAATTGCCGACCCCAATCTTTTTTTAATGCTGTAAACTTACGCGTGTCCCTCTTTCTAACGGCATCTATTCTTGTCAAGGTCTGTCCACGTGCGAACTAGTTGAGTGTCATTTTTGGAGGAAGAACTAGTTGATTGTTGAAATGGATAATGAAACTTTGGGGAAAAAAAAAAGAGAAGAAGAAAGCATTGTTTTTTTGCAACGGAAGTGATTCCTTTTCCTTGGGGTGTGAGTTTATTATACTACTCTTACAACTAACTAACAACATTTCATCCTATAATCAAGGGAAGGAGCATATATTTGCAAAGGCCATATTCATTTTCTGATTACCTTCTCCCATGCTAATGAGTAAAAAGAAGAGATATTTTTAGCATGTATAAAAATTTACAATTGTAAAATAACTTTTAACGTGAAAGTACGTACAATCTGTTCATGGGCATTGACAATGCGCCAAAAGTAATAACTTCTGCGTCACAGAACTTAAAAACTTGCGCACAAATTCAAGATGTAACTTCGATACAAAGTAATGGATCTAAATATTTTCTATTCACATTTTATGTTCTGGTTAAGCACAAAGAACAATGGAGATGATTCACTCTCATTTGTGCATAAAAACAATATATAATATTACCAAGCGTTGTTTCTTTATTACAGCACGATTTGGCAGATAATCCCATTAATGCAAAACATTCGGTGCTTGCGGCAGGTCGTGGGTGGACAATAAGATTCTGAGGGAGGCCTTAACTGCTAATTTTCCCGCAATTTGCGAAACATAAAAAAGAATTTAAAGAAAATCTTGCTAATAAAATATTTGCTATAATTAATCTAAAGTATATGGATAACATGCGTCCTGCATAAGAAGAATGTCTAATGACGAAAGAGCCCCCATAATCGCAAACAGCCCACGAGGTGGGGAGCCCACGGACCCAGCGGGGCGGTACGAGATCTTGTTCCCCCTATGGGCCCCACCTACTTATTCATTTTCGGACCCATGACTGATCCAACTATAGACTATTCAATCGGCGTATCCTTACGTTCAAATTTCTGCTTTGAGTTGACATTTTCCTGATTTTATCATTGAAATACCGCGTACCTAGCGGTTGTTTGATTCTCCAAGCATTTTGATGCTGCTGCATGTGAAGAATCTTGAAGAATTCATATTAAAACTTGTTTGTGGCAAGGGAGAGCGAAGAGGATTTGCACGAAGAAGACAAATTCGACTAAAGTTTTGCTCCGCTGCAAATGAATTTTGTTCAGAATATCGAGGGAGGCGATTTCCCACAAGCCTAACCGAAATCAGAGTAATTTTCGCTAATGACATCTAAAACATCTATCCGACGTGGCAGCATGGTAGTTGGAAAATGACATTTAGATTTCCAGTTCGCAGAAATTTCAGCATCCTGCAGTCCCTCCAATATATTTTCAAGTGAATCCAGCATCATCCCACAAAATCAGCCACGTGGCCTTCTCTAATAATCAATGTGGGCCCAGTACTCCTTAAACTCAGGGGACACCTAGAAAGGGGTCCCCCATGTGAGGCTGCCGCCTACCCCCTAGCGCAAGCCACATTCAGAGGCAGTCCTCTTCTTTTTGGACTCTTATGCCGACCGAGATCATGGTAGATCTAATGAAGAACAGAAGAAAAAAAAGAATTATAAACTATTGACTTCGTAAAAAAAAAAAAAAAAAACTTGAATTCTTCAAATATTGTGATGATCCAAGCCAAAAATGCAAATTTTGTCTTTATAAGGTTTAGTAGTTTTGACGATGACTACGTTTGTCTCTCCAATATCTAATACGACAAGGATTTTCATGCAGGAATTGATGGTTTGTTGAGGAAAATCGTAGAGCAAGAGATAGGACAAAATATTACCTAGACAAGTATTTATTTATTTAGCTATTCATTATATACTTTTATATGAGTTTTGGAGAAAGAATGATGAAATTTCATCCGTACAATTTATATTATAGAAAATATAAAGGAATAAGTTGACAGCCATAAGCCATTACCATTAGTAGGAAATAAAAGATTGACAATAAGAGATGGATCTTAATAAAGGGGTGAAAATGTTCGTTAAAACAAACTATACGGATGATAAGAAACAAAAACCACCAAACAAAAATCAAGTAATTTTCTCTAGAAAGGAAGCAAGAAACCCTACATAAACAAAGAGAAAAGAAGAAAAAATGAATAAGAATATCAAAAGGTATATGGCTAGAATTTCTTATTTAAAAGCAAGGAACTGGGCACCTCCATCATTGTATAATCTTTTATTGATGTGTGTCATGAAATACACTCAAAAGTTTTCACATTTTACAAGATTTGATTTACCTGTTTTAATTTATCTACTTTCAAATAAAAAATTAGTTAGGAATATATTCACCATAAGTACAAGTGATGCATGTCATTTAACCTATTTTAGAGTTCTACAAGATCAAATGGGACAAGGGTGGTTTTGAGTGAAGAAATTGACGGTGGCCAGGAGATCTCACGACCGCAAAGCATGGGATAGAGACTGGTAGTTATAATGTACAATAATGCATGTTATATCTATCAAAATCTATCACCAATATCACAATAATAAAAGAAACCTAAGGTTGGGCGTATTCAAGTATGCGTGCATGTATCCTCACTTCTGAAAGCTCATCCACATTCTAAAAGAGTGAAATGCTCCTCTCATAGTTTGATGCATTGGATGTGTCATCATCAAATTTCTTTTCATTGATTTTCTTGAGATCCAGGTGCATAGTCACATTAATTCTTGAATTATTTCAGAGATTTACAAATATGAGAAAGAAGGTCTCCATTTGCATGAAAATTTGTGAGAAAGAAGGTCACCGTTTTTTTTAAATATATATA